>WOXC01008112.1:0-465790 GCA_011680675.1 Gymnobelideus leadbeateri
ATATCAACCTTATGGGAGTGAACATTAGACAATTAGATATAGGGGTGAACAAAGTAGAACATTTATGCAAGATCAAAATGTGATGATAATGGTGTATAGTTTATACACTTTACAAAGAACTTTAATGCACATTTGCTACTTGGATCATCAAAATAAGCTTTTGAGATGATCATGAAAGTATTTTGATTATCCATATTTGACAGATGACAACACAGGTCCAAGAAATCATAACTTGTTTGAGATTATTACCTCATTTGTGGTAAGTTGCCTGAAAATGATTTAACCTTAGTCTTTTAACTTCAAACTCAACAGTCTTTCCTATGATAATTCCCTTAATATTTTTTTAATTTTAAAGAATATTAGGCCTATCAAATAAAAATGGACTAACTTTGAGAGATCTTTTCCTGTCCAAACCCTAGACTTCATGTTGTTAATTATATACTGGACATGAAAGGGAAATTCCTGATCTCAATAGCTATTCTCTACTCTCAATAACTGGATAATATTGTCATCGTACATTAAAATTAAGATGGCAAAAAAAAAACCACATTTATATTTACATATGACTCTCTATGTGGATGCCTTAAGAATTATCACTGTATTCTCTTTCTTTAATAGGTAGTAAATATATTAATTTAACATTCCTTCTGTATTGAAAAGGATCTTTTAAACACACCCTAAAAAACACCATAATCTATAACAATACAGTTTCAGATTAAGAAGTATCAAAGCTTTATATTATATAAATATCAATAGATACACAAATTACTCTAACAAATATTTTTCTTTTAAAAATTCTACAATATAGATTCTTTGATTAGCCCCATATTTAATAAATACTTCAAAGACACTAAAGGCACTTATAGAAAAGATTTGTTGCTCTTATATATTTCAATAGAAAGGGAAATTGAGAGGGGGAGGCATTTGGAAACCAACAGGGTGGATATATTTATTGGTTTTATACAATAAATATTTCAAATGAGTGGAACATGAAGTATGAGAAGAAAAGATAGAGGTAGTGGGAAATTGCATCGAATAATGAAAACATTTTGTCTTAAAACCATTATTTAGTATAGTAACAATTAGCTTAGCAATAAAATATTTTGTAAATGTGCTGGTTTATACTTAGGAAGAAGAAAACATATCATTTCAAATTGATTTTTTTCTCTTTTGCTTGATGTTTAGCAGAAAGAAAATAGTGCCCTTTTAAAAGCCAGAAGCTCATTCATTTTAGGATGGCTTTAATGATAGTTAATCATGATAATGGCAGAGGCTGATGTAGCAGCTCATGATTAGTTCAAGCTTGTTTTTGTGTATAGTTAAAGAAGAAGACAGCTTTCTCTCTGCAGTTTAGATGTTTATTTGTTTTTTTTAGTTTTGAGTAAAAAAGCAATGGATAAAATCAGTAGAATATAAAAGGAAAAGGGTTATTCTAACACATTATATAGTGGAATATTATTAAATTTCAACCCTACAGTGACCCACGAAAAGTTACAATTTTAGGGAGATGCTAAAAATCTCCTCTCTCTGCCCCACTACCCAATGATGCTTTCTACTTCTTCCATCTTACCTTCCCTCTCAATTCAAACTTTATGTACTACTAAAAATAGATAAATCTTCACAATGAGATATTAAATTGAGTCAGATACTACCCAAAGGAAAAAATGTTATTAGAGAGATCCCTTCCGAACCTTGCGCCATCTTTTCTTTTCTTTCTTTTTTTTTTTAACTTTCAGGTGAATCCTTTTGCTTCTATTATTACCTTTCAATGAAGTATAAAGAAAATAGTGTTGTGTTTGGTTTTAGAAGGCCTACCTCTCCTTGTCATTTCTGGGACTCTGGTCATGTTAGTTAAATTTCTCTGCACTGCAAATTGCTTGGCTCTAAATTAGCTGGTTCTTCTAGCTAAAATTATCATGAGTATGGTGTTCCATACAGAAACAAAAAACAAAAAACTATAAAAAAAATTCTTGAGAATCAGCATGTTTCCATTGATTTGTTCAAGGTGACAAAATTATATTGATTCACCTCTGTGATGTTTAAAAAAGTTTGAGAGCCATAATTTCTGAGTAATTTGTCATTTTATTAATAATGCCAGAATTTTCAATGAAAGGCCAGTGGCACTCTGAAATGCCACAGGCAATCATGGGACCCAAACCACCCCCAGCTTTGGGCGATAGAGACAAAGAATCTATCTCTACCCAGGTCTGAGCTAGTTGAGTGGAGTAGCAATAACCAGAATAAGGAGAATAATATCCTCTCATGTATCAGCCATATCCTTGAGAGATTGGATGAGGAAATAGGACAGGGGAAAAAAAAGCTAGGTCTCCACAATTTTAATAATTGGCTATTAATATGAGAGAGAAATAATGATTTCTCTCATCCCCTGCTACCTAAATTATTAGCAAATAAAGACTGAGACTTCCGTTTCAATTGTTATCAAGATAATATTGGCATAATTAGAGATATTTGCTCACACATCGATCTTGATTTTGATTAGAATATTTACTATTTGACACTCATATTCTCCTTAGTGGTATAGATCATTCCTTTCAAAATGAGTTCTGTGTTTCAAACTGACTTCCCAGCTCAGCTTACAGAATAGCCTTTTTTTTTGTTTTTTACCTCCATTGTGTTCCTATTCAGATGCTTATAACTGTCATAATTTAAATAATCTATAGGATATCTGGTTATCTACTGTGATGTGTGTTTTTGTAAAATATTGTCACATATGCACAAAATACATGATATATTCATAAATGTGCTCATTTGTTCATTCACTAAATATTGTTTCATCTCTCAATACTGTTCATTCAAGACTCACCTTTGCCTAGGAAAGGACATATTTTCCCCCTTATAATGGTAATTTGAAGATCTTCCCTGCCCCTTAATAAGCCTAAGGAAATTTGAAGACCTTCCCTGCAGTGAAAATATACTCTGCCCCTAGTAGGCTGAATATATGTTATAGGAATGTAAATTTTTAAGATCTTCCCTGCCCCTAGGTTAAGTGCACCTAGAGCCTGTGGGGGAGGTGTATTTTTCATCAACCCCCACACCTTGGTGCTTTGTGATTGGGCAGTGGAGTCAAGAAGGTTGTTACATTCTTTGACCCAGGAAAAGGCTATATAATCCCTGATGTGAGATTTTGTTTTGGGGCTCACTTTGAGAAGTGTTGTGTGACTTGACCAGAGGAGATTCTAGGCAGCTGTAGCAGCAAGCACCCCAACATCCCCAGGGTGGCTGCCAACACAGGTTCTTAGATCTGTTTTTCTAAAGGAAAGCAACTCAAAATGGGTTAACAAGCTTACTTTAATCAAACAAACATAGATCTTTTACCTAGTTCAGGGGAAAATGGTCAGCACTCTGAACTTCGGAGTATACAGCCAGAAGTTTCAAAACAGAGAAACAAACCGATCAAGCAGACAGGCTTCCAAACTGTCCAACCATTACACATCAATACCAAATCACAGTTACCAGAGTGAGAAGTATCAACATCTGGGTTTTCAAAGCAGAGAGGGGCTCTCAATGGCTCCCCAGAGTCTCATCTTGTTAAATCACACAACACTTCTCAAAGTGAGCCTCAAAGCAAAGCCTCCCATCAGGGGTTATATAGCCTTCTCCTGTCTCAGAGAATGTAACAACCTTCTTGACTCACTGCCCAATCACAAAGTATCAAGGTGTGGGCTTTCCTGAAAAACAAGCCTCCCACCACAGGCTCCAGGTACACTTAACCTAGGGGCAGGGAAGATCTTTAAATCTGCATTTCCATTACAGCAGCCATTGTCAAGCCCCACAGCTTTGAAAAACCCAGGTGTTGATGCTTCCCTCTCTGGTAACTGTGATTTGGTATGGATGTAATGGTTGGACAGTGAGAGGCCTGTTTGCTTGAAATGTTTCTATCTGTATACTCTGAAGTTCGGGGTGCTGACCTTTTTTTCCCTGAGCTAGGTAAATGATCTGTTTGATTGATTAAAGCAAGATTGTTAACCTATTTTGAGTGGCTTTCCTTTAGAAAATCATATCTAAGAAGCTGTGTTGGCAGCCACCCTAGGGATGCTAGGGTGCTTGCTGCTACAATATAATCACATGGAATCTGTGGTAGGAGGAGTTTGCTGAAGGCTATAGCAGAGCCAACAGGAAGCTGGGAGTCACAGCATGCTAGAGGGAGACAAATCAGTTTATGAGTAAATATTGGTCAAATATTGGCTTGTGGGAGGACTAAAGGATGGTGTGGCTCTCTACTATGCTGTGGTGCATTAACTTCTATGTTGCTGTGATGGATTCAGTTTCCTGGTGTTGGGATTTGGCTTTCTGGTGTCTGAATGTTTCATTTCTGTCTTCTATATAGAGAGTCTGTTATAGTTTGTAATCAAGCACCATGCAGGTATATTTATAGTGATCATGGGCATTGTGAATATTGCATTGGTGCTACACCCCTCCATACAGTGGTGAGATGTATTTAGATGGTGCCTTTAAAAATATTAAAAATAGGGGTGGATAGGTGGTACAGTGAATAGAGCACAGGCCCTGGAGTCAGGCCGACCTGAGTTCAAATCTGGCCTCAGACATTTAACACACACACACACACACACACACACACACACACACACACTCACCAAAAAACTAGCCCTGTGACTTTGGGCAAGTCACTTAACCCAATAACCCCTACAAAAAAAAAAAGTGTTAAAAATGTTAGCCATGGAGAGGCTAGGTGGCTCAGTAAATAGAGCACTGGCCCTGGAATCAGGAGGATCTGAGTTCAAATCCAGCCTCAGACACTTAACACACACACACACACACACACACACACACACACACACACACACACAACTTAGCCATGTGACTTGGGCAGTCACTTAACCCCAACTACCCCTCCAAAAAGCAAAACAAACAAACAAAAAAAAAACTGTTAGCCATAATTCTAAACATAAAAGGTCTATCAGCTGATTGATGAGATAAAGATGTAATACATTTTGACCCCACAGTATTTCACTGCTAAAACTATAAACAGTAGAAAAATTGTTGATGATAAATTTCAGGAAAATTGGAAAGAAGGGTAAAAATGCATTGATGATAAAAAATTAAATATCATTATCTGAATTGAGAGAAAAGAAAACTTTCTGAGCAAATATAATTCATACAGTAATTTCATGTAATTATTTTTTCTGTCTATTCTATTTTTTAAAATATTTCATTGTTAGGAATGTACCCTATATCTAGAATGACTTCTTTCTGAACCATGATAGTTATTTGTGAAGGACATTGGAAATGCAATGTGGTATAAAGGATCCATTTACATCCTATTTCTGATAGTTACCAGCTTTAGGACTCTGTGCAAGTCTGTTAATCTCTCCTGGCCTTAGCAATTTTCTAAGAATAAAAGTTCGACCAGTTAATAAGTTATTTCCCCAAAAGACTTGTCCATACCATAAGCAGTCTACACCTATTCCAGATGAGGAAAGAAAGGGATACAACGGAGTAGGGATGTAAAATTGATATACTGTAATATTTAATCTTGTTAATCAACTAATGGACATTCACCTCAGGAGGACGTTATTTTTGCACACATGATAGTTCAGCAGCAAATATGTACTGTGCATACAGGTAGAAAGCATTATTTAATACTTGCAGTACTAATTACAGAACAAATTGATACCATGTATATACTTAAGAAATAAATTAGTAGAGAAGGCAAGAAAGCTGAAAATACAATCAGCATAATTAAGGGCACAGAGGTAGATGGGTGTAGCAGCAAGCACCCCAATATCCCCAGGGTGACTGCCAACACAGGTTCTTAGATCTGCTTTTCAAAAGGAAAGCAACTCAAACTGGGTTAACAAGCTTACTTTAATCAAACAAACATACATTACCTAGTTCAGGGGGAGAAGGTCAGCACCCCAAACTTCAGAGTTACAGAACTTACAGATCAAACAGACAGGCTTCCAAACTGTCCAACCATTACATCAATACCAAATCACAGTTACCAGAGAGGGAAGCATCAGCATCTGGGTTTTCAAAGCAGAGAGGGGCTCTCAACAATGGCTTCCCAGAGTCTCATCTGGTCAAATCACACAACACTTCCCAAAGTGAGCCCCAAAGCAAAGCCTCTCATCAGAGTTTATATAGCCTTCTTCTGGCTCAGAGAATGTAACAAACTTCTTGACCCACAGCCTAATCACAAAGTATCAAGGTGTGGGCTTTCCTGAAAAACAAGCCTCCCACCACCACAGGCTCCAGGTGCACTTAAGCTAGGGGCAGGGAAGATCTTTAAATTTGCATTTCCATTACAGTGGGGAACCATCCATTTCCCAGAGGAGATGGTCTTTATCTTGTAATTTACAGGAAGGGAACTTTTGCTTTGTGGTGTCAGTGAAAATCTGTTCCAGATAAATAGCCCAACTTAGGTAAAGGGTTATAAGCAGAGAGTAAGGAATATAATGAAGGATAAGTTAACAGAAGCTTGACTAATCAAAAGGAATTGAAGGTTGTAAATGCATAATACAGGGAAGGCCTGGAACAAAAAATTAGAATTTGGTTGAAGAGGAGAAGATTAAGGACATTGCTATTTAGTCTGGCATAGTGTTTCTAAGATAAAAACATTTTCAGCTGCAATGGATAAAGTATATGAGAATAGAAATAATGTGGTTACTAGGTAATTGAGGAAGAGAAAAAAGAAACTTTGATGTTAAGGATATTTAAGGATGTTTGAGACAACTTGGGTCTAGTCATGATTTTAGCAGAAAACTTGGTAGTCCTATATCATTCCAAATCAGTACCAAAATTCTAAAGCCTCTGAATAAAGGGTATAAAGCTGTCACAAATCCAGAGGCATAATCTCAATCTCTCTCTCTCTCTCTCTCTCTCTCTCTCTCTCTCTCTCTCTCTCTGTCGTCTCTGTCTCTCTGTGTCTGTGTCTGTGTCTGTCTCTCTCCCTGTTCCTCTCTCTCTGTCTCTCTCTGCCTGAAAAAAAAAAGTCACCTTGACAAAAGGGGGCCATAGCCGAGTAGCACGTCACTTTGGTGTACTAACAGATATTCCTAACACAGATGTGATAGCGACATGAGAAGCTCCAGCCTTTGAGCAAAGGGAGATGTTAAGAAGGGAAATAAATTTGGGAATCATCCACATGAAGGCATTGAGATGAACATCACAGATATCCGTTCTGAGAGAAAGAGAGAGCACAAAGAGAGAAAAGAAACCAGAAAAACACTAAGCTAGGACATAGCCAGGGGTGGGGAAGGGGGAAAAACTTATATAAAATTTGAATAATAGAAAATGTTGTTCACTGTATCATTAAACAATTTCTTTTACAGAGAGTTTCATACATTTTTATGAACTCCATTGAACTGTTTGCCATTTAAAAATAAGACAGACTGTTAACTGAGAAAATGCAGAAAGGTTAAACCATCTTTGACTAATCGATAAAAGCTTGTTGTCAAGAGGTCTAGTTATACTTATTGACAAACTATATGCATTAGACAGGCTAAATCCATGAATATAAAAGTATTCGTGTCTGTAGACTTAAATTACAACATAGTCTTTACAATGCTAGACAAGATGCTCAGACATGAAACACATCCTATTTTTTTTCTGAAATAATTTTATCTTCGGAACTCTGTGATTTTCTGTTAAGATATATAGCTGAGTCTAGAAGAAGCTTCTCACTCTTCCTTTCTGCTTCCTCATCTTGCCCCAATCTTATTTTAGTCCAATACATACTCAAGAGAAAATAATGCCTAAATTCTACATCATAGGCATATGTAGAATAGAATATGTGTCATTAAATGGGACCTATGCTTTATAGCGACCTATAGCCTTCTCTTTGAAGCCTTTCCTTATGAACAGTGATCTGGATTTATTTTCATTGTGCTTGTCAGTTATCTTATGCTATTTGAATACTTTATCTTTGAAAGCATATTCTTTATCATCTCAACTTGACTAAGTACTTAGATGTCAAGAGTAATTAAAAAAAAAGAAAATAGTGTATGCTGTTCCTCAAAGCTTGCAATACTCTCCTCCCCCAAAGCCTTTTGATCCAAGAGAGGCAAATATTATTATCATGGTTTTGTAAATGAGGAAAGAAACTCAGAGAATGTAAAAGATTTGCTTACTAGCAAAATTTTAGTGTAGGATTTGAAACTAGCTCTTCTGATGCCAACTCTTGTTCTCTTCCCACTACAGCTCCTTGCTTCTCTTTGTCTGCACA
Source organism: Gymnobelideus leadbeateri (assembly GCA_011680675.1). Lineage (NCBI taxonomy): Eukaryota > Metazoa > Chordata > Mammalia > Diprotodontia > Petauridae > Gymnobelideus > Gymnobelideus leadbeateri. The sequence goes on from WOXC01008112.1 coordinate 8,207, forward strand.
CATAACCTAGAATAGTTCCTTGAATATAGTGAGAATTCCACTAATGATTGTTGATAATGATGTTGACCTTTATACTAAAGTGTATGGGCAGGTATTTGTACTATGTAAGCTTTGTCTTAGCCTGAAGGCTGCTATTTAGTTTGAGTCCATGACTATTAAGTCACCTTTGCTAGAATAGTATCACAGAGTGTTAGTCTTTTTCAATCTATGAAGAACTTTCATCCCTGATTTTGGTCACTATGCATGTCACTCCACAAGGAAACTTTTATTAATCCTGTAGCATTTACCAAATACTATTTGTTATTGTTCAGCCATTTTCAGTGTGTCTAACTCTTTGTGACCTCCATTTAGGGTTGTTGTTGTTTTTGTTTGTTCATTTTTTTGTTGTTGTTGTTCTTGTTGTTTTGTCAAAGAGAGTGTAGTGATTCAACATTTTTCTTCTCCAGCTCATTTTACAGATGAGGAAACTGAGGTAAACAGGGTTAAATGATTTGCCCAGGGACATACAACTGTCTGAGGGCAGCTTTGAACAAAAGAAGAGTGTTTCTGACTCCAGGTCCATGGCTCTATCCACTGTGCCATCTAAATGCCATATATAATATTTTCTTAGTCCTAGGGTACTAAGTACTTTGATGGGTACAAAATTAAATATAGATCCTGTTCTTAAGGAAGAATGTTGGTTGGGTAGGGGAGAGGGCAGATGAGAAATCAAGAGGAAAGAGGCATATTGAAATTCTTTGATAGAACAGTCATCTCTCCTTCTCTTATGATACCTTCTCTACTGTCTTCAAACATGTTCATGTCTCCCTCATCTTCAAAAAACCCTCACTTAATATTTCCATCTCTAACTTCCATTCTATATTTCTTATACTTTTTATGGTTAAACTCCTTGAAAAGGTCATCTACAACAGTTCTTTCCTCTCATTTTCTCCATCCTACCTTTCCAGTCTATTACATCTTATTTTCCTCCACATATTCTTCAATCCAGTGACAATGGCCTGTTTGTTGTTCCATCAACATGACACTCATTTTTGAGCTCTAGGGATTTTCTCTGGCTTTGTTCCATACATAGGAATGCTCACCCTGATCATTTTTGCCTTCTGTCTTTCCTGACTTCTTTTAGGTCCCAATTAAAATAAATCTTTTTATAGGAGTTCTTTTGGAAATCCTCTTAATTCTAGTGCCTTCCCTCCCTTATTTATTTCATATCATTCATGTTTCATATCTTATATGAAACAGCAAAGGGAAGCCACTAGAATTTTACACACACATCTGTATGTATATATATATATATATATACATAATATACACATATATACATGTGTATCTATCTATCTATATATATTCTTTATACAGAGAAAGATGTAGAGATGTGTATACACACATACATATTTAGAGCTTATTTGCACATATATGTTTGCTTGCTATCTCCCTTATTAAATTGTAAGCTTTTAGAAGGAAAGGCTATCTTTTCCCTCTTTTTGCATCCCCACTTCCTGGCACATAGTAGGAGATAAATAGGTGTGTATTGACTAACTGATCACTATATATACTTCTAGTGAAGAAAATGTAGTTCCTCAATGCCCTTTCATACTGTAAGATCCCTGTTTCCCACGTTCTTCTCAAAATCTACCATATGGAATTCATCTAACATGTGAGACCTGTGCTTGGATATTTAGGGACATTGGTCAAAAAATAAACTGTCCATCAGTTATTTTTCTCTTTTGTCTTGTGACCAGTCCATCTTTTTTTCCTTTTTCTAACAATAAGAAATACATATATACAATAACTAAAAAAAATTATGAGGTAACATAAAATCAAATTCTAGAGGTGGTGATATGGACTAGAAATTTATAGCTTCCCTTAATACCCAGAGAAGTGTACCACAACAGTACATGGGGCATAGTAACCATAAGTAAAAATAAAGATAAATAAAAGCAAAAGAGTACCAATTTTAAAGTAATTTTCCCAGTGAAAACAAACTAGGAATTGAAGGAAAATTCAGCTTTTGCAATATTATAGCTGATATTAAATTTGACAATAACATTCAAATAGTATTATCTTATCACTGAACAGTGTTTTTTCTTTAATAGATTTATTAAAGGCCTTTGTGAACTTTGGTTCTGCGGCAAATGTTTCTTCTCTTCTGTTTTGGCTAAATTGTAATTGCCTAATAATTCATTATCTAGCTAATTTAAATATATGTTCTTCCTTTTTATGAAATAGCTTTAATTTTTAAGTATTTATGTAATTTATTTTATATTTTGCATCCTATTGATTAACTGTTGTCTGAAATAGAAAAAAAAAACTATACCAGATTTCTAAACAATGTGTCTTTTTATGTAACATTTAACAAATCAACAAGCAGAGAAAACACTCTCTTTTTGGTAAAATTCAATAAAGTCTTGTCTGGCTTTGCCACAGAAATCCTTCCCTTCTTTTAGCCGCCACCCTGCCCCAAATCAATGTGTCAACACTTGTTCAGCCTTCTGTACTGCAGAAACCAGACATGTTTTTATTGACTCTAGTGCTGAGTCAAATAGGTGGTTATCAGAGATTGAAGTAATGTGGCAATGTAGTGAAGAAGGCCACCAGCTTTGAAAATATGCCCCCAAAGTGATCTTTATTTCCAATGTGTATTCATTCTTGCTTTTGCTTCATTCTTTGCAAATGCCTTTTCTAACAGTTAAATTTCTCATAATTTTGTACTGGGAAATTTCTATCAGTTTTGAAATATTACAATGCCCATTTGAGGTGGCCATGACTCTTACCACAGACTTATATGAAATATATTGGGGCTGCTATGTTATTTTTAGTAATGTGTCTTCCTTCCATTCCATTATCACCATCTATAGAGTTTGCAATGGACCAGAATAATAGAGCAAACACATGGTTTGCATGAGTATACTTAATGATAAACTAGTGGGGATCAGTTTCTCTAACAAGAATAATCTTTCAGGATCAAGCTATAGGGAAATAGTCCTAAAATCCAAGAGAAAGATTTACTTGGACACAAAAAAGATAATCCAGGAGAGAATGGAGATAGAGGAGGTATGTCATTGGAATTTAACACAAAGATCAAATGTACACAATATTCATGAATGACAAATGTATTTTTCTCATTCTTTCCTTCTTCTCTAAATATCCACCACAAAAATCTAAGTGAATACCACAAAATTATGGATATTAGGATGTATTATTTTGAATGATTAAAACCCTAGTGTCAAAGCATGAAAAAAAAAACGTGACAAATTATGCAGTGGATAGTTGCCCAACATCGGTTCTATTTCCATTCTCTCTCTCTCTCTCTCTCTCTCTCCCCCCCCACCATCATTATCATCACCATCATCATCACGAAAGTCCATATTGAAAAATCATTCCATACTAAGATTCTTCTGTTGTTTCTAGTATTTATTTAAACCTCCCATTTTATACTCCATTCTGCTACTATATAGCAGTATGCAAGTGCTCTGTATTTGGGAATATATTGTCATAATCTATTTATTTTCATTCATTGCAAACTTCTGATTTTATATTATTCTTGATCAAATGATAACTCAATTTTAAATTACTTCATTAATTTTAGATTTTAATTATATACACATATATATGTATATATAAATTTTTAATTTTTAAAATTCCATATATTTAATTTTCATCACATGTATATATATATAAATATAAAAATAAATAAATATATATATATATATATATATATATATATATATATATATATATATCCAGCATCTACCAAGTATAGAATACTGTGCTAATCATTGGAGGATTTACAAAGTCAAGATAAAAAAATATGGACGGGGATGAAACACATGCATATATCAATAGAGAAAAATGTATGCAAATTCCTTTAACCTTCCAAAAGGTAAGATTTAATAAATAATGTGAGGTTTTCTGTTTTTTGTCTTTTTAGGAAGTATTCTTAACATGGGGCCTGCAAACTTTTAAAAATCATATTTTGACAACTGTACCCCAATCATTTGTTCTCTTTTTAATCATAAGCATTTTCTTTTATGCATTTGAAGATGTTATCCTGGTCCTCTAACAAACACACACACTAAGTGCACAGTATATACCCCAGTTAAAAGATTTATGCAATGATAACAATGAAGATTAAATGATGACGGTGATGATAAGAATAATGCTAAATGATATTCATGTAGTGTTACTTATATCTGTGAGTGAGCCAAAAATCAGAGTTAAAATATTATGTCACAAAAGGTAAAATACATGCTAAAGTGGGCAGGGCAATATTGCACCATTGGAAATATATGGGGCACAACTATAAGCACTAAGAGAGAATTAATGTTTCAAAAGCAAAGCTCACTTTCAAATACAGAAAAAAATGTCTCCCAGGCCTCGGATAAATCAAATGAGTACATTCCCCCCTGGCAATTCACCAAGAGGAATAATTTACCCTTCCACCACCTGATGGAGTTAAGCAGAAATTTTTCTTTTGAATCAGAAGTTAATAAAGTACCTGTCAATAAATCAACATCCCCCACAAACAGCGGTGAGAGGATATAGGTCTCTATTACTCTGATAAATTTCAAAGTAAAAAATGACTATTGGGTTTATAGCTAAACTATTTATTTTATCTGAACAGTTTATTAAAGGAGAGTATTAATTTCAGTTAGCACCCAAGAATAGGTGCAAGTGGGCAAGATATATCTAACTTAGAAAGATTGAACTGAAGCTCACACACAGATATTTTAAAAGGTGAAAAGGGCATGACTGGAATAGATGAAAATCCCTCATTGCCTAATTTACCATCATCCTGTCCAGCTCTAGAAACCCTTTCACAACGTTTTATTCTCATTCTCCTGATAAAGATACTTTGATGCTTCTAGAGCTTTATGAGGATTAAAAAAACACACATGATTTCCTGCAATCTGAAAATGAGTGCAAAGCAAGACCTGGGGCAAATATGCTGGGACTATACTTGCTCTTGTACTCTCATGTCCCCATGGCTGTAAGTAGGATTCTACTACTTAGCTCATATGGATGAATTCAAGGTTATTTATCTTGTTTTCAGATAGAAGGTGGTTCCTAAACTGTAATCTCATTCAGCATGGGTACTCTTTTTATAGATTCAGATTTTTTATGAACATATTACCACTGACTCTATAACGTATGTGTTTTTTAAGAGCTGGTATGAAGGAAAACATTATCCTGTGGGCAGCCGAGGGAAGGGGCTCTCATGATTTACCAGGGTTGGCCCTTGGATAACAGACATATCATGTGTTATGAGGCCCATACTCAAAGTTTATCAATATTAAAATAATTATAACATTTCACTGCTTAGAAATTAAGTATTGCCAAAATCTGATATTAATTACTACAGGAAAACAAATATTATGTGAAATTATTGAAAATATTTTGCTATATGCTTCGTGGTTTCCATGTTGGCATATGTGTTGGAAGGATAGGAAGTCAGTCAATAAAGATTTATTAAGCACCTAATAATTGCCAGACCCTTTGTGAAGCACTGGGGATACAAAAAGAGGTGTGCTCTAGAGCTCACAATCTAATGAAGGCGGTAATAAACAAATATGTACAAACAAGCTATATGAAAGACTAATGGGAAACAAATAAGAGAGGGAAGTCCCTAAATTTAAAAGGGGTTAGGAAGGCTTCCTATAGAATAATGGCTTTTAGTTTGAGCTTTAAGGATGGCAGGTAAGGTAGCAGGCAGCGATGAGAAGGGAGAACATTCCAGGTTAAGGGCACAGCTAGAGAAAATGCCCAGAAACAAGACATGGAATATACAATCTGTAGATGTCAAAGATTACATGGTAGGGAAGAAGGTATAAGAATACTAGAAAAGTAGATGGAAGGTAGATTATGAAGGGAAGGCCTAGGAATATTGAACATAAGACTATTTTTCATTCTGGAGTTTATAAGGAACCACTGAAGTTTATTGAATAAGAGGTTGGTTGACTTAGGCATATCTGAGCTTTAGGAAAATCACTTTATTGGCTAAATGTATTATATATTAAATTTTTAATTTTAGATTACAGGCTATTCCAACAGTCGAAGTTTAAGATGATGAGAACCTATACCAGAGTCATGGTAGTGGTGCAAAAGAAGTAAAAGAGGGCAAAGGAGATATGTTGACAATGTGAAATCAACAGGTTTTAGCAAGAGATTGAATATAGGGACACTGGATGCTAAGGAGCTTAGAATGATACCTAGGTGGGAAGTCTTGGGACTTGGAGGAAGGTATTGTCCTCTATGGTAATAGGAAAAATGACAGAGAGTTTAAGAGAGAGGATAATGAGTTCATTTTTTTAATGGTTAGTTTAAAATGTCCACTGGAAATCCACTTTGAGATATCTGAAATGCAGTTGGATATGTGAAATAGCAGGATGGCAGAGAGGTTAAGGCAAAATAGAATGAATGGGATGTGGTATACACTGATGGATAGAGCTTTCATATTGATCAGATAAAGAATCTATTAAGAGCTATCCAGACAGCTGGATGGCGCAGTGAGTAGAGCTCTGGCCCTGGAGTCAGAAGGACCTGAGTTTGGATTTGGCCTCAGACACTTAATACACACAAACAAAAATCTAGCTGATTAAATTGTCTTTAAGGGTAAAAAACATCTCTGTGACAGTCAGTAAACATATATTAAACACTTAACATTTGTCAGAAAAATACTAACCACTAGTAATACCCAAAAAAGTAAAAAAAAAGAACCTTTCTGATCTCAAGGAGCTGACATTATAATGGAGGAGACAATGTGGGAATGTATACAAGATTCAGACAGAGTAGACAGAGGATAATCTTAGAAGAAAAGACATAAGCAGCTGTAGATATCCAGAAATACCTCCTCCAGAAGGAAGTATCTGAACTGAGTCTGGAAAGAATCCAGGCAAACTAGGAAGTAGAATCAAGGAGAAAAAATATTCTGGTCATAGAATGTAGCCAGTACAAACACATGGAGAAATAGTATGTAAGCCAATGTACCTGGATCACAGTCAGTGAAGGGAAATAAGGAAGACTGGATTGTTAGAAAAGACACTGGTTGTTAAAAAACAAACAAACAAAAAAACAACTACCTTCAAATATCAAACAGGTATTTATATTTGTTCTTTGGGATAACAGGAAGATGTTTGAGTTTACTGAGTAGAGAGATATAATATTGTCATACCTACACTTTGGGGAAAGATTGGCAACTGAGTAGATGGTGAATATAAACATCTATACACACACAAACACACAAACACATACATATATACATATACACACATGGGGGAGAGAGAGAGAGAGAGAGAGAGAGAGAGAGAGAGAGAGAGAGAGAGAGAGAGAGAGAGAATGAGGGAGGGAGAGAATGAGGGAGGGAGAGAGATATGGTAGGCAAATGAATTAGGACACTATTGTTATAGTCTAAGAGAGATACGATATAGATCTGACCTAGTGTGGCAGTTATGTGAATGAAGAGTAGACAACATATTCCAGATATGTTGGTGAAGGCAGAAAAAAATCTGGCAATGGATTGTATAAGTGGGGCAAGTGAGGAGTCAAAAAGACCCAAAGGTTGTGAGTCTGCATGACTGAGACTTTGATACAACCCTTGACTGGCCGAAGGCAATTGGGGTAAAAAGGGGGAAGTTCTGGGGGAAATACTAGTTTCTGTTTCATATATTGAATTTGAGATCTACTAGAACACCAATGTAAGACTTTATTGGAGACAGAAAATTTAAGCAGTAGAAAATCCTTCCATATTTCATGAATGTGGAAAGACCTTTGGAAAGCATAAACTCTTAACTTTCCCCCAGATTATTCAAAACAGTGGAAAAAAACCCATAAAATTATTCGAATTAAATGAAAAAAAAATCAACCATCTCTCAACCCTAATTTCCTATCATAAATGTTTAGAATGCATTGTGAAATGAACACTTTGGGCACATCTAGAAAGGCTTGTATTATTGCTGAGATCCAGTAGAGGTTCACGAAAAAATACATTATGATAGACTAATTATTTTTCCTTTGCTAGCAAAGTTATTACTCCAATATAAAAGAGAACTATTGTATTTGCAGTTTACATAGGATTCAGGATAACATTTGACAAAGCTTCTCAAGTTATTATTGGGGAAAGGACACAAAGCTACATGATAAAACAATCATATGGATTTGAAACTGATCAAATTATTGGATATAAAGTATCCATTAATTGCTTGATACAGCTATGGAGGGGAATCAATAGTGGAGTGTCTTATGGATCTATCCTTAACCTTTTGCCCTTTAATATGTTTGTTTATGGCTTGAAGGCAGAGATGATATTCTGATAAATTTGCAGATGAAAGAAATCTGGGAGGGATAGCTAACATATTCAATGACAAAGCAAGCATCTAAAAAGATCTTAATAGGCTAACAAGATATAATTTAATATATAAAAATACAAAGTACTAAATTTGGGTTCAGGAATAAGTTTTATAAGCCCAAGTTTTGTTAGTTTAGTTTTAATTAACAACTCATCTGAAAAAAAAATTTGTGATTTTTAGTAAGATTAGCATGAATGAGTTGTGTGAAATGGCACCCAAGGGGGGAAAAAAGTGAGTTTGAGCTTCATTAATACTTGCATAGTGGAATAGGGACAGTAGTATTTCTGTTGTATTCTATCCTGTTGGTATAATTTCAAGAGGACTCTGCTCATGTTCTGGGCTCTACAAATAAGCTGAAAAGCATCCAAAAAAGAGCTCTGAGGAAAGAGAGGAGTCTGGAGTCCATGGTATACAAGACTCAACTGAAGAAACTAGGATTTGTGAATGTTACTATAAAAAGAGAATACTTAGGCAGGACATCATAGCTATTTTCTTGGTCCCAGAAGAGAAAAGTAAGAACAGCAGATGAGAATGACTGAGAGACAGTTTTATGCTTGGTATAATAAGTGGAAAAATTAAAAACATCCCCCCAAATTAGAGTATTCCCAAATGAAATGTACTTCTGCTGATAGTGGATTACTCCTTACTCAGTTGAGCAACACAAATATATACCTGTTAGCATTTTTATTAAAGGGATTCAGGGTCAGGTACGGATAAGTTGGTATAGATGCCCTGAAATATTCCTTTCTTAGCTGAAATTTTGCTATCTTCACACATACACAGAAACATATACTTTCATCATAGCAATAGTTAACAATTACATAGTTTCCTCTATATGTCAGGCACTTTGCTAAGCGCTTTACAAACTGTCTCATTTGACTCTTGTAACAACCCTGGGAGTTAGATGTATTATTATCACCATTTTTACTGATCAGGAAACTGAGACAATAAGTACCTTTCCCAGAGTCACACAGATAATGAGTGTCTGAAGACAAATTTGAATTTAAATCTTCCTGATTCAAGGCCTGTTTCTGTATCCACTGAGCCAACTAGATGATATGTAAGTGTATTTTGCTATTCAGTCGTTTCAGTCATGTCTAATTCCTCAGGACCCCATTTAGGGATTGCTTGGAAAAGATACTGGAATTTTTTTCCATTCCCTTCTCCAGCTCATTTTACAGTTGAGGAACTTTAGAAAAGAGGGTTCAGTGACTTGTTAAGGGTCACACAGCTAGTAAGTGTCTGAGGCCAGATGTAACCTCCTGTGGAAAAGTCTTCCTCATTCCAAGCTCAGGATACTATCCACTAAGTCACCTACCTGCCCTTTGGTGTGTCTCACACACACACACACACACACACACACACACACACACACACACACACGAAATAGAAATTATTAACTGAAATTTCTCTCTTATTCATGAATAGTATCTTTGGCTTTTAATTACTTTCTCTTATGTTAGTTGTTTCAATAGTTTTTTAAAGTTATTTATATTATTTTAAAATGATATTATTTAGGTTTCAATTGATTTGGTGAAAAATGGGATTGAACAAGCATATGAAATCCTGTTACAAATTCTATTCCTTTGGAATTCATAATGGCAAAAAGTCTTTAGGTATCAGTCACTATAGCTAAGCTAATTAATTCTTATTTCATCCTCATTTTGCCCATATTGCATTCTTCTATAGAAGGGTGAATGTAAGTAATTTCTTTTTTTCTTTTTTAGATCAAAGCTTCTTTTTTTTCATTTTTATTTTTTACTTTACATAATTTATTTCCACAAGATTTTGAGTTACAAATTTTCTGCCCATTTTTCCCCTGCCCACCACCCCAAAACAACGATCCCATTCACACTGAATACTCCCTCCCCCAATCTGTTCTTTTCCATATCTTCCCCCATCCCCCTTCCAACTTTCCAGTAGGGTTTGTGGATCTTTATGCCCCAGTGCCTGTATATCTTATTTTCAAGTTACACATAAAATAATCATAATAATATTTTAAATATTTCATTTTAAACCTTTAAATTCTAGATTCTTTCACTACCTCCCTTGTCACCCACCCTTACTGGGAAGATAAGGAATTCAATATAGATTGTACATGTTTAACTATGCAAAACATTTCCCTACTGGATATATCATGACAGATTGATTATATTTTCCTCCATCCTATGCCACCCCCCACTAGTTCTATTCTCTACTTTTATCCTGTACCTTTTCAAAAGTGGATGCTTCCAACTTCTGTCCCCTCCAGCCTGCCCTCTCTTCCATCATCCCCTCTCTCATCCCTTTCCCCCCTACTCTCCTGTAGGTTGAGATGCTCTATTTAGTATGTATGTAATTCCTTCCCTAAGCCAAATTCAATAAGAGTAAGGTTGACTCATTCATTTTTGCCTTCCTATTCTCCCCCTCCATTGTAAGAGTTATCCCTTGCCTCTTCTATATGAGATATTTTACCCCATTCTGTCTCTCCCCATATACTCTCATTATAGCCCTCTCTCATCTCTTAATTTCACCTTTTAAGTATCATCCCCTCCTATTCAATTGGTCCTGTGCCTGCTGTCTATGTATACCTGTGCACATATATACACACACTCACATATGTATTTATAAATCCATACATGCTCCTATACAGACATATATATGTATGTATACATTTCTATTCCCTTCAACTATTCTCACACTGAGAAAAGTTTTATAAGTTACAATTATTGTTTTTCCATGTAGGAATATAAGTAGTCCAACTTTGATAAGTTCCTTTTGATTTCTTTTCCCTGTTTACCTTCTCATGATTCTCTTGCTTCTTGTAACTGAATGACAAATTTTCTAACTCAGTTTTTTACATCAAGAATGCTTGAAAGTTATCTATTGTATTGAATGACCATATTTTCCCCTAAAATATGATACTCAGTTTTGCTAGGTAGGTGATACTTGGTTTTAATACCATCTCCTTTAACCTCTGGAATATCATATCCCAAGCCCTTTGATCCCTCAGTGAAGAAGCTGCCAGATCCTGTGCTATCCTGATTGTGTTTCCACAATATTCAAATTGTTTTTTTCCTGGCTGCTTGAAATATTTTCTCCATGATCTTGGAACTTTGTAACCTGGCTACAATATTGTAGCAGCAAGCACCCTAGCATCCCCAGAGTGACTGCCAACACAGGTTCTTAGATCTGCTTTTCAAAAGGAAAGCAACTCAAAATGGGTTAACAAGCTTACTTTAATCAAACAAACGTATATTACCTAGTTCAGGGGAAAAAGGTCAGCACCCCGAACTTCAGAATATACAGACAGATCAAATAGACAGGCTTCCAAACTGTCCAATCATTATATCAATACCAAATCACAGTTACCAGAGAGGAAAGCATCAACATCTGGGTTTTCAAAGCCAGGGGCTCCCAACAACGGCTTCCCAGAGTCTCATCTGGTCAAATCACACAACACTTCTCAAAGGGAGGCCCAAAGCAAAGCCTCTCCTCAGGGTTTATGTAGCCTTCTCCTGGCTCAGAGAACGTAACAAACTTATTGACCCACAGCCCAATCACAAAGTATTAAGGTGTGGGCTTTCCTGAAAAACAAGCCTCCGACCACAGGCTCCAGGTGCACTTAAGCTAGGGGCAGGGAAGATCTTTAAATTTGTATTTCCATTACAAATATTCCTAGGAGCTTTCTTTTTGGGATCTTTTTCAGGGGGTGATTGGTGGATTCTCTCAACTTCCATTTTGCCCTCTGGTTCTAAAACATCAGGGCAATTTTCCTTGAGAATTTCTTGGAGGATGATTTGTAGGTTCTTTGTTTGATCATGGCTTTCAGGTAGTCCAATGATTTTTAAATTATCTCTCCTGGATCTATTTTCCAGGTCAGTGGTTTTTCCAATGAGCTATTTTACATTGGCTTCTATTTTTCTATTTGTTTGGATCTGTTTAATAGTGTCTTGATTTCTCATAAAGCCACTAGCTTCCATTTGCTCCAATATATTCCTGAAGGAATGATTCTCTTTAGTGAGCTTTTAAGATTTTTTTTCCATCTGGAAAATTTGGCTTTTTAAGACTTTCTTCTCCTCACTGGATTTTTTAACCTCTTGCCATTTGAGTTAGTCTATTTTTAAGGTATTACTTTCTTCAGTCAGGTTGTTGACTCATTTCATAATTTTCTTGCATAATTCTTATTTCTATTCTCAATTAATCCTCTACTATTCTTATGTGGTTTTCAAAATCCTTTTTAAGCTCCTCTATGGCTTGGAAGCAGCTTATTCTTTTGATGTAAGCTTTTGGTGCAGGAGTTCTGACTTTGCTGCCTTGCTCCTGTCCCATGCCAAGATACTTTTTGTCCCCAAAAAAGGAATCCAAAGTTGGACTTCTGTGATTGCCTTGCTTCCCTTGCTTGCTCACATTGCCACTCAATTTGGGCTTTTTGCCACAGTAGGACTCTGCTACCACAGGAGGGAGCATTGTCCCAATTGCTGGGGTCTTCTCTGCTGCTGGAGCTATTAGTTTGGTGCCTGTAATGTAAATGCAAATTTAAAGATCTTCCCTGCCCCTAGCTTAAGTGCACCTGGAGCCTGTGGTGGGAGGCTTGTTTTTCAGGAAAGCCCATAACTTGATACTTTGTGATTGGGCAGTGGGTCCAGAAGGTTGTTACAATCTCTGAGCTAGGAGAAGACTATATAAACCCTGAGGAGAGGCTTTGCTTTGGGGCTCACTTTGAGAAGTGTTGTGTGATTTGACCAGATGAGACTCTGGGAAGCCGTTTTTGAGAGCCCCCCGGCTTTGAAAACCCAGATGTTGATGCTTTCCTCTCTGGTAACTGTGATTTGGTATTGATATGATGGTTGGACAGTTTGGAAGCCTGTCTGTTTGATCTGTAAGTTCTGTAGCTCTGAAGTTCGGGGTGCTGACCTTTTCCCCCTGAACTAAATGATATATGTTTGTTTGATTAAAGTAAGCTTGTTAACCCATTTTGAGTTGCTTTCCTTTTGAAAAGCAGATCTAAGAACCTGTGTTGGCAGTCACCCTGGGGATATTGGGGTGCTTGCCGCTACAGTGCCCTCACTGAAGCCTCCATGTACTCTGGCACACTGGTCATGCACTCCAGGACCTCCACCCCAGACAGTGATCCAGATCCAAGCAGGTTAAAGCAAGAGTGATTACCCCTCAGACCAGATGCTTGGTCCCCCTACAATCTGCAGACCTGGAGCTCTGAAGCAGCCTATGTGGCAGTCGCTGGACAGATGCCATGTCTCATTTGCCCTGGGGGCAAAGGCCATACCACACTCCTGAACTTCCATTTTACAAAGTCCACACTGCCCTGACTTCTCACTTTGTCCTTAGCATCTATGGGTTGATAATTCTGGAAACTGCCACAGCTGCTGGTGACCTGAAGTCCCTCCAACTGGTGGCTGGCTGTGGACACCCTGACACTAAAACCTCAATGCTCACGAAGAACTGGGCTAAGCTCTCAGAGTGTTGTGCTGGCCCCTTCCTGCCAGCTTGCCAGACTGTCTTTAGGGGGAGGTTAGCTTCTATGTGTTATTTTGTGTGTTCTGTAGCTCCAAAGTTTTTTTAGAGTAATTTTTTACATGAATTGGAAGATGTGGGAGTGGGAGCCCCACAGAAGTCCTGTTTCTACTCCACCATCTTGACTTGACAAATATAAGCAATTTCAAGATATCAAGGTCTTAGGTAAGAAGCTTTTGAAAAGGTTAATCTTCCCACAATAATAGTTGAGGCAGAGGCTAGAGATGGACATGGTGTGTGATGGAGAGATGATAAATAGTCAGTGGACTATTCTACATCTGTCTCTACCTCTTTGTACATACCCTTAGAAGCTTCAGATAACTAGAATAATAGATTCATAAAAATTCATAAGCAATTAAAACTTTGATTCACCTCGGAGTTCCAGTTCAGCCACCCCATTTTATATAGGAAACTGGGACCAAGAAAGAGAATCTTGTCCAAATCACACAACTAATTAGTGGCAGAACTAGATTTAGCAGTCTTGTTATATTTACTTGTTTTTCTCTCATCTCTTGCATGGGGGGAAGGGAAGTATTTTGTTAGGAAAGCCTAGTGTCTTAAGAAATGATTCAATTTGACATTTGAAGCCTGACACAATTCATATATATTATAGCAAAATTTTTCAGGTGCACCAAACCAAATGGGAAGACAGTAGGTAAGAAGTGTTCATGAACAATAAATACAGTTGGTTTTTTAGTAGTTACTCAATTTTCTTTGGAAGCAACTTATGCTATAATGAGAATGAAATAGTTGAAATGGAAAGGACAAACTACTCTTCAACACAGAAGCCTAGACAGCATGGGAATGTAGGTAAGAGTGGTGGAGGAAGGCAGGTGGCAGTGGTGCAGAGAATGGGAAGGAGGAGAAGCACAGAGAATCAAGCACGTAACCCTGTTCAGAGCACACAGCAACATTGTCCCAAACAGAGATAGAAGAATGCTCACGGGACAGGAGTTTTGAGGTTATATGTTTATGGATTTGGAGGGGCAGATTAAATCTTATTTGCTATTAACCCCAACTTGGGCTTAGTTTGTTAACATATCTAGATTATCTCAAAGTTGTCAGTAAAACTTTAAAGTTAACATACCATGTCATTCAAAAATTATAACCTCCAGTTGGTATTCTGCAAATGTTTGATTTTTAGGTCAGTCTGTTGGTGACTTCTAGGTTCCCCTTTGCAGTATTACTGCCTGCTATTGCTACTTTATACTGATTTATTAACGTGCTATACTGACTAAAATGGGGAGGAGTCAGGTGGACCAAAGCAAGAAATAACTTTAACATATCTCCCTACATATCTATTAAAAAAAGTTTGTTCCATCATCTCTTCTCTCGAACTTAGTTTAGTCATCAAAATTAATCAGGATTTCACTATACATGGCTGATTTTGGAGTATAAAATGTTTTTTTATTAATAAATTTGGTTATCATCATCACCAGATACATTGCATTAAGCAACCAAATGCACTTAAAAACAACTCTAATGTGATTTATAATTTAGAGAACAATGATTAAGATAATTTTCTTTTAAAAATCATCTGCAGATACTTTCAATTGATAGATATTAGCCTGTTAGTAATCAACATGATCATAGTTCTTTGCCATTAATTAGATTGTAGTTATGATGTACTTAAAAACTATTTCATTGCTTAACTATGGCAGAATGCCACCCTTTCTCACCCCACCCCTTTTCTCTCCTACAACTAATTGATAATGATATCCTTTTGGATAACAAATAATGCAGCTGTCATTTTGAAATCTAATACCTGGAACTGAAGTTGGGTCACTTATTATATGTTAATGAAGATCTGTGAATATACAGGGATCATGCATTTATTCAACTGAATTTCTATCACATTTTATATCATTATCCTTTTACTTAAATAAGATTTCCCAGGCCTAGAAATAACTTCAGATAATCTGGTAGTACTCTTCATTGAATCATAGAGGCATAAAAACATTCTTTCATCATTTTATCTAACCCACAACTGAATCAGAATGCTGCTCCAATATTCCTGATAAGTGACCAACCAAACTTTACTTGAAGACCTCCAGTCAGAGTTAAACAATGCATTCCATAGTATCATATTCCAAGTCCTCTGATCCTTCAATGTAGAAGCTGCTAAATTTGTATCATCCTTTCTGGTTGCTTATAATATTTTCTCCTTGACCTCAGAACCCTGGAATTTGGCTATAATATTCTTGATAGTTTTCATTTTGGGTTCTTTTTCAGGAGGTGATCAGTTGATGCCTTCCATTTCAATTTTACCCCCTTCCCTGCATTGCTTTGAGTTTGTTGCCTTCTTCTGAGTGAGTGTTTTGATCTTCTTGTCAACATAGTTACTTTCTATGGTAAGAAATTTTTTTCTGTTGCTTGATCATGTTCCCAGCCAATTATTTAAACTTTATGTTTTGTTAAAATAGGGCTCTGCTTCCAGAGTGCCTCGACCTTCAGGGTTTTTATGCAGGTATTTTGAGAGATAATTCTAGGGACTTATAAGTTTTCCATTCTTCCAAGCTGCTATGATCTAGGAGAGGTGTTTACTCCCCTCCTAGCCTATGCTCTGGTCAGTGAGTAACCACAAGCACTCTTTTCTGCCCTGGAACTGTGAGAATGGTTGTCTCTCCACTGTGGCTGCAAGCTCTGCTATGCCAGTGTTCCTCTTCACCCTGGGACTGCCACCCAGGACTGTCATCCAGATCCAATAATGTGCAAAGCAACAGACAAGAGTCCTGCTTTAGTGCTAGCAAAGACCCCTTTAATCTCCTTCTGACCAGTTGTTTGACCCCCTTTATATCTGTGGGCTGAGAACTCCAGAAGCTACTCAGTGGTTCCCAAGGCCTGCTCTTGGTTTGCAGGATCCAGGCCTTTGCAGTCTTGCACTGAAAGCTCCTCCCTCACCCTAGTGCATCTGACCTTTCCTGCTCACTGTCTAAGTTGTCTTGGTCTGGAAAATTGTTTCACTCCATCTTTTTATTGGTTCTGCTGCTCCAGAATTTGTTTAGAGTCATTATTTAAAGGTATTTTGAGGGATTTGGGAGACCATTCAGGTGAGTCCCTGCCTTTACCACACCATCTTGGCTCTGAATATGTTCTTGTTCATTCTTTCCACTCTTTCTAAGTCTTCCCTATTCTCTTTATCTCTCTCAGGAGTTGCCCGATATCTAGATATACCCAACAGAGTTAAAAAAAATCATGGAAGCCACCTTTACAAGGAATAATTGTACGCACTATGTATTTCATATTTTAGTTAATGATTTTCTTTCTTTCCATAAACAAGCAAAAAATGGTGCATGATTTAGGAATCACAAAAGCTAAGCTCAAATCCAGCCTCTGTCATTTTCTACCTATTTTTCTAACATTGTCTACATTGGGAAAATTACTTAAATTCTCTGAATCTCACTTTTATTTTCTATAAAATTTTAGGATAAGACTAGATGGCCCTTTCATTTATCTTCTGAGTCACACACATACACACGTATGTATATATATATTTTGATGGCATATTGATGGCATATCTGCAGTCAATTTCATTAAATCACTTTCTTCCTGGAACCAAATTATGCATTTATTTTCTGGGTTTCTGCTTTGTGGATGCAAAGAATAGCAGGAGTATAAAATACTCAGCCATATCTGGCACCCAGAACTAATGAATATGGTATATACTAGATTAATATGTATTTGAGAAATATTTAATAACAAACAGAAATATAAGAAAGCATTTTTGGTATTGCTGAGTCACTTTTCAATCATATCCACTCCTTCATGACACCATTTGAAGCTTTCTTGGTAGAGATAATGGAGTGGTTTTCTATTCCTTCTCCAATTCATTTTACAGATGAGGAAACTGAGGCAAACAGGGTTAAGTGACTTGCCCAAAGTGACAAAACTACTCTGTCTGAGTTTAGACTTGAACTAAGCAAGATGAGGTTTCCTGATTCTAGGCCCATTTCTCATCCATTGCTCTAGCTACCTGCCTTAACAACATAACCAGGATAGTTGCTAGAACAGGTTCTTTAATCTGCTTTCCTAAAGGAAAGCAACTTTTAAGGGGTCAACAATCTTATTTTAATTACCCACACATTTAAGCTTATATAAATAAATATATGTAAATGAATATATATAAATAAACATATAAATAAATATACATATATAAATATAAATAAACATATACATACACACACACATATATAAACATATACATACATACTTAGTTCAGGGGAAAAAGTCAGCAGCCCAAACTTCAGAGAAAATACAAACAGAATTTAGAAGCAGAAAAAATATAGTCAGAAAAATAACACAAATCAACAAACAGGGCTTCTATCTGTCTGACTAAAGCTATGTATACATAATTACCAGAGAGAGAAGCACCAACATCTACGTTTTCAAAAACATTTGGGGGCGGGGTGCTCCTTAATATCTACTTAGAGTCTCCTTTGGCCAAATCACACAAACACTCTTCCCATGAGTGAGACCCAAAGTAAAACCTCATTTCATAATATATAAATCCTTCTTTAGAGTCAGATGGCATTACAACCCTTGTGACTGACTGCCTAATTATGGAATAACAAAAGGTGTGAGCCTTCCTAAAAAACAAGCCTCCCTTTATCAAGCTTCTCCTGTTTGGCTCCATGTGAGGCCCTATTAATGGGCAGGAAAGATGAGTGACCTTGGCCAAAGGGGCCAAGCAGTTGGTAGTACAGGAAGCATTACTGACAATCTTAAGGGAATCATCATCATATTTCTCATGGTTCACTCCCATCATGAACACTGGGGCATCAGCAGAAGGAGCAGAGATGATGAACTGCTTGGCTCCACCCTTCAAGTGAGCCCCAGCCTTTTCTATGGTGGTAAAGACTCCAGTGGACTCTACAATGTAATCGGCTCCAGCATCTCCCCATTTAATATTGGTGGGATCCCATTTCTGGAAGATGGTCATGGCTTTTCCACTGATCACCAGCTTCCCATTCTGAACCCTGACAGCCCTTGAATTTGCCATGAGTGGAATCATATTGAAACATAAAAACCATGTAGTTGAAGTCAATGGAGGGGTCATTGATGGCCACAATGTCTACTTTACCTGAGATGAATGCAGCCCTGCTTGCCAGGTGAACAATACGGCTACATCTGTTGACTTTGCCCTTCACCATCTTGTTTCAGGGATGTGACTCAAGCAGCAGAATATGTCACTAAGCTTGGGAGAAAAGCTGAAAGCTGTAGCTCACTTTTCCACATGAAATTGATCTCACTGTGCTATAGCAAGGCTTAAAGTTCTCTAGAAGCCAGATTCTTCCCAACAGATTTAGAAGGATAATAACCTCCAATATTGGGCAGTTAATTGGTGCTATTGATCAAGAGTTGCACTTAAAGTTAGGAAGACTAATCTTTCCAGTTTCAAATCTGGTCTAACAGACTTACTAACTATATGACCCTGGGCAAGACATTTAACCCTGTTTTCCTCAATTACTCATATATCTAATGAGCAAGAGAAGGAAACAGAAAACCACTCCAGCATCTTTGCCAAGAAAATTCCAAATGGGGTTGCAAAGAGTTGAACATGACTAAAAAAAAAAAAAACTGCTGACAAACAACATCAGAAACACAACCACTAATAAATGTTCTCCATTTTCTAACATTCTGGTCAATAGGAAATACTAATGAAGTTCATTGTCATTAACATATTTAAAATTTTTTTTGTTCATAAATTTAGAGTTAGAAAAGACCTTAACAATGAATCTGACTCCTTTGTTTGACAGATGAAGAAACTGAGATATAGGAAGTTTTGTTGACTTGTCCAGCCCTACACAAGCTTCTACATAGTTGATAAAAGGTTTAAACTCAGATCTTCCTGACTCAAAATTGAATGTCCTTCCATCTTCCTTCCCAACAAAAAACGATGTTTTTATAATGAGAGATTTTTTTCTTGCTTATTGTTTTTCTTCTAGGTTTAGAATTCATTATTTTTGAAAATTCAAAAATCAGTTTAGGAGTAGAAATTTTTAAACATGGCTGTTTCTAGGTTTTTAATCCCCATAATTTTAGGATCCATTTTATATCATCTTAGCAATGTGTAGAACCCACAAAGACAAATTTGAGGCTGTATTGCAATTCCATTTACAATCTAACTCTTCCAACATAAAAGGACAATTTAATTAACAGATAAAAAAACATCTGGTATTGCTTTGAGGAATAAGGTCCCGTTGCTGCTTTTGTGGTTAGAAGAGTAGCTAGAAGAAATACTTAGTCACTAATTGCCGTGTACACTCTTGTAGTGTTTAAAGTTGTGATCTAATGTGTCCCTTTTAAACTATTCCCATGAGATTTAATTGCAGTGAAGGCTTTGACATTAGAAGTTAATATTTTGTTTCAGAGCCACAAAAAAAGCTTTCTACTTGACATGCATGATTTGGCGACAGTAAAAATTGTCTTTTTCCAAGACCAATACCTAGAATAAAGTCAAGTACTATCTAATCCAACTAAGTTTACTCACATACCATTGCACTGGCCAAAATAGATGAACTCTTATTAATAATAATAGCTTATATCCTCAGTATGTAATGTGACTTTACCAAACATTTGATCATCTTTCTCTTGTTTTTCATAGAGACTCTCTTCGGTAGTTGTTGAAAATGTGACTGGTCTTAATATGAATAATGAGAAAATGGAGGTCATAAGTTGTCCAAGGTTGTTCAGTAATTAGCCAACCTGGGATTTAAATGTGTTCTGACTCCAAATGTAGTATCTGCTTTACTATAGCACATCTGCCTCATTTGGTTATGTTCTTATTTTCCTGTGTATTTCTGTTAATTTTCTCACTAGGGTTATAATTCTACACTGGGTTGTAATTCCTACAAAGGAAAATCTAATTCAGGCATTTGTCACTACTCTTTAATTTCATACCATTCTGAGGTGATGTTATATAGGCAGGAGTTTATTTGTTTGGTTTAGTTTGGTTTCAGGATAGAAAATACATCTTACCACTTCACTGTTTGGGTTTGTTTGTTTGTTTTTTAATCTGAAGTGTCTTAAATTAAGGGCTCATTAATTTAAGTGATTTTCCAAGTTTTGTAATTACTGCTCGAAAATTATTTTTATTGTTACTGTATGTTTTACATGTGTATATATATAGACATATATGTATGTATGTGTAAATATGCATGCACTTATATATATTTGTGTATATGTGTATATATACATATATATCTATTTGAGAAGTAACATGTCATATGTTATATGAATATAATTGAACTTCAAATATGAGAGACCTGGGTTCAAGTTCTGTCTGATACATACTTGCTTGCTGCAATGCTCCTGAGAGCTCAGTAAGACTACAATTTGAAAAATATATGCTGATCATCATTGTTTGGGAGAGTTTGCTAACCAGGAGTTTCCTGAAATGGTAAAATGACATGTCTATTCCCTATCCTTATCATTATTCCTATTATTTCTATCAAAACCCAAAACAAAACCACACTTTCAGAATACAGTCACAGATAGTTTCATAGAGTGTGGCTTTTTGTTAGCCCCTAAGTCAAACTTTTAAATTATACTCAAGAGCTATCCATGAAAAGTCACTCCATCTTTTATTTTGTTCCAAGACTGGTTAAAATTGTTTCACACATATTTTTATTTTGTAATCAGATCCTTCCCATAGGTCAGAACAATTTCTTATATAAAATCCTGATCTATAACTCTCATGAGCTGCCAATAGTGTCTCTGCCATAATCAATTCATTCTTTTTATGTCCTTCAAGGGCATCTAGGTGGTGCAGTGGATAAAATGGCAGGCCCGGACTCAGAAAAACGCATCTTCCTGAGTTCAAATCTGACCTCAGACACTTATCAGACACTGTGTGACCTTGGTCAAGTCACGTAATCCAGTTTGCCTCAATTTCCTCATCTGTAAAATGAGATGAAGAAGGTACTGACAAGTCATTCTAGTATCTTTAATGAAAAAACCCCAAAAGACTCATGAAGAGTTGGACACAACTGAAAAATATTTAAACAACATGTCCTTAAAACAAATTCATGGACTGATAATAGCTTATATCTGTAGAACTTCGTTCTAGATCAGTTAGATAATTTATACTATGTTCCCTCTCTTCCCCACCCCCTAAAGAAACAAAAGTAAAATGTATTATAATCAGACAGTGTGCCCCCTTCTCTAGGGGGATGAATTATATTTCAACTGTTTCTTTTATTCAGTAGTTTCCTTTGACCACTCAATTCTCTCTTTTTTTTTCTTCTAAAGAATGTTCACTACTTCATTTGACTTAGATAAATAATACAATAACCCTCCTAACATTCAAGGTTACCCTTTGTAAAGCATGTACCATTAAAGATACATGTGCCTCTTAACAATTGTATCCGAGTAAAATTCCTCAAGAAAAATAGTTTCGTAATTCCTCTGACAACATTGTGCAATGATCAAAAATGAATAACTTCTTTCTTCTCAGCAATACAATGATTCAAGACAATTCCAAATGACTTGTGATGGAAAATGCCATCCATGACCAGGGAAAGAACTGATTGAGTCTAAATGCAGATCAAAGCATGGTATTTTCACTTCCTTGTGTGTTATTCTTTTGTTCTGTTCTGAAAGAAAGAAAGAAAGAAAGAAAGAAAGAAAGAAAGAAAGAAAGAAAGAAAGAAAGAAAGAAAGAAAAAAAGAAAGAAAGAAAGAAAATTATCTCTAACTTTCCCTTCGTTGGTTGCCTGGAATTCTCTGATGGTCTTCTATATTATATATTTACATTTCCCTCTTTCTAAATATGCCACATTTATTCATATTATAGTTATTAAGAGATAGAATACAGTAAATGATAGAAAACTGGGCCTGAAATTAAGACTTACATTATTGCCCTCATATATGTCTATTTCTGTGGCTACAGGTAGGTCCTTTAAGCTTCACGGGCCTGGATTTACTCCTCTATAAAATGAAGAAAAATTAACATTTTTTTGCCTAATGTATAAGTAAAATGTATCATTTGGAAAATAGTTACCAAATCTAAGGGTTATATAAAAAAGCCAGCCATTATTATACATCACAGATTTTAATACTTAAGTGACTATCTAGTCAACCCCTAAATAAAATAAATCTTCAATATAACATGCATGAAATAAATGTGCTATATTACTATTTTTGTGATTTTATTTTAATGCCTCAAAATTATATTGTGACAAAAGCACATTTGTAGTATAGCTCTCTATAGAAAAGTGAGTTGCCCTACATATTATGACCTCACCATGTTGAATTGTTTTGCCTATGTTCACTTACTAATAGGGAGGTGTCTCTTGAAAAAGTCAGGGATAGCTGATGCAAAATCATAGAAATAACATTTTAAAAAGAGTACAAAAGCTTTGAGAGTCAAATATAAAAGTCTCTCTTTGGTCTTTAAAGCTATTCATTACCTGGCTCCTTCCTATTTTCTAATCTTTTAATACTTTATTCCCATCATCATCTGTATGATCCATGACACTGGTCTCCTTGTTCTTCCTCACAGAAGAAATTCTATCTCCAACCCTGTGCATTTTCACTGACCACTCTTCATTCCTCTCTTTGTTCCCTTTCCTTTTGGCTTCCTTGAAGTCTCAACTAAAATCTTACTTTCTGCAAGAGAGTACTTCTTAATGCTAATTAGTTCCTTCTGAGATTACTACCAAGGTATCATATATATATTCTATGTATGTAGTGGTTTTTTTCTCATTTCGTCTCCCTGATTAGATTGTGAATCCTTTGAGGATTGATTTTTCTTTCTGTGTATACTCAGCACTGAGAGTTTGGCATATGATAAGTGCTTATTAAATGCTTCAAAACTTGGTTAAAATTATTAACTAAAAATTTAGTCAAAATATAGTTATTATTAACCAAATTAGAACTATACTACAGAGTTTTCTCTCATAATATGATGACTTCCAGTTTTTCCATCCATACAGAAATGCAAGAAATACTAAGAATAATCTGCATTACCCATTACTGTACCCGGGACTCACTTTTCAGATTTGTATAATGGCTCCCAATTTGCCCTTCAACTGAAAAAATATTCTGTCTTCCAACAGTAGGAAAAGTAAGAAGGTGGGCTTACCCTAACACTCTACTTTGTCAATGTAGAACCACACATTTCAAAATATTTCTTTTTTTAAGCCAGCTTAAGTTATTTGATGAATACACATCAGCTACTATTTTGAAAAATGTTATAGTGGATTTTTGCTGTCAGGGCACAATTTGATTTAAAATTCTAAAGTATCAGCAATCACCATAACGTTTCACTGTTTTGTGCCCCACAGATATACAGAATAACTTTCAGCAAGGAAAACAATATCCATAATTCCAGAGGGCTAAATATCATAGCTAGCAAAGAACTTATATTGCACACGGTAGCAAAAATTCAAAATGAGCCACATAACCTTCACAAGGACCTAAACATAAATTATTTTTTATACAAAAGATATGTATTATATGTCTATATATCAATAAGCTATATATGTATAATATAAACAAAATTAACATTTACTGGAGTGTATACATATATTTGGATGTATACTGCCTACATATGCTTATGCATATGTTTAATCCGATAGGCATATACTGGTTTTCATGATGATTAGATTAAATGTCTACATTAGCTATGAAACTTTATGTCATGTCAACAGATTTGTTTTGATTTTCAAACCGATTCAAATAAAGTCTCATTATTATGAACTTGTCAATTTATTACTCAGGAGATAAAAAACTAAGAACATACTACAAAAGTGACTCACAATTTTTTGTTATATTTGCTTTGAAAAGTGGTTTCGAAGATGCTAAACCTGTTAAATACTTATCAAGCTCATGAAAAAAATGAAATTGCTAATTTTAACAGACAGGAAATGACTCATTAGGAATATAGGGCATTATCTTACTACCTGTCAGTGTTCAAAAGAGATGATTGATTTGTTAGAGCAAACAATAGCAATTAAAATCAATAGCAAATTAGAAGAAAAGATAGAATAAGGAGGAAAATATTATGCTCCATTGAAATTAATATAACCTTATTACTTACTTCATTGGAAAGACTGCAGTATTTGGAGTCGCATGTCCTAGGTTCAAATTCTTACTTTTCCACAATAACTAGACTTTGGACAAAACCTCTGAATTATGTCTTGTCAGATTATTCGGCTACAAAGTGAGATTGGATTAGATCTAAATGTTCCCTTCTAGCTCTGAAACTGTTTTTTAATCAATTTGATGAAGCTTAAGAAATGTCAGAACACAATATAGAAACATATTGACAGATAACAAAACCACAATTTCCCAAGAAAATTTAATGTAATTCACCATAACAAAGAGACCTATAAGAGGATCATTGCATTGATCATTTTAAAAAATTTTTTACATAGTAGAGATATCATAGCCAAGATCCATACAGGTTTTGAATATATGTATGAATCTGTGCATATTACATACAACATATGTACATGTGAATGTGATGACATTTACTAAGTAAAATGGTTGAAGAATATAAATAATATTGTCTCATAAAGCAGGAAAGCATGGAGGAAGAAAAAGATGTCTTATGAAAGTGTGGTGAAAAATTTCATTAGACAAGATCATCCTAAGCATATTTAAGGATATAATTGTAAGATTAGTAACTTTAAATCACCTAAATCATTTTCTTTAGGAATTATTTAGCTTCAGGGTGGAGCCAAGATGGCAGTGTAGAAGCAGGAAAACTCCCTAATTTATCCCCATAACCACCTAAAATGCCTATAATATATGACTCTAACCAAACTTTAGAGCTACAGAAAAAAAAGTGACACAGAGGAACAAATCTTCCATTGAGGGCAGCCAGGCAGGTTGGCAGAAAGGATTTATCACAGCACCCTGGGAGCAGAGGCTGGCCCTGTGTGAGCTGACAGTTTTATCCTGAGGGTAGAACTTACCAGCCATGGCTAGAGGGATTTTGGGAGACTGGATCACCAACAGCTGTGGCAGTTTCCAGATTTATCAACCCATAAATGGCAAAGGCAAAGTAGAAGGTCAGGGTGGACTTTGGGAACAGGGGGATCAAGAGTGTGGTCTGGCCTCTGTCCACAGAGGGAGAAGTGGCTAAGGTGTGGCTGCCACATAGCTGTTTCAGAGCTGCTGGCCTGCAAATCTTAGGGGGGCCAGAAGACCACTCTGAGGGGTAATCACTCTTGCTTTAACCAGCTTGGATCTGGATCACTGTCTTGGGTGAATGTCCTGGGATGTGTGACCTGTTTGCCAGAGTCCATGGAGGCTTCAGAGAGGGCACCCAACTAATAGTTCCTGCAACTGCAAAAGCCCCAGCAATTTGGGACAAAGCTCACCTCTCTGGAAGCAGAGTTCTACTATGGTAAAAAGCTCAAAAGTCAAGTAATTGAGTTGCAACCTGAGCAAGCAAAGGAAGCAAAGCAAGCACCGCAATTCAACTTTGGATTCCTTTTTTGGGGATAAAAAGGATCAAAGCATGAAACATGAGGAAGACAATGAAGTCAGAACTCCTGCACCAAAAGCTTCCAAGAAAAATATGAACTTGTTAAAGCCCATAGAGGGACTTAGGAAGGATTTTGAAAACCAAATAAGAGAAGTGGAGGAAAAACTGGGAAGATAAAGAAAATCATAAAAAGAGAATCAACAAACAGACTGAAAAAAAAAATAACACCTTACAAAATAGAGTAACTCAAATGGCAAAAGAGGTCCAAAAAGCCTATGAGGAGAAGAATGCCTTAAAAAGCAAATTTTTCCCGATGGAAAAAGAATCTCTAAAGCTCACTGAAGAGAACAATTCCTTCAGAATTGGATTGGAGCAAATGGAAGCTAATGAATTTATGAGAAATCAAGATAATATTGGACATATCCAAAAAAATGGAAAAATAGAAGGCAATGTGAAATATCTCACTGGAAAAACTGCTGACATAGAAAATAGATCCAGGAGAGAGAATTTAAAAATTATTGCACTACCTGAAAGCTATGATCAACAAAAAGGACGTAGAAATCATCCTTCAAGAAACTCTCCAGGAAAATTTCCCTTATGTTTTAGAACCATAGGGCAAAATAGATGTTGAAGGAATTCACCAATCACCTCTTGAAAAAGAATCCAAAAAGAAAACACCTAGAAATATAGTGAAGTTCCAGAATTCCTACATCAAGGAGAAAATATTACAACCATCCAAGACGAAACAATTTGAATATTCAGAACAGAATATATAAATATTATAAACAGAATCAGGATAACACAGGATCTGTTAGCTTCTACATGAGGGATTGAAGGGTTTGGAATATGATATTCTGGAGGTCAAAGGAATTGGGATTAAAATAATCACCTACCCAGCAAACCTAAGTATCATGTTTCAGGAGAAAATAGGGTCATTCAATGAAATCAAGGGTTTTCAAGCTTTCTTGATGAACAAACCAGATTTGAATAGAAAATTTGACATTGTGTGTATATGTGTGTACATACATATATCTGTCTATATAGGAGGATGTATGGGCATATGAATACATATGTGAGTGTGGGTATATAGGTGTACAGGTATACATAGACAGAGGGCACAGGATCAATTGAATTGGAAGGAATGATACTGAAAAGGTGAAATTGATAAGTGAGAGAGGTACATAATGAGAGGAGATGGGGAGAGACAGAATGGGGCAAATTATCTCATATAGAAGAGGCAAGGGAAAACTGTTACAATGGAGGGGAAGAACAGGAAGGAAAAAGGGAATTGGTCAACCCCACTCTCATTGAATTTCGCTCAGGCTGGGAATGACATACACACTAAATAGGGTATCTCTCCCTATAGGAGAGTAGGGGGTAAGCGGATGAGAGAGGGATGCTGGAGGGGAGGGCATGTTTGGGGTGCAGGGTAGCTAGAAGCACGCACTTTTGTAAAGAGGTTCAAAGAAGAGAATAGAACAAGTGGGAGGTGGGATAGGATGGAGGGAAATATAGTCAGTGTTTCACAATATATGCACAATCGAAATGTTTTGCATAGTTACACAGGTACAAGCCATATTGAATTGTTTATCTTCCCAGTGAGGGTGGGTGATGAGGCAGGAAAGGAAAGAATCTGGATTTCAAAGTTTAAAAATTAAATGTTAAAATATATTATTATTATCATTATCATTATTATCATTATCATTATTATTATTATTATTATTATACATGCAACTGGGAAATAAGATATAGAGGCACTGGGGGAAGGAGATCTATCTTGCCCTACCAGAAAGTCAGAGGAGGGATGGGAGAGTATATTAGGAGAGAACAGATTGGGGGAAAGGGTATACAGTGGGATCACTATTTTCAGGTACTGGGTAGGCTAAAGATGGGGAGGAGATTCAAAATCTTGTGGAAATTAATGATGTAAACTAAAAATAAACATAAAATTTAATTAAAAAAAAAAAAGACTCATTTAGCTTCCAAAGACATCTGTCCGATTGAACAAGAGGAAAATAGCATTTCAATGAAATAACAGCACAGCAAAAAATAAATAAATAAATAAAAGGGGTGGCTAGGTGGCGCAGTGAGTAGAGTGCTGGCCCTGGACTCAGAAGGCCCTGAGTTTGGATCTGGCCTCAGACACTTAATGTGCACACACACACACACACACACACACACACACACACACACACACACCTAGCCATGTGACCTTGGACATGTTACTTAACCCCAATTGCCCTCCAAAAAGCAAAAAAATGAAAATTAAAAAAATAATAATAAAAACAATGAAATAGCTGTTTTTTAAAAGAGACTATTATCTTTTGTCACACATATCACTTAAAACACAGCGAAAAAATAGATAAAATTCTTGTTAAATCTAGTTCATAAATTATAATGTGATCTCATCTGTTCCATAGAGAAATGATTTTTAAAAAATCTTTTGGGGGGCAGAGTCAAGATGGTAGAGTAGAAGTAGCACTTCCACACAGCTCCAGCTCCCACCACTTCCAATTTTTTTTTTTAAAGCAATTAGGGTTAAGTAACTTACTCAAGGTTACATGGCTAGTCATTATTTATGTGTGGGTGCTCACTTTCTGAGGCTGGATTCGATCTCAGGTCATCCCAACTCCGAGGCCGGTGCTCTTACTCACTGTGCCACCTAGCCACCCCCACCACTTCCAGTTTATGTGAAAGGGGACTCTGAACAAACTTTGTAGCTACAGAACCCACAAAATGACACAGAAAAGCTAACCTCCCACTCAGGACAGCCTGACAACCCAGCAGGGAGAGACAATACTCTGGGAGTGTAGTTCAGTCCTGCATGAGCCAGAGGTTTTAGCCCCAGGGTGGCCCAACCAGCAGCTGTCTGAAAGGACTCCAGAGCACCAGAAGCTGTGGCATTTCCAGAATTATCAACACATAGATGCCAAGGAAAAAGTGAGAGGTCAGTGCAGTATGGACTTAAAGGCCTATAAGTCAGGAGAGTGTGTTGGCCTCTTCCCTCAGGGCAATAAGCCCCTTAGTAGCCACAGCACAGCCTGCACCAAGTTTCGGCTTCAGCTCTTGGCCTGCAGACTGTAGGGGGATTTGGCAATCAGTCTAGGTTGGGGGGGTGGTGGTGGTGGTGGCAATTGCTCTTGCTTTAACCTTCTGGGATGTGGATTGCAGTCTGGTGTGGAGGTCTTGGGGTATGCGACCAGCTAACCAGAGTGTGTGGAGGCTTCAGCTAGGGCACCTAACTAATAACTCCAGCAGCTGAGAAAACCCAAGTATTTGGGATGGAAGCTCCCCTCTCTGGTGGCAGAGTCCTACTGTGGCAAAAAGCCCAAAAGTCAAGTAATTGAGTGGCAACATGCCTAGGCAAAGGAAACAAAATAAGCAGAAAAATGCAATATTAGACTCCTATTTTGGCAGCAAAGAGGATCAAAGCATGGAACAAGAGGAGGACTGTGAGGTCAGAAATCCTGTACCAAAAGCCCCAATTGAAAATATGAGCTGGTTACAGGCCATAAAGGACCTTAAGAAGCAGATAAGAGAAGTGGAGGAAAAACTGGGGAGAAAAATGAGAAGTTTTAAAATCAAATGTTTAAAAATATATGAATACTATTATTAATACTATTTTATATATAATTGGGAAATAAGATATACAGGCATTTGGACACAGAG
This sequence comes from Gymnobelideus leadbeateri, assembly GCA_011680675.1. Lineage (NCBI taxonomy): Eukaryota > Metazoa > Chordata > Mammalia > Diprotodontia > Petauridae > Gymnobelideus > Gymnobelideus leadbeateri. The sequence goes on from WOXC01008112.1 coordinate 38,168, forward strand.
ATTCACCTTGCCCTACTAGAAAAGTCAAAGGTGGTATGGGAGAAGATATGGGAAAGAGGAGATTGGATGAGGGGATATCCTGGGGGACTGCTATTCTGGGGTGGTGGGTAGGGGAAAAGTAGGGAAAAATTATAACCCAAATTTTGGGGCAAATGAATGATGTAAACAAAATGTTAATAAAGCATTTTAAAAAATCATTCATATTCCCAGTTCCTAGTAGCTAGATTGATACATGGTGGTATTTTATCACTATTTGCTTGTTGGTGTATTTATTTTGAATATGAAACCAAGTTTTTAGGAAGAACTTTTAAATAAACTTCTGTTTGTTGGCTGCTTTGTCTTTATGCCATTAACTTGATCTTTGAAGCTAAAAAGGAGGAGGGCACTGCTGGTGATGGTGATGGCAATAGTTGAAAATCCTGAGGACCACCCTTCAGCCTACTGTCCAATTTCCCAAATGCCACTGGAAAAGTCAGACTTTTCTTCAATACAGTCTACATAATGATATTTGAAATAGCTTAGCAATGTGGTGATGTCTTTTTAATTGGGTTAGTCCTATGTTTTACACTTTATTACATACCTAAAATTACATAATCCTCCAAGATAACACTTGGAATATTTGTTAGTCATAAAATAGCTTACCCATTGGTACATAGGTATCATATGAATGATAATCACATCATATACATTTACATGATAAGCAGCAGTTATTTGAAGATAAAAACTTAAGATTTCTGTTTTATTTATTTTTTTCAGGATCCTCAAGAAGTTAGTTCATTCAATTAAGGGGTGTTCTTTTATTAAAAAGATTAACATTCTATGACACCACATCTAATTTTTTAACTATTTTTGCTCAAATACATGTTCATGTCAACATTAAAAGGACAGGTTCTAAAATATAAACCCTTCTTCTTAGAGTTTTTGGCAAAATCATTCACAAATTAAAATGTCTTTTAAAAATAGATAAATCATATTTTAAATAATCCAATTATTTCTAAATTCAAGATGCACTAAACTTAGAATCTGTTCCCCAGTCCCAAATCACAACTAATTAATACAAAGCATTATTATATTATTGCATTATATTATGGTATTTTTGGTAATGTTTTGAGATTGTAGAGTTTTTAAGAAATTTAATATTGAATTATTTTGCAACTAAATTTTTATCTTATTTAAATCTATAGACATGGTGTTGATAGTTATCACCTTTACTATTAATCATGCTAATTGTAGTTTTTTTCCTTCTTTTTGGCCTCAACTTGTAAGAGAAGTATTCAATAGATGTGGCAATATAACAATTACATTATCACAAAATGAGAATGTAAATCTGATACCATTTATACTGTATGGGGGCTTCTCAAAAACCCTATGCTTTAGAGATCCAAGATAGTCATTATTATTAGGAAATGAGAATATACATTTCTTTTTTTTTAATTAATTTATTAGTTTAGTTTCAGTTAACAAGTTTCAATTCCATAGTTCCTTGATTTTCAAATTTCCTTTACTTCCCTCCCCCCTCCCCACACAACAGCATATAGTCCAGTATATGATCTGCAAATGCATTCATATTAGACATTATTCCAATTACAAAGGCGTATTGTACTAGGTGGGATGAAAGATGGTAAGGAAGAAATAAAACCAAACAATGAAAAGAACAAGATCATTTAGTTTGCTTCCATCAGGATTCAGGTTCAGTTCTTTCTAGTTATATCTCTGGATGGGGCATTTCTCACTTTCTTGAGTCTTTCGGGATTAACTTATATCACTGCATTGCTGAAAAGAGTCCAGTCTGTCATAGTTGGTCATCACAGATATGGTATGTCTGTGATTGTATACAAATTTCTTCTGATTCTACTCTTCTCGCTCAGCATCAGTTTGTATAAGTCTCTCCAGGTAATTATGAAATCTGTCACCTCTTCATTTCTTATAGCACAATAATATTCCATTACATTCATATACCACAACTTGTTTAGCCATTCCCCAATTGGTGGGCACCCCTTCAGTTTCCAATTCTTTGCAACCACAAAAAGGGCTGCTAAAAATATTTTTGTACATATGGGTCTTCCTCCCACTTCTATGATCTCTTTGGGATATAACCCTAGAAGTGGTATGGCTGGGTCAAAGGGTATGAAATTATTTATAATCCTTTGGGCATAATTCCAGATTGCTCTCCAGAATGGTTGGATAAGTTCACAACTCCACCAGCAATGTATTAGTGTTCCAATTTGTCCACATCCTCTCCAGCATTTGTCACTTTCTTGTTTTGTCATCTTAGCCAATCTGACTGGAGGGATGTGGTACCTCAGAGTTGTTTTGATTTGCATTTCTCTAATTAATAGTGATTTAGAGCATTTCTTCATATGCTTATAGATATCTTTAATTTCTTTCTCTGAAAATTTCCTGTTCATATCCTTTGACCACTTATCAATTGGGGAATGACTTGTAGAGAATATACATTTCTAAAAGGTGCATGTGTATATGTGTGTTTGTGTGCAAAAGAAAGAGGGAGGAAGGAGGGATGGGAAAAAGAGAGAGAGAGAGAGAGAGAGAGAGAGAGAGAGAGAGAGAGAGGCAAAGAGAATCAGATGGAAAGACTGACAAACATACAGAGAGCATACTGAATCCTAAAAGGAAAAGAATCAGTATGGCCAACCTCCATTTATGATAAATGAAATTAAAATAAGAATTTTGCTTTTTACTCTATTTGAATAGGCAATCTGAATATGATTGTTAGGTAGCCACATCTTTTGAAAATTTCTATAGAGGGATCAAAGCTCAAAGCAAACTATCAATAAGAGAAGAAAATGATTGATAGGAAAATTTGTTAGTCATATCCATGAATTTTTTCTCTATTGGGGACACATCTATTCCCTCTACACTTAAAAAGACGTTATATTAATAATAGATTTAATTTTTAGTTCATAAGCACTACGAGATTCACAATGTATAATGAAATTTGAAATATGGATTTATTTATTTTATATCTACTGATTTCAGTGAATTTCACCATTCAGAAACTACTTTTTCCATGTAAAATACTATTATTTACAAAGCTTTATGTGGAAAATATTTTAAGTATTTTTATGTAGGAATAATAATAAATCACAATCTTTTCCACCCTCAATACATAAACAAAACCCTCACTCTTAATTCTATGTTGATTATGTCTTTCATGTACCTGTGCTTATCACACAGGAATCATAGCCAAGGGAGAGCTCCATGCAGTTTAAATGACTTTGCTTTCAATTTAATAGGATTGTAAAAGACTTTTGGATAGTGAATATTTAATGAAAATTGAAATGTTTAATTTTTTTTCTATTTAGAAGGATTTCAATAATATTCTTTATTTGCTTGTATTTTGTCCATTTCAACTTCATGAACCCACATACTGAAATAATTCATCCAGGAAGGTTAAATTTCCTAAAGAAATTCAAAATGGCAATTTGGGGGTTGGTTCTGGCCTTTGTAACCCTCTGGTTACCTTGAAAACTATATTATTGGATGTGGTACACAAAGCTAAGCAATGTCATAGGATCGTGGAAAGGAGACAGAAGATTCTCACATCTATGATAGCTAGTTTACAATGTGACAGGAGCAGGAAGGAAAGGAGAAAAGATAATGGATGTATTTACTATTACTAATTATTCATTGTACTATGAGTAAGGGTTATTTATATCAATACCTAATAATTGTCTGCTAAGATAATGGTTGGGATGAAGCGGAAGCCTAAAAATTCTATAATTCCTGACAGCTCCTGTGACAGGATAGTAACAATATTCTTAATAGAGTAGTTGGATAATTCCCAGTACCAACACTGGAATTGATCCCAGGCAGTCTCTAATCAAAATGAGCATGACTCCCTTGCATTAACCTTAAGAATAGTGCTGTTATTTTGTGGATAAAGAAATGTTTGCCCTCCAATGTTCACTGATAGCTCAAAATTAGGTTATCTCTTTCAGTCATTTCTGGTTATATGACTTGTGTGCATTCCAATCAATATGGTTATAAACCTTGGAACTTGTAAACTAGTACTTATAAATCATTGGTTGAAGATAAGTTTAAAGATAACTATTTTTAGAAATGCATTAACTCTATTGCTAATATTTGTTCCAGAATAATTTAACATATAATTACTGAGTACCATGTATTAAAGTTATTGGGAGATAGAAGACTGGATAGAAATGAAGATAGGAGTAGCTCACATTTCTGAAGTGTTTTAAGTTTCTCAGGAGAATTCTCTGAGATAAGTTATATAAGTACCATAATATCCATTTTTAGATGAAGAAAGTAATGCTCAGGAAGGTAAATGTCTTTCTCATAGCTATGGTTCAAAGAGTACACAATCTAGCAGATGCATAGGAGATGTATGTTAATATTTTTTATAATGGAACAAATATAAGGACCAGTTTTTTTTTCAACAAATCTGGCAGTATTTTTTTTTAATTTAGGAGACCCATACAGCTTCATAAACTATAAAATAAAACATATAAACAAACAGGAAAACATCTGGTTATTTGGAAAACACATTTCATAATACAATAAATGATATGTGTTTCTTTTCATTTTAATCACTACTTTTCATTTGTTTTAAAAAGCAAAAATTCACTTTGCATTAAAAGTACCAGGTGAATGAGACAAAGAATAAAGATTTTAGGAGTTTAATAAATGTACAAAAAACTTCCAAATTGAAAACTTAATAAAGGAGGTGGCAGTTCAGATGAATTTTAAAAGATGGGGGAAATTTAACAAAGTGGGGAAGAAGTTATGGGAGAAATGTAGGGGGAAGCAAGGAGAAGAGAGTAGAAGCAGAAAAACACAATGGTTTATTTGGGCAGAGAGAATATAGTAAGCAGACATTTTTGGCAACTGCAAACAGGTCCTAAAGAAGAAAGATGAGACATAGCTGAAAAGTAGTGTAAGATGAAGACATTTGGATTTTAGGCTATAACCAATGAAGAGCCTAGAAGGTTCCAATGTTAGTGCATGTCACTGAGCCAAAATGGAAACTCCTTTGATATTTCATTCTGATACTTGTGTATAGTCATTCAGTCCTGACAATTTCATTTTACTTAAAAGGTTTTTTTTTATGCTTGCCAACTGGAAAGCACTTTAGTGTTTTATATAGAATGACATTGCATTGACTGGACTATTGCCATCATAGTGCTGAGACTTTCTCTTTAGAAAAGGTTAAATTATTATTTTCAAGACAGTGTGATTTGTGTTTTCCTCAGTCTGTTAAATTAGAGTCCATGGCATGAGCAAAGCAGTGGAAGACTGACACAATGTTGTCACTCCACATCACAGTGGTGTCAAATTAATACCTTTCATCGATTTCAAAGTAAGGGAAGCTCAGTGACAATTTTAAGAGGAAGAATTTTTCATTGTTTTTTAAATTATATTTCAAATTGATAGAAAGTGCAGCCATCATTTTAAAGATGTTTAAATAATTTTTGTGTATTGATGCCATGAGGAAAACATTGAAATTTCCTAGAAAATCTTGTTAATAATAACATATCTACATTTGATGAATATTTACTGTTTTCAGAGGAAAGACACATGCTATGTAGAGCACAAAAATGTTTAAAGTTCAGTCATACGCCATAAGGACCACATAATCCTTTTGGGGAGAAAAGCACATATAACACCACTGCCAATAACAACAAATTAAACACAAGTAATGATAATATAGTTACTATCTACTTAACCAAAGCTGGAATTTTCAGTACTTTAGCTCTGGGAAATTTCTGTCCACACAAATGAAGTTAGACTTTGATACAAATAGAGGACTACTTCAGCACATACCAGGATTCATTGAAAACCAAGGACAAGTGAAGGATATTACCCAAGCCTACATGTAGGCATTCAACTTTTTCTATATTTCTGCTTAGGTAGAAGGCTAAAGAAGGAAGGGTTTATTAATGTGTTATCACTGTTAGTAGACCATGCATAGTTAAACAAACAAATTACTAAAACTAAGATCACAATGGGTAATAATAAAATTACTATATATAATTTTATATATATGACACATAAAAAAAAACTTTGAACTATTTTTTAAAAAGACTAAAGATCAAAAATAGAAAATGGACAACATATGCCATTGGCCTTGCCCATAATAACAGTATCCAGAAGTAAAACTGATGTAAGTTATTGATATACTCCAGAAAGATCCTTAAACAACAGAAATCTAACTTGTTAGAGAAAGATGGTTGCAAAATAGGGTATGGTATCAGAACATAAAGTCAATTGTAAAATTATATGAAAATGATGAAGCAGTATCAACAATATTCTGTCATGAAGCAGAGAGAAGCAATGGAGAGTAAAAATCACATCAAAGAAAATATAGCAAGATATATAATTATCTAATGTCATCTAAAGGGCTTTGAAGCATAAAAATGGAAGGATGCCTGTAAACAGAAGAAAAATTGGGAAAGTTTGCAAAAATTCATTATAATGAACTATTTTCTATAAAGGACAATGGAATCACCAAATTTGAAACATAATATAATTCCAGAAAGATAGGAAAAGCAGTCAATTTGTACCAAGTGTATATAGAGGATATTATGCCAGAGTGACATGATTGTTGGAACCATGAGGAACTAATATACAATATATATGAAGGAAGGGAATATACTAAAGTCATGGGGGAAAACAAAACAAAACAAAAAAAAGATCATAGACTTATTTATACAGAAAACATCAGGAATGATCAATGGTATGCCCACTCTTGTATGTATGCATATACATATATATATGTGTGTGTGTGTGTGTGTGTGTGTGTGTGTGTATAGATATAGATATAGATATATAGATATATAGATATACAAATGCTTTTAAAAGTCATCTACACATGAATCAAGGTTATTCTTTGTGAGAGTATTCATAAGCAACAGGTTTTTGCAAATAATATTTAACAAATATTTAATATATTTGGCCTTTAACAATTAAATGAAAGGTGTATTGGCTAAAAGATTCCATTGTAATTAACGTATATTGATAATGGAAAAGGTCAATTAAATGTCATCTTAGCAGCTCCTAATGATCCATTCACTTGATGGTATATATGCCCAAATTTTGCAATAAATAAGAATTTTTACCAATTTTTTTTCTTTTTTTGATGCTACTAGGCATTTTTGGATGCTACTAAGAATTGTTTGTTTCATTGTTGATTTTATTATTACTTATTAACCATGTTAATTCATTGTATTTAAAATGAAAGGGTTGGACTACATTGTCTCCCTAATCTCATTCACTTATAAGGACTATGATTCTAAATGATGGTGATCCTTCAACTTTTGTATGTGACATGTATTCCAGTAGCTTAATGAAGCATGTCAACACCTATTCAGATGAAAAAAAAAGTTTTTAAATATATAGAATTATAAAAGAAACCAACTGTATTGAAATGATTATAAAAACAAATTAAAATATGTTTATGAACCACCAACTTGAAAATCCATACATTATGATGATATGGTATATTCTGTTTTCTGTGGCTATTTTGACTGTTTTTACCTTGGCACCTCACTTAAGATTCATTTTCTTAGAAATTTAAAAAAAAACTATAACAAAAACATAAATATGAAAAATCACAATATTATTTTTCCTAGCTAGAAAACATTTTCATATATAAACCAATGCATTTATTCCACTTCAGTATAATTTTGTTCTAATTATTAAATAAAATCATACCAGTAAATGAATTATTGAAATAAAATTATTATTATAAATTATAAAGATTACAATAAAATTATTTTTTTCTGGTAGCATTTTCAAATAATGTTTTGTTAATTTATTCTGACATGCCATAAATGAATACATTACACTGTTTAAAGGATTACCAGCAATCATAGTATTTTTTTCTTTCCGTTAGTCAGAGATAAAGAGAAAAAGATAACGTGCAAATAATCTGGAAAAAGCACTCGCACAGGCTGCCTTGGAGGCACTATTATTAGTCACTATTATAAAAATATTAACATGAAACATTACCAAAAGGAATTTTAAATAAACCATATTTAACACTTCATAGAAGGAAATTTTCTGAGTTAGAAAAGAAAATAGAGACATCTACTAGATGGAACTTAAAATATAAAAGCAGGTAATGTCATCAAGGCAAACAAATTGCAATTCCTAGTGTCATTGTAGAAACAACAAATTGTGAAAAATCTTTCATGAGTTATCTGAAAGAATATCACAGTTCTTTCTCTCTGAATAGCAGTAGAATCACAAGAAACTATCTAGAATTATTCTGGAGAAGGAATAGCACAATGCTGCATCATTCAGAGAGAAGTATGAGTCCTTCCATATCAATTATCATACAGTGACAGTATTAAGAAAAAGCCTAAACTTTCAGGATTATACTTAAACCCCATTAGAACATTAGTAGCTGTCCTCCAAGGCCCCAACATTATAGTCATCATGCGAACTGAGAGAGTAAACATAGAGGCAGTGCTAGACTAATTTTGGAAATGACCTCAGAGATTATCAGTTCAACATATACCCAAAATACGAATCAGATATGAGAAATTCATAAATTTCAGAGGTAATAAATTTCGTTCATGAATGGATCTAGTTGTTAGAAAATTCCTCCTTCTCAGTCGAAACTTAGTTTTTCTGTGAGTGCCACCCTTTGGCTTTAATAATATCCTGAGGTGAAATAAATGTCTAATCCTTCACACAAATAAAAACCCTTCAGATAATGGAAGGTAGTTACCATGGTTCATCTACATTTTCTTTTCTTCAAGTTAAATTTCTCTGTGTACTTCAAAATATTCTTGTATTTTCAGAATATTCTTCCAATCTCCTCAACATTCTGGTGACCATTGTCTGAAATTCTAATTGACAAAGAATTTCTTTTTTTTTTTTTTTTTGCTTTTTTGGAGGGCAATTGGGGTTAAGTAACTTGCCCAAGGTCACACAGCTAGGTTTTTGTTTGTGTGCATTAAGTGTCTGAGGTCGGATCTGAACTCAGGTCCTTCTGACTCCCGGGCCGACGCTCTACTCACTGCGCCACCTAGCCGCCCCGACAAAGAATTTCTAATATGCTTTTCAGCATCCAAACTGAATATATTTCAAATGTGGTCCAACCAGGTCATACATTATAATGGTTACAACTTTCCTCATTATCATACACCCCTTCCTGTATTCTATATTTTTGCCATATATATATGCGCCTCACAAAGGATACTTGATTGTTTAGGCAAGTACCATAATCATATTTTCCTTCAAAAGCACTGTTCTTTATTTTTCTTCTTCTTGGCCACTCAGTTTACACATTCTATTATAAACACAAATGTTATATCAAATCTTAGTTTAATTTCCCTTTTAAGACAATGTCTGCCACCACACATGAGGGAAAAATATACTTGAGACTATTTGTCAGATGAACCATAATGTTATGCTAAAGCATTGATGCCCCTGTAATTTGTACCTGCCATTACATCTAATAGCAAGGCAAGAGACCAGCATATACTCCTGTTTTTGTTTTTGTTTTCTGAGTGTGCTGCAGCCTGGCATGAAATGCTATGATCTATAAATGCTCTGAAGTCAGTTACAATTATAAGAATGACTATGACATCAATAGTACGATCAAAGGTGCCTTCTCACATACAGGACGATAGCAAATAGTATATAAACTAACAAGGCTAGTGATATTGAACATAAACACAGTATACCCAGTCAGAAGGATTAAATAACAGAGGAGTACAGTTTTTAACATAAATTCATTAAATTCAAATAAGATTTATTTAATATAATTACTACTACAAACCAATATACTTAGAGCTAGAGAAATAAAGATGAAAGTATTTTGAAAGTTTATGATCTACTAAGGGAAATGAATGAAATTAGAATAAAATACATATGCATGTATATATAAAAGAAAATGGAGAATCATGGTGTATTTTTGAGAAGTGGAGAATGTTTTGCAGGACAATTAAATAAGGTAGAAAATTTCTATCATAGACAATAAGAACAACTTTTGAGAAGGAATTTACAACATAGATGAGCCTTGATAGAAGAAAGTTAATAACTGACCATCCAGTCCTAGAGAGTTAAATATCCACTTTCTATGGAAATGTGGATTATGACACAACTTGGACAAGGGAATTATTATATATGATTGTTGTTATAAAAGTAAACAGAATGATCATCATGGTAGAGCTCAAGGATTTTTAAATTTTCTTTAAATTATCAGCAATCATGTAAATATAATATGCTATTTTTAAGTATGTGATTCTAATGTATTCAATGATCACTTTCTAAGCATCACCATACAAGGCATTATCTTAGGCATTGAGGAAATTGTTGACATATCTATAAATTACAATAATACATGAGGGGTATTTTTAGTATGTTGAAAGTGAGATTTAAATTATGGAAGCACATGAAATATCTTCAGTTAATTAAGGAATGAGGAACTTCAGCAAATTAGTAATAGTAGTAATAGTATTAGTAGTAACAGTAAAAAGTGGCAATTACATAGCATTTTGCAAATTGCAATGCATTTAACATGGCATCTCATGTGGTAAGCAAGTGTCTGCACAAGAATGAGTATAACTTTATCCCAGGATAGATAAAATTTTATATCTGGCATAGTTTTAAAAATCTGAATTTTTCAATATGAATCAAAATGCCAAAGAATTATTTTATAGTAGTAGAAAAAAAACAGTAACAAAATCCATCTGAAAAAAACAAAATGTCAAGAGTATCAATGAAAAAAAATGTTAAGGAAGGTGGCCTAGGAGTTCCAGATTTCAAATGATATTACCTATCAGTAATCAAGAAAACAATCTGCTACTGGCTCAGAATTACAGTGGTAGATCAGTGGAATAGATTAAGGTAATACATAATTGTAAGTCACCATAGTAATCTAGTGTTTGATAAACCCAAACATCCAAGCTTTTCAGGTAAGAACTCAATATTTGACAAAAGAGCAATTGCTGAAAAAACTAGAAAAGAGTTTGGCAGAAAGTAGGCATAGACCAACATTTGACATCTATAACATGATAAGGTCAAAATGAATGATTTAGACGTGCAGGGTAATATCCGGAGTAAATTAGGGGAGCATGGAAGAATGTGCTGGTCAAATAGATCTATGGATATACCAAAAGTGTTTGAACAAGAGAGAGAATTACAGGAGGTAAAACAAATAATTCTGATTATATGAAACTGAAAAGCTTTTGCACAAATAAAATTAATGCAGCCAAATTTAGAAGGCAAAGAGGAAACATGGGGGGAGGATTTATAGCAAATTTCTGTGATAAAGAGACTTCATTTCTCAAACATATAGGGAGCAGAACCAAATTTATTTATTTTTGCTTTTTTTTTTTGGAGGGCAATTGGGGTTAAGTGATTTGCCCAAGTTCACACAGCTAGTTTTTGTGTTGTGTCTGAGGTCGGATTTGAACTCAAGTCCTCCTGACTCCAAGGCTGGTGCTCTATTCACTGTGCCACCTAGCTGTGCCCCCAAATTTATTTTAAAAGCACTATTAACCAGTTTATAAGTGAAAAAAGAATATGAACAGGAAGTTTTCAAAAGAAGAAGTCAACACTTTCAATAGTCATATGAAAATAAAATGTTTTAAACCACTACTGATCAGAGATATGCCAATTAAAACAAATCTGAAATATCACCTCAAGCGTATCATATTGATTAACATGACAGAAAAGAAGAATGACAAATATTGGAGGGAATGTGAAAATAATTGGGACATATAGTGTTAGTGGAGTTTTTAACTTATCCACAATTCTGAAGAACAATTTGGAACTACACTTAAAGGGTTATAAAACTGCCAAAGTACTGTACTTAGCAATACTACTGTTAAGTCTATATCCCAAAGTGATCAAAGAAAATGTGTAATTATGTATTTATACAAAAATATTTATAACAGTTCTTTTATATGTTGGCAAAAATTAGAAATTGAAGGGATATTCATCATTTGGGTAATGGCTGAACATGCTGTGATATAAGATTGTAATGGAAGAAGCAAAATGGTTTCAGGAAAACCTACAAAGATTTATGTGAACTGATGCAAAGTGAAGTGAGCAGAACCAGGAGAATATTGTACAGTGACGATGATGTCATTATACATTCATCATCATACATAGAGATGATGAATTGTGAATGACATATAGTCTCAGGAATATAATGATCCAAGACAATTCCAAAGGACACATGATGGAAACTCTACCTCCAGAGAAAGAACTGATGAGCTCTGAATGTAGATTGAAATATATTTTTAAAACTTTGTTTTTTACTGTTTTATTTTGTTTGTATTTTTTTTTTTACCATATGACCAACATGAACTTTTTTTACAGCTTTACATGTGTAATCAATATTATGTTGCCTACCTTCTTAATGGTAGGGGAGAAGCTTGAAAGAGAAATATAGTTTGAAACTGAATATTTAAAAAAATAATTTTCTTTAATTTTTACATGAAATTGGGAAATAACTAATAAAACAAATAAAATAATTTAAAACCCCCAAATTGAAAAAGTAAAAATTTGAATTTCTTGTCCATTATTATGGGTTCTAATTATAACTCCTTTTGATCTCACACCGAATGTTTAATCTCATGTGTTACTTAACATAATTCTTATGAGTCTAAATTAGACACCAGTAGGAGCTTTCCATGGAATAAGGGCTTTAGTCTTATGCATTTTGGAAGTGACTGCAAATATTTAACTGAAACTTAACACCTATGGTTATATTACACACACACACACACACACACACACACACACACTCCACACACTCTCCTTCAACTGATTTTTTTTCCCTCAGTCTAATTTGTGATTCTTTAATAGCTTGTTTAGGGTAGATTTGTTACTACAAAAATGTGTATTCAAATAAGCAATTGTTTTTAATAGCTCACATATTTTTGGAAATTCAATTTGATCATGTCAGACACAATATAGATAATTATAGTAGCAACAATATAAATTAGCTACTTATGCAGCTGGTATTTGATTCTGTTCTACCCTAGTGAAATAAGAATTTGGTTACTTCTGGAAAATCCTTTATGAATAAATCTCGATTTCCATTGATCAGAATTTGAAATGGCGAAAGAAAGTTTCATCATCCTTTAGATGTTTAATTCAAAGAGAAGTCGTAAGTGAACTACAAAGTTAATGATAATCAAAGGGTCACAGAAATGGAACATATAGCATCATCATAGAGAATTATCAAATCTTAGAGGTAGAAAGTATCATAGAATTAATCTTGCCCAACCCACTCATTTTATAGATAAGAAAACTTAAGTCAATTGAGGTCCAATGACTTGCCCACAAACACACAGATATTCAAGTTGTCAATAGATTTAACACTTAGGATTGTAGGTTTAGAATTTTGGAATCAGTCTTCATTAGTTGGTGCCCCACTAATTTAGAAAATTGAATAATTTGGAAAATGGTTGGAATTAAGTTTACCTCTTTTTTTTCTTTTGTATTTTAAATGTATTTCATTGGTGTGGGTATTCTCATCTATCCATGTCTTAGTGATTGATACTTTGTGAGTCACAGTAGCCAAAAATAAAATCATCTCTGGTGGTGTATTCTTCTAGTGATGAGTCTATTAAAATTAGGGGAGGAGAAGGCCTCAAAAGCTGCCCATAATCTCATCTGGCCAAATCACACATCTCTTCCCAAAGTGAGCCCCAAAGCAAAACCTTACCTCAGAGGTATATATAGCCCTCTCTAGGATCAGAGAACATCACAACCCTCCTGACTCACTTGACTACAAAGTAACAAAAAGTCATGCCTTCCTGAAAAACAAGCCTTCCACCACAGGGTCCAGGTGAGCACGTGCAGCCTATTACAGTGCAAAAGTATATTTTCAAAACAGGAAAGTTCAATTTAGACATATTAAGGGGCATGGAGGATCTTCAAATATCTATTACCATTACAAGTGGAGAGGATGTTGTGGGGGGTATTAAGCAACATTTGAACCTTATTCTTATTAAAATGGGCTGAGACAGGGAATACTATCCAACTCAACTGTGTATAGAAATGTATCTTATGCTGCAGGGAAATAAGAGAGAAGGGACATTAAAAAAAAAAAAAGAAACAAAGGAGGAAATCTGATAGAAAGGAGAGAAAATTGGGAGAGGTGGGATCAGAAAGAAACATTATTGAGGAGGGACAGAATATACAATAAATCATAAGCACTTCTACATATTTTCAACAAAGTCTAGAACAAGAGATAAAGAAATTTTATCTAAAATAACTGTAGAAAATATAGACAATACTTAAGAGTTTACCTGCCAAGATAAACCCTGGGACTATATGAACACAATTGAAAAATACTTTTCACATAAATAACGTAATATCTTAAAACAATGGAAAACAAACAATTGCTCATGAATAAGAAAATACAATATAATAAAACTGCAAATCCTACCTAATTTACTTTTTTCAGTGACAAATTAATCTACCAATAAATATTTTTATAGAGCTAAAAATAATAACAAAGTTCATCTGGATTAATAATAGGTCAAGAATATCAAGGTAATTAATGAAAAAAAGTTATGGAAGGTGGCCTAGTCTTAGGAGATCTTAAACTCTATTATACAGCAGTAATCACGGAAACAACCTGGTACTGATTAAAAATTAGAAGGGTGGATCATTGGACTTGATTAGGTACACAATACACAGTTATAAATTACAATAGTAATCTTGTGTTTGATAAACTCAAATTTCCAAGCTCTTGGAACAAGAATTCACTATTCGAACCTGAATTGTTGGGAAATCTGGAAAATAGTTTGGCAGAAACTGGATATAGACCAAAATCTTATACTCTTTATGAGGTCAAAAATGAATACGTGATTTAGACATAAAGAATGATACCACAAGCAAAGGTCAATATGGGATAGTATACCTGTCAGATTGATAGATAAGAGAATTTATGTCTAAACAGGAGCTGAAGACAACTGAAAGATATAAAATGGATAATTTTGATTATATTAAATTTAAAAAAGAGGTTTACACAAACAGTACAAATGCAAACAAGATTAAAAGGAAAGCAGAAAAGGCGGGGGACAATTTTACAGCAAGTATCTCTGGTAAAGGCCTCATCAACTAGATAGAGAACTGAGTCAAATTTGTAAGAATACAAACAATTCCCCAATTTATAAATGGTCAAAAATAGGAAGAATCAGTTTTCTAAGAAATTAAAGCTATTTATAATAATATGAAAAATTTTTCTAGATCATCATGGATAAGGAAAATGCAAATTAAAACAACTTTATGATACCACCTCATAGGTATCAGATTGGCTAATGCAATACAAGAAAAATTACAAATGCTGGAGGTGATATAGAAAAAAATGGGACACTAATTCATTGTGGTAAAGCTGTGAATGGTCCAACCACACTGAAGAACAATTTGAAACTATGTCCAAAGGGCTATAGAACTGCACATACCCTTTTACCCTGGAAAAAAGGAAACAGGTCCATTAAAAACAACAAAAAATTATAGCAGCAATTTCTGTTAAGGCAAATAATTGGAAATTGAGGGAATGCCCATCAGTTAGGGAATGGCTGAAAAAGCTGTGGTATACAATTATAATGGAAGACTATTGTGCCACAAGAGATTGCAAGCATGCTCTCAAAAACCTGGGAATACTTACATGTACCAACACAAAATGAAGTGAATAGAACCAATAAAACATTGTACAAAGTGATCTCATTTTGCGATTAACAATTGTAAATAGCTTAGATAGTCACATTTATACAATGATCTAAGACAATTCCAAAAGACTCATGATGAAAAATGCTATCCATCTGCAGAGAAAGTACTGATAGGGTGTGAATGCAAAGTGAAGGATACTGCTTTTAACTTTTTTTTTTGCTTTGCTTTCTTCTGGAGCATGACTGATATGGAAATGTTTTCCATGGCTTCAGATGAATAATCAGTTATATTCCTTGTCTTCTCAATGAGTGGAAGAAGGGCCAGAAGTAGGGAGATAATTTGTTTAAAAATTTAATATAATTGGAAATAATTAACAAAATAAATAAAAAATATATTTTATACAATTCAGTCCTTTGCTTATTATCTGTGTGATCTTTGGCATGTCACTTAACCATTTCAATTTCCCATATGTTAAATAAGTAGTAAAGACCAAATTAAATGTCATTAATGTTCCTTTAAGTTCTCTCTATTTATATAAGCCCATAATTTTAAGCAGAGAATCAATTAATCTATGGAAAAAACAGTTACTGATTCATTTATTGTTATTGATCACAATTTTAAGAAAGTCGTCTTTCTTAAATACTTACTAAAATTTCTTTTGCCTTTTATTTTTGAGCAAATAGCTAATGTACTATTTAAAATAATTTTCATTTAATCATGAAAGGAAATATTAGATAATTCCTGCCTTCAATGAGTTTACAATGATTTATTTCTTCATGTTCTAAATACATTTTTTTTGCCTCTTCTATAATTCTAGCTCATTGTAGTTTTACAAGGAAGTAGAGACAGAAATCTTATTTCTCAGGCCTTCCCTTTCTGGCATAATGTTGCCTCTGTTCTTAAGATACCCTATTGTCCTTCTGCCTTGACTTCTACACTTATCATTTTCTAAAACCCTCAAGGGTGTGGAACTCTCTATCTGGAATACTCTTTGATGAAAACATTCAATTTGTTAGTCAATTTTGCACCTGCTTTGGACATCAGATGTAGCTGACTGCTAAGGCAGACCACATTGAAACCAAGCCCAGCCTAATAAAATTTCTAATTATCATTCTTAGCTTATCAAAAAGTTTTAATCTTCTATGAAAATCTCTAAATGTTGAAATACTAATGTAATAAACTGAGTCACTGTAGTAGGGACAATATCCTATCACCTGTCCCAAGCTACTGAGGATAGTTTTTTTTTTTCTTTAGAAGGATTTGAACATATCTTTTAAGACTTAACTCAGGACATGACTCAATACTGAAACTGTTGACTGGTGACTGAAGAAGAAAACAATCCAGAGGAGATATAGGAACTTGCTGACTCTTAATGAAACATGATGGGCAGCTCATGTAAGGAGCTTCACTCAGCAGAATCAGCTCAACATGTTATCAATGCAAAACTTACTTGTATATATTTATTTTTCTAATATTAGGTAAATGTCCTATTGTCATCAGTTAAATTGCCCATAAGCACCTCCTTTCATTCCAGTATAAAAATTAAACTACTTAAGGAATTGGTCTGAGTTAGCCACAACCCCCAAATAATCACCAATGAAACCCTGTTCCTGGGGATTATGTTATTGGTAGGTAAGGGGAAGGAGGCATTATTAGCTTTTTTACTGTAACTACATCTGAGGTTTTATCACTATAGAGAGCTCCAGTTGAGAGCCTTCCCTAATTACTGAAGATCTGTAAAGTTTTTGCAAGTGAAGAGTCTTAGAAAGTTTCCTGAGGCACTGAGAGTTTGGGGATAAAAAACCACAGAGTCTTTGTGTATTTCACTTAAGAATAAAGCAATTTGGGGCGGCTAGGTGGTGCAGTGAGTAGCGTGTTGGCCCTGGAGTCAGAAGGACCTGAGTTTGGATCCAGCCTCAGACATTTAACGCACACACAAACAAAAACCGAGCCGTGTGACCTTGGGCAAGTTACTTAACCCCAATTCCCCTCCAAAGAAGCAAAAAAAAAAAAAAAAGTCTGAAAATATAAAAAAAAAAGAATAAAGCAATTTATCAAGTCATAAGATTTTTTAAAAAATTTATTCATTTTCAGTTTTCAACATTCATTTCTACAATATTTCAAGTTAAAAATTTTCTCCCCATCTCTCTCCTACCCCCTACCCAAGATGGCAAGGATACTGAATACCCCTTCCCCCAATCTTCCCTCTCTTATATCCTCTCTTTACTTTCTTGTAGGGCAAGATGGATTTGTATGCCTCATTGCCTGTATATCTTATTTCCCGGTTGCATGTAAAAACAATTTTTTCAACATTTGCTTTTAAAACTTTGAGTTGCAGATTTTCCCCCTCCTCCCCTCTTCACGCACCCCCATTGGGAAGACAAGCATTTCAATATAGGTTATACACGTGTAGTTACACAAAACATTTCCATAATAGTTATATTGTGAAAGACTATAGTTCCCTCCATCCTGTCCCATTGTTCCCCATTTATTCCATGTTCTCCTTTGACCCTGTCCCTTTCCAAGTGTTTGCTTCTAACTACCCTCTTCCCAAATCGGCCTTCCATTCTATTGTCTCCCGATCTTATCCCCTTCCCCCTACTTTCCTGAAGGATAAGATATCCAATTGAGTGTCTCCGTTATTCCATCCTTAAGCCAAATCCAATGAGTGTAAGTATCAAATCCTAGGTTAAATATGTTCAGAAAGTTATCTTTCTCCAGTTCTCCTTACCCACCCCATAAAAATCAAAATACTCTACTGGTTGCAACATTAAATAATGGTAAGGTAATTGGATTTAGATTAAGAGGAAGTGATTTTGTTCCTTAGCTTTGCTGTTTATTGCCCATGTGACTGTGGAGAAGTCACTATACCTATTTGGACCCCACTTTACTCATTTGCACAATGATTAAATAGGCCATTATGACCTCTAGGTTTTTTTCATCCTCCACCATCTAATTCCTATGTTCATATCCCTGTTTACATAATACATGTCCTATAGGACTAAATGACAAGACTAATGATTTCTGACATGATTTCAAGATCATGTTGTGTGTGAAATAAATATAAAATCCTTCAATAGTTCCTTGTGATGGAACTCAATTTGAAACACAAAAATGATCTAAGAGAAAGATGTTGCAAATGAGAGCATATTCAGTGCTTATTATATGCCATGAAGTATACTAAGTACTGGAAAGACAAAGAGATGCAAAATAATCACTGCCCTGAAGAAACTCACATTCTAAATGTGGAAACAAATCTGTACAGAGCAAAAGAAGGTAATTTCTGATGATAATCTCTGGCAGCTGGGGGACCCCCAAAATTTGAGCTGAATGAAGTGAAATTGAGAGGGACAGGTGGAAGGAGGGAAGGTGGAGGAAGGAGGAAATTTCAGGTATGTTGGGATAGCCAGTAAAGTGAATGAGAGATGAAGTGTCTTCTACAAAGAACAATATCTAAACTTGAGTCCCTTCTCCCATTTCTTATTCAATTCTGGGTTCAGTTTCCTATCTTTTTCCCATTAACTAAGATATATTTACTTATTTTCATTAATAAAGCAGCATATCTATAGGACTTTATTTCTAATGGCCTACTTTTCCTTACCCACTACTTTTGCTACCCTATAGAACCATAAAAACCACTTCCTTCTCTAGGACTTATTTGGCCAAACCAAATAATAGTGACACTACAGAAGCATTCATAATAGTTTAATGAAAGTTCCTTTAATGGGCAATATAGGCTTCCTCAAAATTAATTTAGTTCACTATATTTGAACAGATAGTAATAAAGTCTATAATAATAGTAAGCTTTTGAATGACACTTTAAAGTTGGCAAAGAGCTTTAGAAATATTACCTAATTTGATCCTTCTAATAATCATGGGAAGTAGTTTTTAAAATAATTTTAGATCTGAGGAAACTGAGGCAGACAGCAGTTATATGATTTGTCAGTTTTTCATACCTAACATGTGTCTGAGGTTTGATTTTGTTTTACATATTTTTGACTCCATGCACAGCATTCTGCATCACCTACCTGTTTCCATTATACCACTAGTTATAAAAAGCCATAATGACTAGATTTCCCATGCAGATAACAAAAACTGCATCATTTTTTTTTAAAGTACAGGGTTTGGGTGAATGGGAGAAAATTAAGGGAAGTCTGTCAGTATAATACTTATGAGGGACGTATATGGTATTTAAATTTATTGGAATAATATTGTACTATGATAAATGAAGAGATTGTTTTAGAGAAACCTGGGTAGACATCATCAACTAATTTGGAATGATGGGTGCAAAATGAAGAGGACAATTTAAACTCTATCACTTATTGGGAAGACCAGAGTAGAATAACACTGTTAGAAATAAGAATGGTTTTCTACTGAGCTTAAGGAAAAGTCATAGAACTTTATTCATTTATTTGTACATAAGATATTGTCATTCATGACCAAGGTGGGGAAAATTTAAAAAAGAATGAGCTCTTTCAAAATTGAAATACCACAATTTGGATCCTCCCTCTTCCACTGACTATTTGGTAAGCAGTAGATATTTATTACACTTTTAAATGAATTGAATTATCAATTTGGAGCTCCTAAGAATCAATTCACTGAAATAAAAGTCTATTCTAGAAGTAATTTAACCAATTCCTTATTTTCAGAGAAAACTATACCTAGGAAATCTTAGGTAACAACAAAACCAGTTGCCAGGATATACTTATTCTACTAATTTGACTGCTGCCTTCTCTCTGACTGGGAGAAGCAGCTCTGAACTTTGTACCCAGAGCCCCAGGAACAAAAATCTAACCTGTCAGCCAGAATTCAGGGGAGAAACCTCTATGGGAACACAACCTGACATCTGAAAAATACTTCTGCTGATTCTGTAGCCTTGACTACTTTAACACAAACAGCAAGATGATCAAGAAAATTCTTCCCACCAAAATCGTTGGTATTGTCAACAGGTTCAAAATAAAAATGAATATGATTTAGAATGCCAGTGGAAATGGGACTGACACTGAAGAAATGCATTCATTACAAAATGCCTTGACAGGATACACTAAGGACCATTGGGACTTTCAAACGATTTGGAAACTCTTTTCTCCTATTTGTGACATCTTCCCTTTTAGAATGTGAATTCCTTAAAAGCAGGACTATCTCATTTTCATTATTTGTATTCATAGTGCTTAGAATTTAGCAAGATCTTACTACAATCTTTTTCAATTGATTAATTAATTAATTAATTAATTAATTCATAGTTGTTATTCTACTCTTTCAAAATGCTAGCAAATACATGGAATAATCCACATATTCAGAAGAATAATTTGGAAATATGCTCCACAAGGAAGTAAACTGTGCATGTCTTTTGACTTAGTGATATCACTTCTATGTTTATAGCCCAAAGTTGCCATTGTTCATACTTCATTTTTGAAGAAAATCAGTGACACCATGAGTTGATGTCTAGAGTGTGAATGAATTGGATTTAAGTGAGGCAGATTTGCACAAAGTCAGCAGCCTCACCCTCTCTTCAGGAGTCACTGAAGGTCAGGCAAGACAAAAGTCAAGATTAATGGTAATGGCTGAGAAGTAGTGAATGATCTGGGATCTTCATTTCTTTGATGTCTCACCAAAGCTCTTAACTCTTCACAGCATCTGATTCAGCTTCCTTTATGGTCATCAGAGCAAATTGTTCTCATCTGTCCATTTTTCTGGGGAAAGTTTTCACATACTTTGGGTAGATATCCCCCCCAAAAATTCAATGATGGGTTGTTACCCTCAAACTGATTTAGCTGCTCTGCAGAGATGATTTTATTGGGGGATGTGGTTGTTGTGTGTTCTTCAGCTTCCTAGAGCCACAGGTGAGATTTGGGTGATAAGTATACAAGAAACGTACATGAGTAGCCCAGAAAAAGGCTTGGGAAGCCCTCACCCCAGAAGTGCTAATCCTCCCTGAACACCTCAAACATATCAAAAGTTATACAGCCAGTACTTTACAGACTGTAAATACATAAGTAATGAGACACAAAGAAAAAAAGACCTATGGGTACAACAGTATTTTTAGCATCACCCTGTTGTAGCAAAGAAATGGAAAAGAAGGAGAATAAACTAGAGAGTGATGATACAAATTCTGTCATGAATATTATTTAATTGTAAGAAATGAGAAAAAAGAAATCTTTTGAGAAATCTGGGAATACTTGTACAAATGGATCCAAAATGGAATGAGCAGAAACAGGTGAACATCTTTTTTTTAGTGATTGTAACATTGAAGAACAAAACCAATAATGAAATATACTATCCACTTCTTCACAGACAGATGATTGTGGTTAGATGCAGAATGAGATTTACATTTTTTGGATGTAGTCAAAACTCTTGAGTATGTTATCTTTGGCTATACTTATCTGGAAGTAGAGAAAGGGCCATTTTCTTTTTCTGAAGGGAGAGCTTTGAGGGTATGACAAGACAAATGATAATATGCCAAAAACAAAAAAGGGAAAGAAAACTGTCACAATGAAGTATCAACATCCTCTTTTTCACTCCCACCGTGCTAACACACATACATACACAGAAAACGTAAGAAGGAGGTTCGGAGAGAGACAAGGCAAGCTGGGCAACCTCAAAAACAGCATATTTACTTCATTGCATGGCTCTTGTTTTAATGGTAAGGGAATTTTTTGCAATGGAAATCTGAGATTTCATGTACAAGTTTCTTTTTCAGTTGTTCATATGTGAAAATATTCATGTTAATTGATATTTGTCAAGTACAGATTTCAAAAAAAAGCAAAAAAAAGCCAATTTTCCCCCTTTATATTTATTAGAATCGCACTCCATTGCCTCCCATTTCCCTGCTAAGGAATTTAATTATGCTTGATTTGTGTAGCTGAGATTAGAGTTAGACAAAATTGATTTGTGGCACAAAGCTTGCTAACATATCTCATGTAGTTTCTGGTTTAGTGTATAACCCACTAAATGGTAGACAGATTCCCAACTCTAAGAGCCCCAGAGAGCTGAATGTTCATCTTGTCCTTTCAGACTCTTACTAAATACCACAAGAAAAAGAGCAATATGCCCAGCCATTGCATGATTATTAAGATCTCTGGATGCTGACTATATGTATTTTTTAAATGAACCCATGGAACAGTGGCATTTAGTATGCATATACAGTATTCATTTATACTGCAGCGTATGCTCAAGCATTTCATGAGCTGTCAGGCATCTGTGAGGTGCCACTCAGAATTTACTGAAAATCAAAGGTGAGAGTTAGAAAGTAATATATAAATGGAGATATATGGTCCAAGTCTAGGAAAAAGATCTTTTACATCCTTCTAGCAAACAACTTTAGGAAACTATCCAGGAGAGAGTCCTTAATGATTTTTTCAGAAACTCACAGTGCATAATGTGAGGGATAGAGGGGAGAAGGATAATTGTTCTGATCTTTCTACTTTCTACTTTTACTTTAAACGTGTATGGAATTCTCTTTCTGTCTTCTCTCATCTATCCCTCTTTTCTTTCCAAGCTACCAGTTCTAAATATGATTTATTTTTAAGTTGATAAGAGTTAGTTATTTAAAGCATTGCTTGTCAGGGTATAGTATATTCAGTTCCTTGCAATGCCCTCACCTCAAAATCTACTAACCTTATGTGGCCAATTCCATTCCAAGATTAAGAATGAGCTTTTATAAGACTGAGACAGTTACAGCAAAACAAAACAAAACAAATTAAAGAAAAAAAAACCAGGTGTGAACAGAACTGAATGTTCTTTATTTCCCTTCTACAGATTAAGTAAGAATCTGACAAAACAATCACTTGCATTAAGAACATTCATTGAATTTTTCTTTATTTTTATAAGATAAGAATGAATGTGACCTTTCATTCCAGGAGCAGGTGTTTTGTGTAAAGTATATAATATTTTAGATTGGCATTCAATAACAATGTTCATGATAAAAAATGTTATATGTGTTAAGTAATCTATAGCCTTCAGAGGGAATGGAAAAATTTAACATTTTAAAATACCTGTTTTCATTGGAGCTAAACTATGTCTGAGGTATTTTTTTTTCATGATATTGGCCACATTGTGCTAATTATTTTTCCTTACTCCATGAAGTGAAAGGCAGTCTGGGGCAGAGGATAGAGAGTTGGCTTTGGAGCCAGGAAAAAAAAAATGGTTATAACCCCTTCCTCTAACACACACTGTCTTTGTAACCTATTGCAAATACCTTGACATCATGACGTCTCAGGCAACTCTGTAAAACTATAAACTATAGACAATTTGCTATTCTATATCAGTAGAGTAGATGTCCTATACCATGAATATCCTACAGAAAGGAAATCACATCTGAACTATCATCTCTCCCAAAAATATACTAAACCTTCCTTTAAATATTAAAAATAATTGAAATAACTAAAACTCCCTTCCTCCCTTCCCAGAGTTATCTGAAACAACCTGATTTAAAATAAAGATTATTTGACCTTTGTGAAATTTTTCTACACTAAAATGGGTGTTGACTCTGCTTTGCATACTTCTTGTATTTCAATCATGTCTGACTCTTCATGACCCTATTTGGGATTTTCGTGGCAAAGATACTGGAGTGGTTTGACATTTTCTTTTCCACCTCATTTTACAGACGAGGAAACTGAGGCAAACAGGGTTAAGGGACGTTCCCAAGCTGTAAAGTCAAGCACAATCAAGTTTCCAGAGGACTGATGGTGTGAACAGCTTTCAAGGTTCTGATTACATAGTATAGCAAACGCTCTACTTATTCAATAAAAAAACAGAGCAAATCATTCACAGAAAATCAAGGAACAGCATTCACAATGTTACAACTTATCACAGAAAATCAAAATACAGCATTCACCATGTCAAAATTCAACATCTTATCACTAAAATGGCCACATAGTTTTCAACAAAGTGATCACATAGTTTTCAACAAGGTACAATAATTTAGTAACTCAATCACTGAATCATCAAAAAGTACAAAAGTCGGGGGGGGGGGGTGGGCAGAGCCAAGATGGCGGAGTAGAAACAGCTCATCCAAGCCACTCTGCCCCCAGATTCCCCCCAAACTATGTAAAAGGGGACTCTGAACAACTTCTGGAGCCCCAGCACCCACAGAACGACAAAGAGAAGCTAACCTCCCGCTGAGGACAGCCCAGCAGCCCTGCAGGAAGGACCAGTGCAGCGGTCTGGGAGCTGGCAGCAAGCAGAGTGCAGAGCACAGGAGCCAAGCCAAGCCCAGGTCCCCGTGAGCCGAGGTTTTAGCCCCAGGGCGGCAGGGCCAGCAGCCAGCTGGAGGAACCCCAGAACACCAGCAGCTGTGGCGACTCCAGAATTATCAACATAGACATGCCTAGGACAAAGTAAGAGGTTAGTGTCCTATGGACTTTGGGACCTGTTTTTGGGGGAATGCGTCAGCTCCCTCCCCTGGCGGCTAGAAGCCCCTGAGGAGACACACCATTTTGTAGTTTTCAGACTCAGCTCCAGCTCCCAGCATGCAAATCGTAGGGAGATCCAGCGATCAGTCTTGGGGGGTAATCGCTCTTGCTTTAACCTCCCTGGATCTGGATTGTGATCTAGGGTGGAAGTCGTGGGTGGGTTTACAGCTTGCCAGAAACGGAAGTTGCCCCCCACACGTTCGGGACGAAAATTCCTCTATCTGGCCTTAAAGCCATAGTGTGGCAACAAGCCCAAAAGTCAAGCAATTAAGTGGCAACATGCCAAGGCAAAGGAAACAGAAAAATGCAACCCTAGACTCCTATTTTGGGGGCATAGAGCGGGAAAAGGACTGTGAGGTCAGAAGTCCTGCTCCAAAAGCCCCAGGGGAAAATATGAGCGGGGTGCAGGCCATAGAGGACCTTAAGAAGGACTTTAAAAATCAAATAAGAGAAGTGGAGGAAAAATTGGAAAGAGAAATGAGAAGGATGCAGGAAAAGTATGAAATGAGGGTCAACAGCCTGACTGAGGAAAACAACACCTTAAAAAATAGACTAACTCAAATGGCAAAGGAGGCCCAAAAGGGCAATGAGGAGAAGAATGCCTTAAAAAGTCGAATTTGCCAGATGGAAAAAGAATCTCAAAAGTTCACTGAGGAGATTCATTCCTTCAGAGTTAGACTGGAGCAAATGGAAGCTAATGACTTTATGAGAAATCAAGATGCTCTTAAGCAGATCCAAACAAATGAAAGATTAGAAGGCAATGTGAAATATCTCATGGGAAAAACCACTGACCTGGAAAATAGATCCAGGAGAGACAATTTAAAAATTATTGGACTACCTGAAAGCCATGATCAAAGAAAGAACCTAGAAATCACCCTTCAAGAAATTCTCAAGGAAAACTGCCCTGATGTTTTAGATCCAGAGGGCAAAATAGAGGTTGAAAGAATCTACCGATCACCTCCTGAAAAAGATCCCAAAAAGAAAACTCCCAGGAATATTATAGCCAGGTTCCAGAATCCCCAGATCAAGGAGAAAATACTACAAGCAGCCAGGAAGAAACAATTTCAATATTGTGGAAACACAATCAGAATAGCCCAGGACCTGGCAGCTTCTACACTGAGGGATCGAAGGGCATGGAATATGATATTCCAGGGGGCAAAAGAACTGGGAATGGACCCAAGGGTCACCTACCCAGCAAAACTGAGTATTTTGTTTCAGGGGAAAATATGGTCATTCAGTGGAATAGAGGACTTTCAAGCATTCTTGAGGAAAAAACCAGAATTGAATAGAAAATTTGACATCCAGACACAAGAAGGAAGAGATGCCTGAGAAGGTAATCAGGGAAAAGAAATCAAAAGGAACTTATCAAAGTTGAACTATTTACATTCCTATATGGAAAAGCAATAACTGTGACTGATGATATCTTTCTCTCTATGAAAATAATGGAAGAAGGGTGTGTGGTCATATGAATACATATGTGAATGTGTGTGTATATGGATAGAGAGCATAGGTTGAATTTGTTGGGAAGGGAGAATACTCAAGGGATGAAATTATGAGGTGAGAGAGGAAAGTGGCAAGAGGAGATGGGGAAAGACAGGGTAGGGTAAACTATCTCATGTAGAAGAAGCAAGGGGAAGTGGTTGCAAGGGAGGGGGAGAATAGGAAGGGAAAAAAAAGGCAAATCCACATTCTCATTGAATTTGGTTCAGGGAGAGAATGACATACATACTAAATGGGCTATCTCAACCTGCAGCAGAATGGGGGGAAGGGGGATGAGAGGAGGGATGATTGATGGGAGGGCATCCTTGGGGGAGGGGAGGTTGGAAGTACCCACTATAGAAGAGGGACAGGATCATGTAGGGAATGGACCAGGTGGGGGGTGGGATGAGTGTGAGGGAATTATAAGCAGCCTTGTACAATAGATCTACTATGATAATGTTTTGCATAGCTAGACATGTACAACATATACTGAATTACTTATCTCCCCAGAGGGAATGGGTGACAAGGGAGGAAGGAAATGGATCTGAAATTCGAGGTCTTAACATTAAATGTTTCATATATATATAAATACTATTATTAATACTCTTTTGCTTATAATTGGGAGATAAGATTTGCAGGCATTGGGACACAAAGATTCACCTTCCTCTAATGGAAAAGTCGAAGGGGGTATGGGAGAAGGTATGGGAGAGAGCAGATTGGAGGAAGCGATATCTTGTGGGACTGCTATTCTGGGAGGTTGGGTAGGGGAATAACTGGGGGAAAATGATTGTAACACAAAATCTGGTGGAAATGAATGATGTAAAACAGAAGTCAATAAAGCATTTGTTTAAAAAAAAAGTACAAAAGTCAAAGTTCTCCACCCATAGGGTGCAATTAAGTCACAACTTCAACAGTCACTACTCAGTACCCTCTTAAGGGGTAGTGGAAAATCCAAAAGCCATCCACCCCTATGTCACAAGTAAATCACAATTTCCCAGGCACTACTCATTACCCTATTTCATCAGCCAGTCCTCAGTCAATTTTATCAGTCACTATTCAGTACCAACAGAGAGGTATTTTCATCTTGACTTGGGACAGTCTCTCAGCTTCCATGTTTCATCTTCCATAGTCCCAGCTCCCACATAAATCTAACCAACTGCCAACTGAGTTCAAAAGCAGATAGCTCTCAACTCCTTGTTTAGCTCTCTGTGCAGTTTCCTGCACCACATTGGGGCTCATAGTGTCCAGTCCATCTGAAATCCTTCACAGTCTCTGTTCCTGGGAAGATGAGGCTCAACAAAGCCACAAGAACATTCAAATTAACAACATTACAACAATGTTTGTACAAAATACCAGCACCACAGTCATGCTTCCTCAGTCTTCTGCAGCTCCAGCCGGCCTTCAGAAATCCTCAGTAGCTCCAGATGGACCTTGGAAGTCTTCAGCACCATAAGTTCCATTCTCAAAATCAAAATCACCTCATCTAGCCTCATGTGTCTTGTTCTAAGAAATTCTGTTTCAGTTCTCAATTTGCATTCCTCTTTTCAGTTCTTCTCAATTCTCAGTTCAGTCTTCAGTCCAGCAGCAGCTGCCCTGCCTCCATGATGCTTGCCCCAGGACATTTTGACTATCCAGCTTATGCTCTTCCTTAAATACAATATAGCTCCTCCCTGTTCAGCCCCTTCCTCTTATGTCAGCAACAGGGGATGATACCTTCTATTTCTTTAACAGAAGCTTAATTTGAAACTAGGTTCTAAATACCTCTTAGCTTAGCAATACAAAGGGATCTTCAAACTGCATTACCAATACACAGGGTCACACAGCTAGTAAGCATTTAAGACTGGATTTAACTCAAATCTTCCCTGATTCTCTGGGGATAGAGTGCCTCCAGCCCCACTCTGCATACTACCTATGATTAGTTTCTTCTAATTTCTATTCAAAATAGCACCTGATGTGCCAGATTTAGAGTTTAGGAAGACTTGCTCTTCTTCCTTATATATTACTATTTGTATGAACTTGGGTAAAACCTCAAATAATTTTTCAAATTCCTAAAATTTCAAAACTGATATTTTTCACATTTTCTTTTATTAAAGTATAAGTAAACATATTTTAGAGGAAAAATTTGCATGTATGTATATGTTAGTTATATGCTTAAGAGTTCAATCATATTTACTCTTCTATATATATATATATATATATATATATATATATATATATATATTTCCTTTGTATTGACTCTGGTGTTTCTATTAGACTCTAAAATAACATAATTAAATAGGCATTGCATGTATTAGGATTCCCATTTTATAAATGAAAACATGACTACTCAGAGAGATTACAAGACTTCCCCAAGGTTATGCACCTATTTCGGGGAAGCTTTGGTCTCAGAACAAGAACCCACCATTCTAAACTCAGACTTATGTTCTCTTTACCACTGCTGTCTTCCATCCCAAAGATAAACTTCAGTAGAGTTATAACTTTTCTATAAAAATATATCCCCATTAAAATATACAATTTGCATAACTACTAATTAAATAAAGGTATAAATGTAATGATGATATTTAACAATATTTGCATAGTGCTTTACAATTTGCAATGTTTTACAAATATTAACTCATTTGATCCTCACAGGAATTCCATGAGATACATGATATAAGTTTTCTTATTTTATAGATGAAAAAACTGAGCTTGAAAAAAGTTAAGGGACTTGAGACTTGATTTGAACTGTGGTTTTCCTGACCCTAATTTGAACCCTGTACTTCTGTCTCAGTGCCTTTGAAAGAGCAATCATACCACATAATACTATCTTTAAAGAATCAAACACTTAAGGACCATGTTGTGCTCTGCTAAGTTTTTATCTCTATTTAAAGTTGCACTGCAAATTTACTTTGATTTTCTTTTTGGATTATGTTTCACAAGCTGGAAAGTAATTTAAAAGTCATCGAGTCTAATCCCCAGATTTTACAGGTGAGGAAACTGAGGCTTAGTAAGCAATTTTTTAAAGGTCATACAGGTAGTGATATTGGCAGAATGGGAACTCAGGTCCTTTAATTTCTAATACAGCATTCTATTTTGCCCCTGCCTTCTTGGAGTCATAGCTCTTTGTGACTAGGGAGCATCTGAGAATGGGGCATCTTTTTCACCTCCCATTTGGCTAGGGTACTTTATTTGTATGTCCTTAACAGGAACCAAAGTATCATTTTAAAGGAGCTTTGTCTTTCCCTCCAGCCCCATTTTCAGAATCTATTAAACATATAAATACAACATTAAAAGAATAGAAAACCCAACACCCTTAGGCGCGTTTCATTAATAGTGCCCTGGCTAGGAGTGAATCATTACTCTCTTTCCTTTGCTAATGAGCTTTACTGTACCATTTTCCCTTATAGATTACTGTTTCCCCTTGCTAACAAAATAGCTCATTCCAAGTGGTGGCTCTTTCTGTCATTCTCTATTTTTGTTTAAGAATTTCTCTTCTCTAAAGAAAAGATGGCCCTTTTTCCCATCACTTCCTCTACACATTTATGAACAATCTTATCTAAATAGAGAAAAGAACTCCAAACCAACTCCAATTACAACACAATTTCCTGGCTTCTTTCATATAACTTTCTGGGAGATCTTTGAGAGAATGGAAATTGTTTTGCATGTGGTTGGTTAAGCTTTCAGGGAGCTTTAAGCACCATTTTAAAGGAGTTTTGTTTTTATCCTCATTTGGAATCTATTGCATATATTTATAATCTACCTGAGATATTTAAAAACATAATACATGTATTCAAGTTCATAAACACATATTCAGAAAATATTTTTTTGATAAGATTGTCCTGTAAGTTTTAGTGGGAGGTCAAGGAAAGGTAGAGAGATGTAATCAGATACTTTATTGGGTTATGAGAGTGTCCATAAATTCTTGAATCATATGGCAATGCTGCACAAACTGAGCTAGTTTGTGAATTTATGAGTAATTCATATATTTTAGAGGCCATCTAGTTCAGTCTCCTTACTTTAAAGATGGAGGAACAGAAGCTAAGGGATTGTAAATGAATTGAACAAGTTCATACAAATGTTAATTGTCAGAGATGGGATTGGAACCTAAATTCTCCAACTTCTGAGCCACTGTTTTTTGTTGATGTTCTTGTTTTAAAGGAGCCACATGTCCTCTTTGACCCAGAGAATGACTATGTATGACTTTTATGAAGATCACTCTAACTAAAATATGACCTGTAGATTGACAGATAAAGACCTTATACTAAGGACTTGAGAAGTTATAATCTGCATTGAGAAATGTAATTATTTTCTTAGTATATTAATATTCAGTTTTATATATAAGACCCAAAGTTCCTCTTTTTCTGACTATTAATAACCAATTATTAGCAACTTAGTTATTTGTAGAGTTTTTCCTCTTTTTACTTCCTCATTCAAAGCCCAGTCCTTGTTAAGAACAGGGATTAAAATGAGAAATTCTCCTCAATCTTGGGTAGGACCCCACCCAACTAGAGAGTTTATTTCTGATTAAAGTATAAACAGAGTCTAATCTAGGTGTGTTCCGGTTCCCAGTGTTCCACTTAAGTGGTGGAGGGGGAGAGGAGGCTCTTTATCTCATAGCATTGACATGATCAAAGTCAGGTATCCAGTCCCTCATTAGAAAAAGCCTACCTCTCATAATATTCATTAATTTTTAACCAATCTGACTTGATTTTCACCCTTAGGTATTCCCTTTTTCCAAAGACTAAATTTCCGAAGACTTCTATGTAGGGTCTTTGGGTACTGAGAGAACCATTGATTTCAATTTATTGATCATTTGCTAGTCTAATTAACAAACTGATTATTAGTTACTCTGAAATTCTCTCAGACTTCTCATTCATCACAGAATTAATAAAAAAGGATATCTGTACCCACAAAATCACAAACTCTTCTAATATTGTATTTAGATGACCATGCCATGAGTAACCAACCATGACATATGGCTGAAAATTTATAAAGATGTTTACCAATGGCTTATGGTGGAATGAGGTATTCTCATATCCTATTACTTCTGATCTCACCTTAACTTCCAAGATACTAAGTCCATTGTCTGGTTTGTTCTATGGAGGGTGAGGCAGGGACATGAGATCACTTTTCTGGTTAATATCTTGATGAATCAGAGGTAGGCCAAGATCATCTAGTAAATTTCCACCTATTTACAAGGGAAATAAAGGAATAAGGCAGGGCAGCAGGCATTAAAAATAAAAAGTTTCAGGAGCTGGAATCTTGAAGCATGTCAGAATAGAAGGAAGGAGAAGGTACAGAAAAAAGAAAAGGGAATGGCAGTAAGGGGAGGAAGAGAAAGGAAAGGGTAGTGGAGAAAAACAGTAGCTCCCTTGAGTCCTTTCTACACTCAGGTTCCCATAACTGAGAGAGACCCAATCAATTGAGTATTCATACTTTTTCTGTAGGAACCAGCAAAGAGAAAAGCTCACAACTCAAAAATAGGTACTTTTTACTGAGGTAAATAAACCCAGTCACTGGAGTATTCTTTGGGATAAAGAAATATAAGTAATTTTACAAAGACAGGAGGATTATAAAGGGGGATTGGGTTTCATATTGGTAGAGATTTGAGCTACTAGAAAGTCACATTTAAGAACAGATGTCTAGGAAACAGGGGAAAAGGTATACCAAAAGCTTCAGTGGGGGAAATGGGAAGTTTCATGACATGTTTGCATTCTGCCAGTATTTAATCTTCTAGATTTTTATTCCATTTTCAAAACAATCATCATGTTCATAACCACAGAAATATAACAAGTCTAAATTCCAATATTTTAAGGTTCTTTTTAACAAAGTGCAAAATGGATCAAACAGACTTTTACTGAACATATGGAATGTCAAGGAAATGCTCATAAACACAATGACTAATCAACATTATGATTTTTAATAAAATAAGGTCAGATATTTAACTTTAACTACTATCATGGTTTTGTATTCAGATTTGTCCCTGATAGCACCCAGAAAACGATTATCCAGATATTCTACTGTTCAGTCAACTATGTGCTAACAGGACATAAGATATACTGAAGCAGGGCATGAATTCTTACCAAGAGAAATGTTAATCAGAATGTTGAGGAGGCCTACTCGCTGCTCCTCAAACAAGATGCCTTATTTCCCTACTCAGGCCAACTTTCTTTCTCACTAACTCTTTCCTGGCCTCCTTGGATTCCTTCAAGAATTAAGTCAGATCCCACCCACCTTCTACAAAAGGCCTTTCTGCAACCTCTGCTGCCCAAAAACCTACTTTCTGGGATAAGCTCCCATTTACACTGCATATATCTACAGAGAGCTCTGCATATTCATTCTCCCATTGTAAAGTAAGCTCCTTGAGGGCAGAGACTGTTTTTATTTTTATTTCTCTTTGTAAAGGGTCTTAGAACAGTGCCTGCCACATAATTATATATTTAAGAAAGGGTTATTGATTTAATAAATACTATTGACCCAAAAGATTAATTAGAGGAAGAAGGCCCTGAGTTAGGATTTGAAGGATCAATAAAAATACAGAAATGAAGAGCATATTTGCCAGGAAAGGAAAGAGCACAGACTAGGGAGCAAAGAGAGAAAAGCAGAAAAAGTAGGTTGTACTAAATCATTCAGGGTTTTCAATGCCTGGCAAAGAGTCTGTGTTTTATTCTGTGCCCAATGATAAGTAATTTAGGGTTTCTGGGCATGGTAAAGAAATGAGCAAAGAGGAATTTTTAGGGAACTTCATCGAGGGGTAAGGTACAAGATGGATTAGGGGGAACAAAAACTGTGGACCATGTATATGTGGTGATTTATGAGGACCAACTAAAAGGTTGTTACAATAATCTAGAGAAGGATTTGTCTGTGTGTGTACGTGTGTATATTTAAATATATTTAAATTACCTTTTTACAAATTAACATTTAAAAAAAATTTTTGAGTGCCCAATTCTCTTCCTCTCCAACCACTTGAGAAGGGAAGCAATATGATATCAATTATACCTGTGTGAAGTCATGGATAATATATTTCCATATTAGCCATGTCGCAAAACACACACACACACACACACACACACACACACACACACACCAAAACGAATTAAAAAAATGAAAAAAAAATGCTTCGATGTCAGTAAGTCTTCAAAATTCATCAGTTCTCTCCTGGAGGCAGATAATACTTTTCATGATGAGTCCATCGGAATTGTCTTAGATGATTGTCTGTATCAGAGTAGCTGAATCTTTCACAATTGATCATCCTTACAATATTACTGTTACTGGTTTCTCCAGTGTGTGGAATGACTTGCAGTGAAGTTTCCCCATTCTGAATATCATATATACATTCTTATTATTTCCTTATATTTTGTAACTAAGTTCAGTATTGTTTCCCTGCGTGTGTGTGTGTGTGTGTGTGTGTGTGTAAGTCACTGTATATTTCAAGGTAATGTAAGAGCTACTGAGTATTAATACAATTGATTGGATTAACTACTGAGACCAAATTAGAGGTGTTTTTAGTTTGGGGAAAAGGAATGGTAGTTGAGAGGTAGCAAAGGGCTAAGTTTCTATAGAACTGCAAGAATTGCTGAAACAAGGCTACTGATAAAAAGTACCATACAGTAGCCTTGGGAAAAGTTGAGGCAGTAGGCTTGGGAGGAAGTTTGAGTTCCCAGTTCCCAGAGAACTCCTAGATAATACTAAAATGAAATAGTGTAGATAAAAGGAGTTGGCAGCAGCAGGTGGATTTGACCAATCAGAAAGCAGACAGAGGCCTTGGGACAGTGAGGCCCAGATAAGGACACATCTAGGTTCAACTGAAGGGGGTTCAGTATTCAGAGGTTGTTACTGAGATTGTGTAGTGGACCTCATGGTTTATATATATTATCTAACAGAATTAAAGCCTCATTAGTAATAACTAGGTTGATGTTTGGGAAGGGCTAGTAACCCTTGCTTATGTAACCCAGCTTTAGCTTCTGTACCTCGTGCCTCCTCTCTCTGGGCACTGTGCCAGTAACTGGACCATGCACTTCTCGAGAGATTCTAATAAATCTTTCTACCTTCACTTTGAGAGGTCTCTGAGTGACCAATTTATTTGGGTTAGGGTCTCTGTACCCCACACATCCAGCTTCTGCTCAACTTGCATAAGCTCATGTAAGACATCCAAGGTTTTATGTTTTTTTGTTTTTTAATAGCACAATAGTATTCTATAACAATCATATAACATAACTTGATCAATTTCCAATTCTTTCCCACCATAAAAAGAGTTCCTATATGTATATATATATATATATATATATATTTTTTTTTTTTTGTAAAAAATATTGTTTTCCTTTTTCTTTTATTTCTTGGGATATAGACTTAGTAATGAGTGAAAGGGTGTGCACAGTGTTTTAGGCCTTCAGGGAATATTTCCACATTGTTCTTCTGAATGGTTGGACTAATTCACAAATCCACCAACAGTTCACCAGTGTCCAATTTTTCCACTTCCCCTCCAATATTGTTATTTTCCTTTTCTGTTATGTTAGCCAATCAGATAAGTGTGAAGTGGCATGTCACAGTTGTTTTAGTTTGCATTTCTCTAATTAATAGTAATTTAGAGCACTTTTTCATGTGACAATTAATAACTTTTATTTCTTCTTTAAAAAATGCCTGTTCATCTCCTTTGACTATTTATTATTTGGGGAATGGTGGTTATTTTTAAAAAGTTGGCTCAGTTCCCTACATATTTGAGAAATAAGGTCTTTATCAGAGAGATATTTTACAAAAAAATTTCCCCAATTCCCTGTTTTCCTTCTAATTTTGGATACATTAGTTTTGTTTATGCTAAACATTTTAAATTTTATGTAAGTAAAATTATTTTAGTTAATGTGATACTCTCTTTTGGTTAATAATAAACTATTTTTATTATATCTTTTAGGTCTGTGAGGTAAGATTTTTTTCCATGCTCCCCTAATTTAGCTGTATCATTCTTTATATCTAAATTATTTATCCATTTTGACCTTATCTTGGTACAATGTGAGATGTTGGTCAATGCCCAGTTTCTGCAAAACTTCTTTCTAGATTTCCCAGCAAAAATTTCCTGATTTTTGTCAATTGTTGTGTTCTTGACCCCAAAGCTTGGATCTTTGGGTTCATCAAACACTATTATCACTTATTTCCCTATATTGCATGCCGAAACTATTCCATTGATCCACCACTCTATTTTTTACTCAATACCAGATTGTTTTCATTATTTAGATAAGGAGTTCTTAACTATTCCGTGTGTATTAGAGACCCTGTGCCAATCGGTGAAGTCTATGATCTCTTAAGAAGAGTGTTTCACATGCAAAAAATGAAATATCCATGATTACAAAAAAAGCCAGTTATAATGAAACGACGGTGTGATGTCTTCCCACCCTTGTTCAAAAGACCTCCCCCTAAATTTTTCCATGGAGTCCTGGAAATATGTGAACTCCAGATTAAAATCTGTGGCTCATATGAAAGTTGAAAGGTCTAGAATTAGAGTGAGACAAAAGCACACTTAAACCTTTATGTTTAATACAGTCACATATATATTATGCCTATATCATGCCTGCTATTTGTCAGCTCTTGATCTCCATTGGCTGTCTAAACAGGTATACTAAGATTCAAAGATTCCTTGAGATATTTAAGCAAAACAAATAGGTTAAATTTCCATGTTGAAACCAGAACTTAACTACTATTTACATTCCTCACTAGATTTAATTAGAAGAACGAGAATCAATAATTTTCTTAACAATTCAAATTGAGCCAAGAGGTAGAATTTAATTTATTCCATAAACATTTATTAAATTCCTGCAGTATACATACCCTGTGCAAAAGAGAGAAATACAAAGATCCATAAGAAAAGATACCCTGTATTCCATGGAGTTTCCATAACTCACTGTAAAGATAAAGTTAATTGGCTCTTTCTCATGTTTCCTAAAATTTTCCCATCTCTACACAGACACAGGTCACTATGCAGTTTGATTTCTGCTACTGAAAGAAATGCTCTGATTTATGGTGACTTTTAGTACCTCATCTGCAGGCAAACATCTAAAAGAAAATACCTGTAGACACCTGCCAGAAGGTACATTTATGACAAAGTGCAGTAGTATTCATTCAGAATTATTATTTTCAGGTGTGCACTGACAGTCAAATGTCTGTGCTTCTGACTATTTTTCCTCCAGGTCTATTAGTCTGCATTTTTCCAAACTTAATATAATTTTCTTGGGTTCTCTCCACATATACAAAATACAGTATCCTCACTAGCCTCTACCCATTAGGTGCATTTAATTTTTTTTTCTACTTTCTACATTTCCCTATTGCTTCCATTTAGGAATTTTCATTGCTTCACAACTATGAGATTACATTATTTCTTTTTCATCATGAACCCTGATCGTAGAAGAAGTACACAAGATGTTCAAACCAATGATATACATATTTATGCATCAGTCTCCTGTTTACTATTTGGCATCACTTTTCATTAATTCATTTCACAAACATTCATCAAAGGTCCTTTAATAATATTATAATCTCTTTTCTGCATGTGAGGAAAATAAAACTTCATACCTCCCTTCAAGGAGCTCGTGCTCTAATAGGGGACAAGATAGGAACACAAATATAAAAGGTCAATCAGTTTTATGGGCAGGTAGGTTGGCAGAGTGGATAGATGGATGGGCCTAGAGTCAGGAAGATTACTCTTTGTGAATTTAAATCTGGCCCCAGGCACTAGCTATGTGGCCCTGGACAAGTCACTTCACTCTGTTTCAGTTCATCATCTGTAAAATGAACTAGAGAAGGAAATGGCAAACCACTAGTATCTTTGCTAAGAAAACCTCAAATAGCATTCTGAAGAGCCTGAAACAACTCAAAAAATGATTCAACCACTATGACAATAAGTTTAACAGAAAACTACTAAGAGAGTGCTATGTGATCTGGAGAAATATAAAGATCACGCTTGGTTGGTGGTTTGGAGTATTGTTCTGGGGTTCAGTAAAAGGGAAGTTTCAAAGGTATTTGACATTGTTTTAAAGAGTGGGTAAGATTTCTGCTAGTAAAAATTATTATTATTATTATTAATTATTATCATTTTGTTTTTGGAGGGGGGAAGGTAAGGCTGTTGAGTTTAAGTGACTTACCCAAGGTCACAAGGCTAGTTGTTTTTGGGTTTTTTTTTTTTTTCTGTGTTCGTGTTAAGTGTCTGAGGCTGCACTTGAACTCAGGTCCTCCTGACTCCAGGTCTGGTGTTCTATTTGCTGCACTACCTACCCCCCAAAACTGATAGAGATATGTTGCAGAAAGGAAAGTTGAGGAAATTATGTGAGTATATATTCAGAGACAAGAATATGAAAAATGTGTTTGGGAATAGGTGAGTGGTGTAGTCTGAAATAATCAAACAAGAGGAGTAGCATTTTCTAAAGAGAACCATATTATGGTGAGCTTTGAATATTAAATGAGGGCATAGGCTCTATACATTAAGTATTAAAGAATTCATGATAAAATTTGAGCAGTGGAATGAATTAATAGAGCTATATGTTAGACAGGATGGTGTCTAGGATGTAATGGAATGTTAACAATCATTAAATATGATTTGGTAATATTCTAGTCAAAACATAATGAGAACATAAAGTGGGAAGATAGTGCTAGGAATTCAATTCTATTTCATTCAATAAATTTCTATTAATGATTTACCATATGCCAGGGCCTGTGTTCAGCACTGGTTACACAAATAAGAAAAATCAAGATATTCCCTGCCCTGACAGGGAATCTAATAGGAGAAGACAATAAACAAAAAGAATCTGGAAGGATGAGAGGGCGGACATTAGGGGGTATCTTGATGCAGGAATAGAGCAAAGCTACAGTCTGAGAGTGGAGAGAGAGCTGAAAAATTCACATCCTCTGCCCTCTATGAGGAAAGCTTTAGGAGGAATCTAGTGCTCTGCCTTCTAGTCTTCTAGTTCAAATCCAGTGCTAGTAATCAAGAAGAAGGAACAGATGAAAGAGATATTGGAGAGTCAGAATCAATCAGACTTTATGATTTACTAGA
Source organism: Gymnobelideus leadbeateri (assembly GCA_011680675.1). Classification (NCBI taxonomy): domain Eukaryota; kingdom Metazoa; phylum Chordata; class Mammalia; order Diprotodontia; family Petauridae; genus Gymnobelideus; species Gymnobelideus leadbeateri. The sequence continues at coordinate 76,703 of WOXC01008112.1, forward strand.
TAGGGAAAACAAGAAAAGAAGATGAGTGAAGGTGACTCCAAGTTTTCAAGCTCAGTTAATTGACAGATTGATTCTGTTAACAACAGGGGAAAAAAGGGCATTAATCAGAACAGAAGCTTTGTGTTTATTTGTTTTTGAAAGTTGGAGAGTTTGAGTTTATATGCGTTTAAGTTTCAGGATAATCAGTTCAGGTCCTTATTGCTCACCTGAACTAATGCAACAACCTCCTAATTCATCCCCCTGCCTAAAATCTCTCCCCATTCTAACCCATTAATGGCTCCACAGAGCTGCTAGAATAATTTTCCATAAGCAGAGGTAGGACCATGTTCCCATCCTTCTCAATAAAATTAAGTGGCTTCCTAGCCCTTCTGTGATCACATATTCTCTCTTCATCACCCAAAATTCCTCATAGATTGGCTTCAACTTAACCATCTAATCTTATTTCACCCCCTTTCATGTACTTTAGGTTCCAGCTAGATTGCCCTTCTTCCTATTCCATATACATCACAAAATAATTCCCATTTCTACAATTTTGCACTGTCCCTGAATTTTTGAAATATGCTCCTTCAAATTTATGATCAACCAAGAGATAGAGAACATTCTGAAATGCAAAATGTATAATTTTGATTACATTAAATTGAAAAGTTTTTGCACAAACAAAGCAAATGCAACCAAGATTAGAAGGGAAGCAGAAAATTAGGGGAAAAAATTTTTGCAATTAGCATCTCTGAGAAAGGCCTCATTTCTAAAATATATAGAGAACTGAGTCAAATTCATAAGAATATAATTTATTCCTCAATTGATAAATGGTCAAGGGATATGAACAGGCATTTTTCAGAGGAAGAAATTAAAGATATCTATAGTCATATGAAAAAATCCTCTAAATTACTATTAATTAGAAAAATTCAAATCAAAACAACTCTGAGGGACTTCATCATACCTAACAGATTAGCTAACATGACAAAAGAGGAAAATTATAAATGCTGGAGAAGATGTGGGAGAATGAGAACACTAGTATTGTTGGTGAAGTTGTGAACTGATCCAACCATTATGGAGATCAATTTGGAACTATGCCCATAGGGCTGTAACAATGCATGTACCTTTTGGCCCAGCAATACCACTTTCAGGGCTGTATTGCAAAGAAATCATAAATATAGGAAAACGGACCCACATATACAAAAACATTTATAGCAGCTCTTTTGTAGTGGCAAAGACTTGGAAATTAAGGGGATGCCCATTAATTGGGGAATGGCTAAACAAGTTGTGTTATATGATTGTAATAGAATGCTACTGTGTTATAAAAATGATGAGCAGGCAGACTTCAAAAAAACCTGGAAAGACTGAACTGATACTTAGTGAGGTGAGCAGAACCAGTAGGAAGTGACAGTCACATTGAGCAATGACTAACTTTGATAGACTTAGCTCTTCTCAGCAATAAAGGATCTAAGAAAACTCCAAAAGACTCATGATGGAAAAAGTTATCTACATTTAGAGAAAGAATATGTAATCTGAATACAGAGTGAAGCATATTATTTATTCTTTTGTTTGTTCTGTTATGTTTTGTTTCATCTTTCTCATGTTTTCTCCCATTGGTTCTGATTCTTCTTTGCAATATGACTAATGTGAAAATATTTTTAATATGAATTGATAAGTAGAACCTTTATCAGATTGCATGCTGTAAGGGTTATGGGATTTAAAGATCTTCCATGCCCCATTGGACTTGCTGACATAGCAGGAAGGGGAGGGGCAAGATGAAGCGGAAGAAAAGCTAGAGTTCAGGTGGGGATCAGCAGTGGCTGCGGCGGCGGCAGCGGCAGCAGCAGCAGCTGCGGTAGAAGCAATAGCAGCAGCAGTAGCAGTAGCAGCCAAGGTAGAGGTGGAGGCACAAACTCCTTTTTGAGCCAGCCAGAATTTCTGCTAAGGACTCTTGTTGGGGACTGCCAGGGACCGGAACTGCAGCGGGGGCTGGAGCTGTTGTGAGCAGATTCCTGGACGCTGAGCAGTTGCTGTGAGTGGGGAGAGAAGTACCTTTGCCTGAGGTAGCCTGTTCTGTTTTGAAGGCTTAAGAATGTGGTTGTTTACTACGTTAACTACTTGTGCCAATTTCATAACTACCCTGATGGCTTTGACTTTCTGGTTTTGGGTCTCAGTTATTTGGTATTTTAATAAATTCTCTGGCTTTATCCCCCATATAGAGAGACTGATATATTTTGTGATTAATAACCACATAAGCCTATTTATAATTGCCATAGGCATAGTGAATATTGCATTGTTAATACACATGCCATCTTGGGGAATTGGGAGGGGAGGGAGACAGTGAAAATTGAAAACTCAAAAGCTAGGGGCAGCTAGGTTGTGCAGTGAATAGAGCATCACCCGGGAACCAGGAGGACCTGAGTTCAAATCCGGTCTCAGACACAACACAAAAACTAGCTGTGTGACCATAGGCAAGTCACTTAACCCCAATTGCCCTCCAAAAAAAAAAGCCCCCAAACTCAAAAGCTTATGGAAATAAATCTTGAAAACTATAAATTAATGAATAAAAATTAAAAAAAGAAATGTGCTCTTTCATCCCAAACTCTTAGGATACCTATATTCCTTCTAGAATCAGTACATGTCTGTCCATGTCTGATTACTGCAGCTGATACTAATTGAATCAATTTTAGATATGTTTATATATATATATATGTTGTATATATATATATATATATATGTATATATGTGTATATATATGCTTACTTCCCTTATTAGAATATAAGTTCCTTGAGGGCAGACATTTTTCTTTTTGTATTTTCAATACCTAACAGTATCTGACACAAAATAGATATTTAATAACTACTTGTTGATTTATTGATTAAAGATGTGCATGTTAAAGATGAGAATGGGTTTTTGGCTGGGTTTTCACATTTAGAATTCATTATTAGGAATATAAAGTCAATATTTGGAAGAGTGCCTATATATAAGATAAACAAAATTTGTTTGTAAGTAGTCAACAAATACTTAAAAACCTTTGCTCTGGGATCCTATTAATATGTGCACTCCACAAAACAAGCAGAATTTTATAATGCCACACCTTTTTGTCTTGTGCTCCTTTTGTCTGTGTTGTCATATAAATCTGTCACACAGTACCTATCCATAGATCTAGAGGCCTTCTTCTAGGTCTTTTAAAATTAAGTGGTGGTCTGGGCAGAATTTGAAGTGTCCAGTTATTTTCTCTCAGTCTTGCTATATAACATTTCTACTTTTTTTTTTTCAATATGCGATTCTTGGAAAATGTTTTATGTCATTTTTAACATGCATTTCATTTTTGGAAATCACAAATTATGTTTATCATATTCCTTTCTGTTGCCCTTTGAATCACATACTTATTGAATCCCAAGTTTTGGAAATTGTTTTAAAGAGGCATTTTTTTTTCTAGAAAAGATATATAATGGGTAGCTAGGTGGCACAGTAAATAGAGCACCAGCCCTGGAGTCCGGAGGACCTGAGTTCAAATTTGACCTCAGACACTTGACACACTTACTAGCCCTGTGACTTTGGGCAAGTCACTTAACCCCAATTGCCCTCCAAAAAGAAAAAAAAAAGTTACATAAACAGGCTTAAAGTTCTTTATTGACTTGCCTCAAGAGGCAACATGGCACTCTAATTAGAGCATGGGTCATGAAAGACTCGGGTTCAAGTAGTACATCTGAAGGTATGTGATATGTGTTAATAGACAATTCACTCCAGTTCTCTTTGTTACATGAAAATACATTTCTGAGGGGGTACTTGTCTACACTGTGGAGAGTCTTTTCACATTGAGAGTTACCCAAAGAGGTGGAGGCACAAGTCTGGACCAACTAACCTCTCCAAAAAAATGACCCATAATAAGGGTGTTCTAGGTACCCTTAAGATAACACAGAGAATCAATGACAGAGGTATGTGTAACTTTCACTGAGGATTTTTTCCATCTTTCCCTTATTTTAGTATGGCTAAATTTAAGCAAGAAGGATAAAGAAGGTATGAGTCCCTTGGAAGATGATCAAAGAAATAAATTTCAAGAAAAAAATTCATTACAACAAACTGATAAAAGGTGACCAATCACTTCTATTGTGCTGTTTCAAATGTGTGGGCCATCTGTTGATAAATCAACTGCATTTTTGTTTATATAAATTTAAATGGATTTTTGCCATAATAAAAGTTACTATAATGATAGTAATTTTATAGAAGTGATAAAAATCATGATAAAGCCATCCTGAGGTAGAGTATATGTGAGTAAATCACTCCCTGTTTGTACAATGCACATCTAATGATGTAATTAGCTAATTTCAGGTACCATTTACTACTGTTGAAAGGGATAATTAATCAAGTGGCACCTGGTAGTCAAGAAGCATTAATTTATCTCAAATGTGTGAATAGTCCCTGTCTCAGGACATTTCCACCAAGCCAAATGGGAGAGATCCAGACTGGGATTACCTTATTTACTCAGTCACACATTGGCCACCGTATCTGAAAATATTCACAGTGGGCTTATTCATTTGGTTTACAATATTCATTAGGTGCCTATTATGAGCTAAGTTCTGTACCAGATTCTGTGAAGTAAGGAAAAGAAAGTGGTGGCCACTCTTTCTGTGTTTGATTTGTTTACATTCTATTTGGAAGATCAAAGCAGACGCAATGGAAAGCAATTTAGAATGAATCTGCTAGAACCTTACAGTAGTAGGTTTTCACATACCTGTGTTCATTTTTCCACTAAAACAAATTTACTGATACTCTAAAGGCAGTTAAGTGGCACAGTGGATAGGGTGCTGAGCCTGGAGTCAGTAAGACTCATCTTTATACATTCAATCCAGCCTCAGAAACTTACCAGCTATATGACCCAGGGAAAGTCAATTAACCTTTTTTTGCCAAGGAAACCCAGAGTTGGGTCATGAAGAATTGAACACAACTGAAACAAATGAACAACAAAATGGCTCAATAAATCTAAGAAGCAGCTAGGTGAAAAGTATGAAATGATTTGCCCAAGAGTAAAGCCACGTATGAGCAGTTTTCCAGAGGATTGCTGCTGTGAGTGGCTTTAAGGTTCTGATCACATAGTATAGTGAACTCTCTACTTATTCAGCAGTAAACTAAAGCAAAACATTCACAGAAACCAAAGTAAAGCACTCACAATGATATGACATAACAACTTATCACTAAACTGGCCACATAGTTTTAAACAAAAGATATCATTCAGTAAATCCTTAACTCAGTCATCCTTAAGGAGCAGTCCTCCTTAAGGGATACAAAACACAAAGGTTTCCCACCCCTAGGTCACATTGCCTTGATCTTTCTTCTAGATTGGAGGCTAGCTACCAATCAGCCCTAACTCAATCATCCTTAAGGGGTACAAAGTACAAAGTTCTCCCACCCCTAGGCCACAGTAAATCATGATTTTGTTAGCCAGCACTAAGTACCCAATGAAAGGTCTTTTCATCTTGACTCAAGGCCATTTCCCAAACTGCATGGTTCCTTTTCCATGGTCCCAGTTCTTGCCTGAATTCACTCTGCTGCCACCTGGATTCACAGTCAGGTAGCTCTCAGCTCCTCATCCAGTTCCTTATCTGATTCCTGTTTCATGTTGAAGCTCATGGTGTCCAATCCACCTCAAGTCCTTCACAGTTTCTATTTCTGGGAAGACAAAGCTTAACAGAGCCAAAACAACATTTATACACATTGAGGACACCATCATCAATTCATCATCTACCTGTGAAATCAATACAGACCCACAAACAAGGTCGGAGAAATACAAAGTATCACAAACATAAATCAACACAGACAGAACAGACAAACAAGAGTACCAGCCACCACAAGTGTTCTTCTCCTTGGTTCTGTTCTGTCCCAGCTTATTCTCCTCCTTTTATACAGTCAGTTCCTTCCTGTTCCATGGCTTCCTGTTACATCAGCAAGTTCCTCCCACCTTCAGATCACAAGGGGCTCAAACAAGGTGCTAAATACTTAAATAGCTGAAACAAGGTGCTAAGTACTTAGTACTTCTTTGCTTGCCATTATACCACAGTCACAGTTAATGAGTTTCTGATATTTTTTTGTCTTTTTTTTTTTGTTTGTTTGTTTGTTTTTGCTTTTTGGAGGGCAATTGGGATTAAATGACTTGTCCAAAGTCACATGGCTAGTTTTTGTGTCATGTGTCTGAGGCCAGATTTGAGCTCAGGTCTTCTTGACTCCAGGGCCAGTGCTCTATTCGTTGCACCACCTAGCCACCCCCTAGTAAGTTTCTATGGCCAGATTTGAGCTCAAGATTATGAGTTTTCCTGATTTTAGGCCTAGCATCTATCCACTGGGCCATAGCTGCCCATATATACATATGTGTAATAATGCTATTTGTGCCCAACCGGTGGTAGAGCATTCTGAACTTATATTGGTCTGATCAGCCAAAGTTGGACTCACTATAACTTGATTCTAACAAAGTGGTATAATTTTGGCCCTCTTCAAGAACAAAGGATAACAACCAACCAACCAATTACCTATCTGGGATGCAATATATTGGAATATAAATATAAGGAATGTAATATATTTGTGTAGGTACATATGCATATACATACATGTGTGTTTATATGTATTACAGACATACATTCTATATGTATATATGTATATAATCACTTCTTTAAAAAAGTATCTGTTGATGACATGCTGCCACCTGTAAATATCTGTCCCGTATCTTTCTATTGACAATACTTCGATTTTTCTGCAGCTATTTGATTCCTTATAACTCCACTAGGATAATATTGGCATTTGCAGGAGAAATTATTGTTAGAATCATTGAAAATGCTGTTCATTTTCCCAAATGATATCTACATCAGTCCCCTTGTATTCTGGACTCAGTTCACTATCCGTTTGTAATGATTGGTGGAAAATACAGATTTATATACATATGAAATATACTAGCTCAGTGAACATTCTCTGACAATATGCCCTAATCTGAGCAAAATTATACATATGTATATATGTGTATGTGTATGTATATATGTATGCCTGTATATTAAATGAATAGTATAGAAAAAGGATTCTTAACCATTTTGTGACATGAATTTGCCTTGTCAGTCCAGTGAAATCCATGGACTACTTCTAGAGGCAGCTCAGTTGCACACTTAGAGTGTTGGGCCTTGAGTCAAGAAGGCCACAGTTCAAATCTGGTCTCAGATATTTACTAACTGACCGAAAATGAGCAAGTTATTTAACTTCTGTCTGCTTCAGCTTCATTATTGGTAAAATGAGAATAATTATAGCACCTATTTCCCAGGATTGTTGTATGAACTTAATGTGATAATATTTATAAACACTGAAGCTCTGTTAAATTTCAGATACCATTCTTGGAATAATGTTTTTAATGGCATAAAAAATAAATAGAATTGCAAATGAAATTTATTGATTTGGAATACAAGTATCAAAATATAAAAAATAAAATACAAGTACATGAACCTGAGTTTAAACATCTATGGAATAGAAGAATAAAACTTCTATTTCTATTTCAGGATACTTTTTTTTTAAATAAATAAAAACAGTAGCAGGTCACTTAGGTTTGACTAAGATTCTCAATGTAGTAATATTGCAAAATCCTAAAAAATATCACAGAAAACTTTTTTTTTCCTTTATTCATCCTTCCTCCCTTGGAGAGTAATAAATAATTTAGATAATACTCATCTATGAAAATAGGCATAGACCATGTGATTTTTTAAGATTTGTCTCTATGATTCCATTTACCACCATGTATCTCTACTTTGTTATTATTTTGAATTTAATATCTTATATTCCTAATAATGTTTCAGGTCAATAGGTGGACATATTTCACTAAATTTGTTTTACGTGGGATAGGTTCCTCCTTTGTAATTTCTTTGTTCCACTCTATGAATTAGAATGTTTGAAAATTCTACCTGATAGAGAAATACACAGACACACATGCATGTTTGTATATGTCTGTGTGTGTGTATTTGTGTATGTGTGTATGTGTGTGTGTGTGTGTGTGTGTGTGTGTGTGTGTTGCTGACTTGGCTTTCTCTGTTTAGGAAAGGCAAAGGCACTCTGTAATTCTTGTGTAGAAAGAGGTTACTCCTAATTAGGTCTTCTGAGGAGCAAAAAAAAAAAAAATTCAAGGTTGTATCCTCAGTGAACTCTGTTCCCCCTTTATGCATGATTCACTATACCTGTACAGCTAGAAATAAAAGCTATCAGCTACCCAATAAAACTTGATGGGTTTTAGAACACTTTCTACGACTGTTCATTTAAGATATGCATTACTCCGAGGTTATTACTACTTGTACTAAAAGCTGACTAAATATACTCTGCTGAAAGAAAGCTTTAACAGACTTGTCAGGAATGTAACAGATGTCAGGGGTTGTCCCAGCTATTGTTTGTCATTGCTAGCATCATTCCTTCTTAATATTCAGGGTTAAATTGATTACTACACTCTCCAATAGATACCAAACAATATTCTTAGCTGGACGATACCACTTAAACTTCAACAGAGACTTAATGATCTTGATAATTGATTATCTTAACTCTTTATTTTTAAGAAAGATATGAGCATCTACCAGATATTCTGTGAAACAAACTTATTTGAGCTGTTCTTTGAAAATATGCATAGAGAAAATGACATCAAGTAATAAATTACATTTGTTACATCTCATCAAATTAGTTATAACAGACAAAAGGCATTACAATGTAGAATTGGTTTGTGTTCCCATTTAAGAGAGGTGTTTATTTTTAGTCAGATATGAATATGAATTTTATCCTGAAGCTTTCACTTTTGTTACTGCTTCACATATAGAATCGTGGAGCTAGGAAGAGACCTCAAAAGCTATGCCCTGCATATTCCATCTCTGCATGCCACTACTTAGTAAGAAATGATGAGTTGATTCACAAATAACAATCCTGAAACAATGAAACTACATACCACCAGCTGCTCAGAAGGCCTTTCTAATCAGCTATGCCTTCTAGTCACAGTCAGCTGCTAGAGTGGAAAGGACATCAGAGATAGATAGAAAGACGATTATCAACTCTACAGAACTCATCCAGATTTCCTATATGATACACTGTCTCATCTCAGAACGTGCACAAAAATTTTGAAACTATAATATTTACTTTTTGTGAGGAGGCTTCATATAGATCATTGATTAGTTTATTCAACTAAATCTTAGTAACTAAAGGATATATACACATATTGGTTATTTATTCATAGTGGCAAACACGAAGTTATCAAAATTGATAATCTGATTGCTCTCGCAAAAATAAACCTGCACAAGGTGCATCAACAAAATTGAAAAGACCAAGTATTGGTTATAAATCTTTATGCAGACATACCTTGGAGAGTTTGTGGGATTGTTTCTAGAGTACTACAATAAAGTGAATAGTGCAAATAACAAGTCACATGAAATTTTTGTTTTCCCAATACATATACAAATTATATTTACTCTATACTGTAGCTTATTAAGCATGCAAAAGCAATATGTCTAAAAAAGTACATACCTTAATTTAAAATTCTTTGTTGCTAAAAATAAAATGCTAACCATCATCTGAACTTTCAGGAAATTATTATATTTTTTGCCGGTGGAGGGTCTTGCCATGATGTTGATGGTTGCTGACTGATCGGTGTGATTGTTGCTGAAGATTGGGGTGGCTGTGGAAATTTCTTAAAATAAGATAATAATGAAGTATGCCATATCATTGGACTCTTCCTTTCACTTAAACACATGGAGTCCATTTCAGGATTATTAACTGGCTTAATTTCAATATTACTGTGTTTCAGGGAAGAGGGAGACTTGAGGAGAGGGAGAAACACAGCTGACTGTTGGAGCACTCAGATCACACATAACATGTATTAATTTTGTTCTATGTCATCTATGGGCATGATTCATGTTGCCACAAAACAATTATAATAGTAATATCAAAGAACAATGATCCCAGATCACCATAACTATAATGAAAATGTTTGAAATATTGTAAGAATTACCAAAATGCAACACAGAGACATGATATGAGCACACACTATTGGAAAAAATGATGCTGACAAATTTGCTTGATGCAGGGTTGCCACAAACCTTCAATAATAAAAAACTGCAATATCTATGAAACATAATAAAAGCAAGTGAAATCAAACAAGGTACACCTGCACTAGCTCTTTATTATCTCAAACTGACTCATTTGTGTTAGTGAACTGTGCTAATCTACATTGATGAGACACAAGCCATTGCTTTCAGTTTGCTTCTCAACAGAACTCAACAGAACTATCTTTGTGCACATTGGAAACCCACCACACTGGTTTTTTTATTCCCCCTACAGCAGAGGAGTCAATCATAGGATCCATAGACCAAATTATAGCCCACAGCACTCCCAATGTAGTCCAAACCAGATTAAAATGTAATTGGAGAATATTTAACAAAATAACTAAAAATAAAGCAAATATGGATAATGTTAATAGGTGATTTCTAAGTCAATATGCAGCCTTCAAGGATACTTACATATGGTTTAATAATTCCTGTTTCTATTTGAGTTTGACACCATAGCTCTCCAGGATAGTTCACCTCCTGCCTCTAGTTTTCGTATGGAAGGGTTCTCAGGATGAAAGGAACTTCCTTCCTCATCTCTGACTTTGAGTCCCTATATTTCTTTAAGATTCAGCTCAAGTTCCTCCTCTCACAAGGTATTTTCCTTTTGTTTTGCCACTGCACTCCCCCCCCCCCCAAAAAAAAATAAGAACAAAATCAAAGAAAAAAAGCTTCTTTATATTTATAATGACAATGACATAAGACCAGCATTTCTGGAGTCAAATAAACAGAGTTCAAATTCTACCGCTGACACTATGGGTCCTTGGGCAACTTCTCTGGGTTTCTGTTTAATCATATATAAAACGCAGATCATCAACTAATTTTTAAGTTTCTATAAATCAGGAAGGATAAAACTGATGCCAATATAACCAGTGAATTCACACTCTACAGTACAATATATGAAGGAATGGGGGAGGAAGTTCATAGGCAAACCGACTTGACATGAGGTTTCCTTCTAGTTCTAGGTGTTTGGTTCTATTATCTTATTCTTCTTGTGTATTCTATTGCTTTACTGACCTATATGTTGATTCAATTCACTGAACTCCTTGGGGACAGGAATTGTGTCATTTCTTTCTTTGACTACACCTTTTGAAGTAATTTTTAGCACATAATGAGTATTTAATAAATGGTTATTGAACCAAACAATAGAAGGAATAAAAGCATGAAGGAAGGAAGAATGAATGGGAAAATGGAGGGACAGAAGAAAGAAGAATCTACATCTTAATGAGGCTACTCAAGGGAAAATTAAAATTTATTCAATTCAGTGACCACATGATAAAATCATAAGTACATACATGAGAACAATCATTGAAAAAATGAGAAATGGGAGCAATTGATCAGTTACTTGTTCTATACCAATGATTAACAGTGTGTGTGTGTGTGTGTGTGTGTGTGTGTGTGTGTGTGTGTGTGTGTGTGTGTGTGTGTGTGAGACCTCTTTGTCAATCTGATGAAATCCATGAACCCCTTCTCAGATTAATTTCTTTTCTTTTTTCTAATAATTGCAGTACTAAAGTTTCATGAGAGTTTAGTGAAATGAAACATTTATAGTTACAAATTGGTTTGCCTAGGGACGTTTTCTTCATTCATTCATATATTTTAGTATATAGTCTGAATTCATTGGTTACATCTGGCATTATTTTGATCCTTCTGAATGAGCAGAAACTCAGAAATCTTATCTCTAAGGTATTATTATTATTAATGTTATTATATGTCAAATGATCCAAAGACATTTTACAGTTGATATTCAGTCTAAAGACATCTCCCTTTTCTCACCCCTTATTACTAGTGAGACATGTTCTAGGTATTCTTGAACATTTCTTTTCTACTCTTAGTCACCTAAAGATTTCCATTCCTGGATCCCTTCTTAATTCTCTTGCTTCTTTAATCTCTCACACTCCAATGTACTTAGTTCTCATTCTAAAAAAATGCAGAAAATAAACAAAACAAAATTTTTTCCTTTACCAAGGGTGTTCTGGTACAGCTCTGTTCTTTTCAGGAAAGTCAATTGTTAAATTTTCAGTGTTTCCATTTCCATTTTAGGAACTGACAAAGGCTTTGTAATGGCAAGCAAAGAAGTAGTTAATACCTTGTTTCAGCTATTTAATTATTTAGCACCTTGTTCAGTTCAAGTTTCTTTTCAGTCTTGTCCATGTTTATATCAAGTCTTTTGCTAAGAAACAAAACTTGGGAACCCCTGATGCTAATGCAACAGGAAGGAGTGGAACAGGGAGGAGCTTAATGACCATAAATAAGGAGAAGCCCAGGCTGGGAAAGAGAACTGGGAAGAAGCATGGCTGTGGCACCAGTACTTTGTTTTGATATTACTTTGTTTTGATATTACTTTGTTAGGTTCCTCTGCTGATAGAAGATAGTGCTATTCTTACAGAAGCCCTGGGACCTTACTGCTGGTTCAGAAGCCCTGAAAAAAGTCCTAAAGGAGGGCCTTACTGATGTTTTCAGAGGTCCTGCGACTATATTGATGATTTGTGTTGATTTCTCAGATGTTGTTTGTTGTATGTTGATTTCACAGGCAGAAAGTGAATTGATGATGGTGCCAGCAATGTGTATGAATGTCAGAATACACAAAAGCTTTCACGAAAAGGCATTTAATGAAATATCACAATACAATTTGTAATAAAGCAATCCTCCTCCACTAGTACAAGGCACATTTTCTAACAATTATGCATATTATCTACATGTATATTTTAATATTCATAAGGGGACATGAGAGGCTCAATTTGGGGGAAAACATTAAAAGGAGAAATCACATCTTGGACACTAAATGGGTGTTGTCTTTAGACCGTATTTTATATCTTCCCTGAGCATGGCATATCTACAAGTTCAGTTGCTTAGCCCAAATCATATTAAAATATAATTGGAAAATCATTAACAAAATAAATGAAAATATAATACAACACAGATGACATTAATTTGTGGTTTTTCTAAGTCAATAGGTGGCTTGCAATGATCCATTTCCATTTGATTTTGATTCTACTAATCTATTTGAATAAACTCATTGCTCAAAGGATATAGGTATTCCTGCCTTGCTAGGCCTTTGGCATCCTATGAGTTTAACATATGATTACCTTTGTGTCATAACTTAGATAAGATTTAGAAATGAGAAAATCATTACTTTTAGAAAGAACACTTAGGTTGAATGATGATTTTAAGAACCAGATCACAGAAGATTTAGAAATAAGGTTTCTACAGAAAGTAGAATCACCTAATATAGAAAGGGCTTTAAAACAATTAGTCAAAAAGAAGAGGTGATAAATAGCATGAAGGCAAGAAAGGATAGTGAGATCATGTGGATTTTTGTTTCTTTTTGCTGTTTGATTTTAAGATGGGAGTGATATGAGTGGATAGGCAACTGAGGAGCCAAAAGTTATTGAAAATTAGATAGGTAAGTGATGATAGAAGGGGCAATAAGATAAAGAGGAATGGATGGGATGGAATCACAGATGCATGCAGAGTGGTTTGCTTTGGCAAGGAGGAGGGCTTCATGAGAATTCTGACTCACTGACCAGTAAAGAGGGACTCGTCTGGACACAAGTTGTTTTATCCCTTCTCCAATTCTTCCCTTTTTTCTGCTTCACTATGGAAGGATAAGACATTGTTTACCCTAAAATTATTATTTTTTAAATTTTCTCTATTTTTTATCTCCCAAAAGTGATTCTTTTACAATTTTTGGCTTAGCCTAAAGCCTATATTGAACCTGTGTTTCTCTCTCTCTCTCTCTCTCTCTCTCTCTCTCTCTCTCTCTCTCACACACACACACTCACATCATATTTTCATAAACTTACATATTGATAAATGATTGAAATAACTGATTTATTTCCTTCTTTATATTTTCACTAGAAATAGAAGAAAAAATAATTCAGAGATAATGGTTTGTCTTTAGAGAATTTAAACTACAGTGGATATCTAGAACTAGTGATAATAATAATAATAATAATAATAGAATTTAGATGCATATAGGTAAAAACCATTTTAACATAGAGTAACTAATTAATAGAGTGTGAAAATTTCTAGACACCAGAAATGCTTTAGTTAGGATCAATCTATGACGTGTAATCAATATTTTGGTAATAGAACAATCAGTAATAAAAATCTATTTTATCCAACAGGGAAATAGGAGGGGAAGGGAATAAGAATGGGGAGGATAAAAGTCATGGCAGATGAAAGTCAGAAATAAAACAGACTTTAGAGGAAGAATAGGATAAAGAGAAAGAGAAAGAGAAAGAGGAAGAGAAAAATATAGGGTGGAGGAAAAGGCATAATTAGTAATCATAACTGTGAACATGAATGGGATGAACACACTCATAAAATGGAAATGAATATCAGAAAGGATTACAAACCAGAATTCAACAATAGGCTATTTAAAGAAACACTTGAGACATAGAGAAAAGCACAGAGTTAAAATAAGAGGTTGGGGGGAAATCTATTATGATTTAAAGTAAAAAAATATGGGGTAAAAAGCATGATTTCAGACAAAAATAGCAAAAAATAGATTTAATTAAAAAGGATAAGCACGAAAATCACATCTTGTTAAAAGGCACCAGATACAATGAAGTAATATCAATAATAAATATGTATGTATATACATGTATAAACACACACACATATACACAACAAACAGCAAAGTATCCACATTCTTAAAGGAAAAGTTAAGTGAATTACAGAAGAAACAGTAAAAATAAACTGGTGATGGCTGAAACTTTCCCTGCTCAGCGCTAGATAAATCTAATGATAAAATAAGTAAGGGAGAAGTAAAAGAGACTAATCAAATCTTAGAAAAGTTAGATATGATAGACCTATGGAGAAATTTGAATGGGAAAAGAAAGCTGTTCATTGTTCCATCACAAAACAAAACAAACAACAACAACAACAAAAACCTGACCGTGTATTAGGGCATCAAAAACATCCCAGCCTTAGGCTGAAAAGCATAAATATTAAATTCACTCTTTTCAGACCATAATGAAATAAAAATTATAAAAACATAGAAACATAGAATGAAAATTAATTGGAAACTAAATGTAACCATAAAGAATGAGTGAGCCAAGGAACAAGTCATAGAAATAATCAATAATTTCATTAAAGGCAAGACAACATTCCAAAATTTATGGGATGTTGCCAAAGCAGTACTTAGTGAAAAATTAATAACTTTAAGTGCATACATTAATAAAAGAAAGAAATGTAAGATCAATGGATTGGTCGTGCAACTAAAAAAATTAGAAGTTGAAAATATCAATTCAATACCAAAATGGAAATCCCCAAAATCAAAGGAGAGTTTAATAAAATTTGAAGTGACAAAATATGGTAGGACTAGGTGGCACAATGAATAGAGCACCTACCCTGGATTCAGGAAGACCTGAGTTCAAACCCGGCCACAGACATTTAACACACACACACACACACACACACACACACACACACACACAAATAGACATGTGAACTTGGGCAAGTCACTTAACCCCAATTGCCCTACCTTCTCCCCTCCAAAAAAAAAAGTGAGAAAATAACTAATAAATAAATAAATAAATAAATAAAACTAATAAATAAATAAAATAAAAAATAACTAATAAAGAAAATAACTAATACATAAAATAATAAAACTAAAACAACTAATATACACATACACACACACACACATATATATATATACACACACACACATATATGTCTGATAACATTGTAAACCATTGGTCAGTCCAATTAAAAAACTATTCCTCACTCTCCCACTTTCTTTATACTATTAGCCTTTATATCTAAATCATGTACCATTTTGACTTTATTTTGGAATATGGTGTAAGATATTGGTCTATGCCCAGTTTTTGTCATACTATTTTCCAGTTTTCCCAGCAGTTTTTATCAAGTAGTGAATTCTTATCACAGAAGCTAAAGTCTTTGGGTTTATCAAAGAGTAGATTACTATAGTCATCAACCATTGTGTCTTATGTACCTATGCTATTCCACCACTCTATTTCTTAGCCAGTAGAAAGAAGCTTTGATGATTGATCCTTTACAATACAATTTATGATATGGTATGGCTAGGCCACTTTTCATTGCTCTTCTTTTCACTGATTCCCTTGATATTCTGGACCTTCTGTTCTTCCAGATGAATTTTGTTATTACTTTTTCTAGCTCTCTGAAATAATTTTTGGTAGGTCGGCATGGCACTGAATAAGTAAATTAATTTAGGTAGAATTGTCATTTTTATTATACTATCCCGGGCCTACCCATGAGCAATTAATGTTTATCCAAATATTTAGATCTTACTTTGTGTGAAAAGTGCTTGGTAATTATATTCATATAGTTAATATAGTTCCTGGGTTTGTAGACTCGCGAATATTTTATAATTTCTGTAGTAAGTGGAATTTCTCTTACTATTTCTTGCTCTTGGACTTTGTTAGTAATATATAGAAATGCCAATGATTTAAGAGGGCTTATTTTATATCCTGAAACTTTGCTAAATTTGTTTATTATTTCATGTATTTTTTTTACTTGATTCTCTAGGATTCTTTAAGTATATTATCATAACATCTGTGAAGAGTGATGGCTTTCTTTCTTCTTTGCCTATTCAAATTCCTTCAATTTCTTTTTTTCGCTTATTGCTAAAGCTAACATTTCTAGGACCATATTGAATAATAGTGGAAATAATGGACTTCCTTGTCACACACCTAATGTTATTTGAAATTCTTCTAACTTATCCCCATTATATATAATGCTTGCTGATGGTTTAAGCGTAGATGTTACTTATTATTTTAAGGAACACTACATTTTTTTCCTATGTATTTTAATAGGAATGTATGTAGTCAAAGGTTTTTCTTCATCTATTAAAATATTCATATTGTTTCTATTTGGTTGCTGATATGGTCACTTATGCTGATAGTTTTCCTAATATTGAACCAGTCCTGCATTCCTGATATAAATCCTACTGGTCATTGTGTATTATTCTTATAATAATTTGTGTAATTTTTGCTAATATTTTATTTAAAGTATTATATATTTTATATATTCATTAGAGAGATTGGTCTATAATTTTCTTTCTCTTTTGAATCTTCCTGGTTTAGCTATAAGTACCATATTTGTATCATTCAAAGAATTTTGTAGGATTCCTTCTTCACCTATTTTCCCAAATAGTCTATATGGTATCAGAATAATGTTTGATAGAATTCATTTACAAATCCAACTGGCCCTGAAGACTTTTTTCTTAGGGAGTTCATTGATGGCTTGTTCAATTTCTTTCTCTGAGATATGATTGCTTAAGTATTTTACTTCCTCTTCTTTTAATCTGGGCAGTTTATATTTTTTGTAAATATGCATCCATTTCACTGAGATTGTCAAATCTATTGGCATATGGTTGGGCAAAATGGTTCCTAATTACTGTTTTAATTTCCTCTTCAAAAGCGGTGAATTCACCTTTTCCATTTTTTATATTGGTAAGTTAGTTTTCTTCTTTCTTTTTTTTAACCAAATAAAACAATGTGTTTTTTTCCCCTATTTTATTGGGTTTCTTCCTCATAAAACTAGCTCTTAGTTTTATTTACTAGTTCAATAATTTTCTCAATTTCAATTTTTATTAATCCTTAATTTGATTTTACTATTTCTAACTTGGTATTTAATTGAGGATTTTTAGTTTGTCCTCTTTCTAGGTTTTTCAGTTGCATGTCCAATACACTGAATCCTTCTTTCTCTATTTTATTCAGGTAAGCATTTGGAGATATAAAACTTCCAAAAAGAACTGCTTTTGTTGCATCCCCTAAATTTTGGTATTGTCATTCTCTTGGATGAAGTTATTGTTTCTATGATTTGTTGTTTAATCCACTTATCCTTTAGGATTAGATAATTTATTTTGCAATTAATTTTTAGCCTATCTTTTCATGGTTCTTTATTGCACATAATTTTTATTGAATCATGACCTTAAAAGGATGCATTTAATGTTTCAGCTGTTCTGCATTGGATTATGAGGATTTTATGCCCTAGTACATAGTCAGTTTTTGTGTAGGTGCTATGCACCACTGAGTAAAAGGTAGATTCCTTTCTATCCCTGTTCCATTTTCTCTAGAGGCCAACCATATCTAACTTTTCTAAAATTCTATTCATCTCCTTGACTTCTTTCTTGTTGATTTTGTGGTTAGATTTATTGAATTCTGAGAGGTGAAGGTTGAGGACTTAACGCTAGCATAGTTTTGTTGTCGATTTCTTCCTATAACTCCCTTACCTCCTCTTCCTTGCTGTATTTTGTCTTTGACCTGATAATTTTGGAATTTGCCTACAATATTTCTTGATGTTTTCAACTTAGGATCTCTTCGAGGAGGTTATTAGTGGATTCTTTTGAAGATTATTTTGCCGTCTGGTTCTAGGACCTCAGGTCAGTTTTCGTTGATGATTTCTTGTGAGATGCTGTTCAGGATCTTTTTTTTTATCATGAATTTCAGATATACCAATAATTTTTAAATAATCTCTATTGTATCTATTTTTTCAGTTTTTTAAGGTGTTTTATGCTTTCTTCTATATTTTTATTCTTTTAATTTAATTTGATGGATTCTTGATGTCTCAGAAAGTCATTAGCTTCCACTTGCACACTTCTAATTTTTAATAAATAGTTTTCTTCTTTTTAATAGTTTTAATTTTTAACTTTAATAGTTTTCTTCTTCTTTTGTACCTCCTTTTCCATTTCACTCATTTTACTTTTTAAAGAGTTCTCATTAGTGAGTTTTTATGCTTCTCTCTCCATTTGGCCAATTCTACTTTTTTTAATTTTTTTTTTCCAAAAATGCTTTATTAACTTCTGGTTTACATCATTCATTTCAGCCAGATTTTGAGTTACAATTTTCCCCCCATTTTTCGCCTACCCACCACCCCAGAATAGCAGTCCCACAAGATATCCCCTCATCCAATCTGCTCTCTCCCATATCTTCTCCCATACCCCCTTGGACTTTGCCATTAGGGCAAGGTGAATCTCTGTGCCCCAATGCCTGCACATCTTATCTCCCAATTACATGCAAAATAGTATTAATAATAGTATTTATATACATTTGAAACATTTCATTTTAAAACTTCAAATTTCAGGTCCATTCCCTTCCTCCCTTGTCACCCACTCCCTCTGGGAAGGTAAGCAATTCAGTATGTGTTGTACTTGTATAGCTTTGCAAAACATTACCATAGTAGATATATTGTAAAAGACTGCTTATATTCCCCTCCCACCCATCCCACCCCCCACCTGGTCCATTCCCTACTTTGATCCTGTCCCTCTTCGAAAGTGGGTACTTCCAACCTCCCTTCCCCCTAGAATGCCTTCCCCTCCATCATCTCCCCTCTCGTCCCCCTTCCCCCTACTTTCCAGCAGGGTGAGATATCCCATTTAGTATGTATGTCATTCTCTCCCTGAGCCAAATTCAATGAGAATATGGTTTTGCCTTTTTGCCTTCCTGTTCTTCCCCTCCCCTGCAACTACTTCCCCTTGCTTCTTCTACATGAGATAGTGTACCCTACCCTGTATCTCCCCATCTCCTCTTGCCACTTTCCTCTCTCACCTCTTAACTGCAGCCCTTAAGTGTCATCCCTTCCCACCAAATTCAACCTGTGCCCTCTATCCATATATACCTGTAAACATATATACACACATTCACATATGTATTCACATGCCCATATAACCTTCTTCAATTATTTTCATAATAAGGAAGGTTTCATCAGTCACAGTTATTTTTCCATGTAGGAATGTAAATAGTTTAACTTTGATAAGTTCCTTTTCATTTCTTTTCCCTGCTTACCTTCTCAAATATCTCTTGCTTCTTGTGTCTGAATGTTAAATTTTCTAATCAACTCTGGTTTTTTCCTCAAGAATGCTTGAAAGTCCTCTATTTCACTGAATGACCATATTTTCCCCTGAAGCAAGATACTCAGTTTTGCTGGGTAGGTGATTCTTGGTTTTAATTCCAGCTCTTTTGCCCTCTGGAATATCATATTCTATGCCCTTCGATCCCTCAGTGTAGAAGCTCCCAGGTCCTGTGCTTTTCTCATTGTGTTTCCACAATATTGAAATTATTTCTTCCTGGCTGCTTGGAGTATTTTATCCTTCATCTTGGAATTCTAGAACCTGGCTATAATATTCCTAGGAGTTTTCTTTTTGGGATCTTTGTCAGGAGGAGATCTGTAGATTCTTTCAAACTCTATTTCCCCCTCTGGGTCTAAAATATCAGGGAAATTTTCCTTGAGAATTTCTTGAAGGGTGATTTCTAGGTTCTTTCTTTGATCATGGCTTTCAGGTAGTCCAATAATTTTTAAATTATCTCTCCTGGATCTATTTTCCAGGTCAGTGGTTTTTCCCATGAGATATTTCACATTGCCTTCTATTCTTTCATTTGTTTGGATCTGTTTAACAGCATCTTGATTTCTCATAAAGTCACTAGCTTCCATTTGCTCCAGTCTAACTCTGAAGGAATGAATCTCCTCAGTGAGCTTTTGAGATTCTTTTTCCATCTGGCAAATTCGGCTTTTTAAGGCATTCTTCTCATTGCCCTTTTGAGCTTCCTTTGCCATTTGAGTTAGTCTATTTTTTAAAGTGTTATTTTCCTCAGTTAGGCTGTTGACTCTCATTTCATACTTTTCCTGCATCCTTCTCATTTCTCTTTCTAATTTTTCCTCCACTTCTCTTATTTGGTTTTTAAAGTCCTTCTTAAGGTCCTCTATGGCCTGTAACTCGCTCATATTTTCATTTGGGGTTTTTGGTGCAGGAGTTCTGACCTCACAGTCCTCATCCTGTTCCATGCTTCAATCCTCTTTGCCCCCAAAATGGGAGTCTAATGTTGCATTTTTCTGTTTATTTTGTTTCCTTTGCCTAGGCATGTTGCCACTTAATTACTTGACTTTTGGGCTTGTTGCCACAGTAGGACTCTGCCACCAGACAGGGTAGGTTCTGTCCCAAAAGTTGGGGTCTTCACAACTTCTAGAGGCGTTAGTTGGGTGGCCTCTGTAAAGCTTCCACACACTCTGGCAACCTGGATTCCCACCCCAGACCTCCCCCCCAGACCACAATCCAGATCTAGGGAGGTTAAAGCAAGAGTAATTAACCTCCAGACAGATTCCTGGATCTCCCAACAGTTCACAGACCAGGAGCAGAAGCTGCCATTGAAGCTTCAAAATGGCTTCTGTGCCGAGGCTCCTCAGACACTTCTTGCCCCCAGGGGAGGAAGCCGACACATTTCCCCAAATACTGGTCCCAAAGTCCATAGGGCACCAACCTCTCACTTTGTCCTAGGCATATCTGTTTTGATAATTCTGGAATTGCCATAGCTGCTAGTGTACTGGGGTCCCTGCAGCCAGCTGCTGGCCCGGCCACCCTGGAGCTAAATCCTTGGCTCAAGAGGGTCTGGGCTCAGCTCCCAGAAAGTTGAACTGTGCTGTGCTGGCCATGCCCTACAGGGCTGCTGGGATGGCCTCAGTGGGAGGTTAGCTTCTCTCTGTTGTTCTGTGGGTGTTGGAGCTCCAGAAGTTGTTCAGAGTCCACCTTTTACATTGTTTGGAAGTGGTGTGGGGAGAGCACCTTGGAAGTGATGTTTCTACTCTGCCATCTTGGCTGTGCCCCCCAGTTCTACTTTTTAAGGACTTGTTTTCTTGAGAGTACTTTACCCCCCACCTCCAATTTGACCAACTGTATTTTTTAAGTACTTGTTTTCTACAGTCAATTTTTGTCCTTTTCCAAGCTATTAATTATCTCTTAGATAACTCTCATTTCTCTTCCTAATTTTTCTTCTACCTCTCTTATTTAACTTTTAAAAGCCTTCTTTAGTTCTTACAATAAGGTCTTTTGGGCTTTTTTACTTTCTTATCTGGCTCTATGATACTACTTCACGTTACCTTTTAAGATTTTGGATGAGGGTATATTGACAATGTCATCCTCTTCTGAATTTGTGTTTTGATCTTTCATGTCCCCATCATAAGAATTTATGGTCATTGTCCATTTCTGCTTTATATTCATGGTGTTTGCCTATTTCCTGACTTTTAAAGTTGAGTTCTCCTGCTAGAGCACAGAAGACTCTGACCTAAGCTTCTTGTGCTAGGGGTCCCGAACCTGGTCACTACCTTTGAGCTTCTTGTGCTAGAGGTTCCAGTCCTGGTCACTACCTTTGTGTGATGGGGCTTCAGGTGCTGGTAGCTGGAGGATGTAAGAGTTTGGTAATTTACCTGGTGCGAAGGTGGTGTCAGTAACATTGGAGCTCTTAGGTTGGAAGCGGGGGTTCTGGCCCTTCAATGATTCCTTCCCACCCATGCTGCTTTGAAGCATGGGCTATTTCATTGCTAGAGAATGCATGCCTGCCTGGAGCTGTGTCCCCTGCAGTTGTGCTCCCTGGAGTTGTGCAAAAGCACCAGGAAGTTCAGTTGCAGAAGGATGCCTGCTGACCAGCATACATGGTAGTTTTGCAACCTGCAGTCTACCAGTTTCCCTGTCTGTGCCAAGGCATTCAGACACCCCAATTTTGTTTCTTGCCTGCTTTACCATCCTGGGGCTCAGGAACCCCCCCGACTGGCTGAGGTAGGGCTTTCCACTGTCTTGCTGGGATGTCTTCCATCCTGTATTGCTTGCTCCTCCTGCACCAGAGCAAGATGGCTCTTTCCAATTAATCTTCCAAGCTTTCCGGGCTACAAGACTGTTGCAACCCATCTTCATGATGGCTCAGCAATTCCAGGTTTTTTCTTGGGGTGATATTTCCTGTGTTGTTGGAGGTCAGTAAAGGAGAGTGAGATAGACTTACTTCTTACTCCATGATCTTGGCTTCCAGAAGTCCCCAACTCATACTTTTCTTTGAGGTTTTGATGTAGGGATTTTGACTTTGTTGTCTTCAGAGTTTATATTTTGATCTTCCTGTCATCACAGTAACTTTCCATAGTAAGGATCTTTCTTTTGCTGTTTGATCATTTTCCAGCCTAATTCTTGACTTTTAACTTCAGGTTAAAGTAGGACTCTGTGTTTGGAGTAAAGGAGGCACTGTTGAAGTTTCAGGGTTTTTGTATGTGTGTGTAGCTGTTTTCAGAGATAATTCTGGGGATCTATACATTTTTAGCTCTTCCAAGGTGGTCTAGGAAGAGTTATGTTTATTATCTCCTGTCTTGTGCTCTGGTCTATGAACAACAAAAGGAATCTTTTCTGCCCTGGAACTGTGACTACTCCCTTGAGCTTCAACCTCTGGGGTGCTACTGCCCCTCCTCACCCTGAGACTGAAATCCAGGTCTGTGACCCAGATTTAGGTATGGGCAATGAAACAGAGTCTTGACCCCAGTTCCAGCACAGGGATCACTGTAAATCTCTTTCTCACCAGTTGTCTGACCTCTTTATTGTGTGTGAGCTAAGAAATCTAGAAACCATTTCCTCCACTGATTTAATTGCCCCCAAGGACTATTGTTGATTTGCTGGGTTAGGGCCTGTGCTAGACTGTGCTCCACTCTCATGCAAGTTCAGCAGACCTTTCCTGATGAACTGCCAAGTTGTTTTGGGCTGGAAAATCATTTCATCCTATCCTTTCGTGGATTCTACCACTCCAGAATTTGTTTTGAGGAATTATTTTCAGTTGCACAGGAGAGCTCAGGCAATTCTCCAACTTTTCTCTGCAGTCCTGGCTTTTCCTCTCTCCTCTGTTGAATTTTAGGTAAGAATAGAGCCAGATTAGAAGGTAAAAAAGGATTGCAATTTGTATCAGTGAAGTATATTCTCTTTTGTCTGTAAAACTAGTGATCCTATCAAATTATTAAAATAGTTTTATTTTATCCTCAAAGGAATCAAGGAACCAGTGTTATCTTATTTTGTATCTCTCCCAGCCTTTAGCACAGTGTTGTATGCAATACAGATACTTATAGATTTTTGTTAAATGAAATCTAGGATCATCATTATCAAGACCACAATCATCATACTTTGGGGGGGGAGCAAAGATGGCGAAGTAGAAACAGCTCATCCAAATCACTCTGCCCGCAGATTGCCCCAAAACTATGTAAAAGGGGACTCTGAACAATTTCTGGAGCCCCAGCACTCACAGAATGACACAGAGAAGCTATCCTCCCACTGAGGACAGCCCAGCAGCCCTGCAGGAAGGACCAGCACAGCGCTCTGGGAGCTGGCAGTGAGCAGCACGCAGAGAATGTGGAGCTGAGCTGAGCAGAGCCCAAGTCCCCGTGAGCTGAGGTTTTAGCCCCAGGGTGGCAGGGCCAGCAGCCGGCTGGAGAGACCCCAGAACACCAGCAGCTGTGGCGACTCCAGAATTATCAACATAGACATGCCTAGGACAAAGTAAGAGGTTAGTGCCCTATGGACTTTGGGACCAGTATTTGGGGAACGCACCGGCTTCCTCCCCTGGGGGCTAGAAGCTGCTGAGGAGACACGCCATTTTGTAGTTTTCAGAGGCAGCTCCAGCTCCTGGCCTGCGAACTGTAAGGAGATCCAGTGATCAATCTTGGGGGGTAATCACTCTTGCTTTAAACTCCCTGGATCTGGATTGTGATCTGGGGTGGAGGTCGTGGGTGGGTTTACAGCTTGCCAGAAACGAAATTTGGCCCCCCTCACACATTTGGGGCAAAAGTTCCTGTCTGGCACCAGGCCATACAGTGGCAACAAGCCCAAAAGTCAAGTAATTAAGTGGCAACATGCCAAGGTAAAGGAAACAGAAAAATGCAACCCTAGACTCCTATTTTGGGGGCATAGAGTGGGAAAAGGACTGTGAGGTCAGAAGTCCTGCTCCAAAAGCCCCAGGGAAAACATGAGCGGGTTGCAGGCCATAGAGGACCTTAAGAAGGACTTTAAAAATCAAATAAGAGAAGTGGAGGAAAAATTGGAAAGAGAAATGAGAAGGATGCAGGAAAAGTATGAAATGAGGGTCAACAGCCTGACTGAGGAAAACAACACCTTAAAAAATAGACTAACTCAAATGGCAAAGGAGGCCCAAAAGGGCAATGAGGAGAAGAATGCCTTAAAAGTCGAATTTGCCAGATGGAAAAAGAATCTCAAAAGTTCACTGAGGAGATTCATTCCTTCAGAGTTAGACTGGAGCAAATGGAAGCTAATGACTTTATGAGAAATCAAGATGCTGTTAAGCAGATCCAAACAAATGAAAGATTAGAAAGCAATGTGAAATATCTCATGGGAAAAACCACTGACCTGGAGAATAGATCCAGGAGAGACAATTTAAAAATTATTGGACTACCTGAAAGCCATGATCAAGGAAAGAACCTAGAAATCACCCTTCAAGAAATTCTCAAGGAAAATTGCCCTGATGTTTTAGATCCAGAGGGCAAAATAGAGGTTGAAAGAATCCACTGGTCACCTCCTGAAAAAGATCCCAAAAAGAAAACTCCCAGGAATATTATAGCCAGGTTCCAGAATCCCCAGATCAAGGAGAAAATACTCCAAGCAGCCAGGAAGAAACAATTTCAATATTGTGGAAACACAATCAGAATAGTACAGGACCTGGCAGCTTCTACACTGAGGGATCAAAGGGTATGGAATATGATATTCCAGAGGGCAAAAGAACTGGGAATGAACCCAACGGTCACCTACCCAGCAAAACTGAATATTTTGTTTCAGGGCAAAATATGGTCATTCAGTGGAATAGAGGACTTTCAAGCATTCTTGAGGGAAAAAACCAGAATTGAATAGAAAATTTGACATCCAGACACAAGAAGCAAGAGATGCCTGAGAAGGTATTCAGGGAAAAGAAAGCAAAAGGAACTTATCAAAGTTGAACTATTTATGTTCCTATATGGAAAAACAATAATTGTGACTGATGATATCTTTCTCATGAAAATAATGGAAGAAAGGTGTGTGATCATATGAATACATATGTGAATGTGTGTGTATGTGGTTACAGTTATATATGGATAGAGGGCATAGGTTGAATTTGTTGGGAAGGGAGGATACTCAAGGGATGAAATTATAAAGTGAGAGAGG
Source organism: Gymnobelideus leadbeateri (assembly GCA_011680675.1). Classification (NCBI taxonomy): domain Eukaryota; kingdom Metazoa; phylum Chordata; class Mammalia; order Diprotodontia; family Petauridae; genus Gymnobelideus; species Gymnobelideus leadbeateri. The sequence continues at coordinate 102,722 of WOXC01008112.1, forward strand.
AAAGTGGCAAGAGGAGATGGGGAGAGACAGGGTAGGGTAAACTATCTCATGTAGAAGAAGCAAGGGGAAGTGGTTGCAAGGGAGGGGGAGAATAGGAAGGCAAAAAGGCAAAACACATTCTCATTGAATTTGGTTCAGGGAGAGAATGACATACATACTAAATGGGATATCTCAACCTACAGCAGAATAGGAGGAAGGGGGATGAGAGGAAGGATGATGGATGGGAGGGCATCCTTGTGGGGAGGGGTGGTTGGAAGTACCCACAATAGAAGAGGGACAGGATCATGTAGGGAATGGACCAGGTGGGGGGTGGCATGAGTGGGAGGGAATTATAAGCAGCCTTGTACAATATATCTACTATGATAATGTTTTGCATAGCTAGACATGTACAACATATACTGAATTACTTACCTCCCCAGAGGGAATGGATGACAAGGGAGGAAGGAAATGGATCTGAAATTTGAGGTCTTAACATTAAATGTTTCAAATATATATAAATACTGTTATTAATACTATTTTGCTTGTAATGGGGAGATAAGATGTGCAGGCATTGGGACACAAAGATTCACCTTCCTCTAATGTTGAAGTCGAAGGGGGTATGGGAGAGAGCAGATTGGAGGAAGCGATATCTTGCGGGACTGCTATTCTGGGAGGGTGGGTAGGGGAAAAACGGGTGGGGGATGATTGTAAATCAAAATCTGGTGGAAATGAATGATGTAAAACACAAGTTAATAAAGCATTTTTTTAAAAAAAAACAGTCATCATCGTTCCATTTTAGTAATACCTCTCTCTCTCTCTCTCTCTCTCTCTCTCTCTCTCTCTCTCTCTCTCTCTTTCTCTTTCTCTTTCTCTGTCTTCCCCTCTTTCATTGTGTGTGTGTTTGGGGACAGCAGGGGTACTTTGTATTAAAAGTTGCTATCATCACTTTACTTTAACCTTTGCCTACAAGTACAGAGTCCATTAAACTCATATACTTTTCAAGTAGCCTATGATTTTTTGACTAATGCCAGTCATAGTTTTTATCTAAATTATTTACTATCATATCTGGGCACATTTACACAGTAGGAAATTTGTGCCAAATTTAAGCTATTGAGACTTTCTGGCTTCTCTGAGAATCATGGCAGTTGCTACTCAGCAGGACATCTGCAGTCCTCTTAACTTTTTTTATCTAAATTCCTCCCCTTACAAAAAAAATGGAAATAACAATGCCTGTTCATTTGTCAAGATGCCATGATACTTAATAAGTTAATGATTATGCATCAAATAGTGGAATTTAGAATAAAAGGGGAATTTTTATCTATACTCTTTTTCTTTAAAGTCAGGAGACATCATTTAAGAAGTTATTTCACACACAAAAATGATTTATTTATAAAATGGATTTCAACTTTGATATTCATATAATTTCAGGTATCTGGTAAAAGAAATGAATTAGGATTTCATTTAAGGGGACATGTGTTGATCTTCTTTAAAATTTTATCTATATTAACAATATGAGATGGATAATTTTAAAAGTTCCCTGAATAATCTTAGTAAAAAACAGCAACTATTGCAATTAATTTGTAGAAAAAAATATAGAATAAATTTGACGTGCTGGATGATCCAGGTAAATATGAGTGTTTTCTATTTTAGTTTAAATTGATACACAGAGATTTTTCACTCTAGAAATGAAGTTCCCCAATTTGATTTTTATTTGGCTATTAAAATCCTATGATAACACATGCAAATTTTATATTTATACTCTACCCATCAGTCTTTGTTACCTAGCAATTGCTTCTCTCCTAAACAGGGAACAGTATTATACTCATATATTTATGTATTCATATACATTCATGTGTGTATATAAAGATATGTGCATATCTGAGATTGCTAATGATTTCATGATTCAGTTTATGTCATTTGGATTAGTTGAATTGCAAGTAGTCCTAAATCATATGTCCAGAGAAGAACCTGGTGCCTTAACAAGTCCTATGATAGGCATTAATCAATCTTCAAAGATTTCAACAGTTGACACAACCTCAGTGCAAGATGAGGAACCTTGACCAGATCATCCCAGGATAATCTGGTGATCCAGACTTGTACCCGGTTGTTTTTTCTTACTCCAATACTTTTTCATTTTTACAAAGGGAAAACAATGTTTACAAAGGGAAAACAATGTCAAGTTTTTATTTTGTTCCCATTCTATAATTTCTTTTTTTTTCTTCTGAAACTTTTTTTCTTTATTGTAACTGATTTTGAACTTGAAATTCTAACATGATTGATTTCTCATTAGCTACTTCCAAGTCTTGTCATCTTATAGGAAGAGATATGATATTTTCTAGTGAGTCTAATCTACTGACCTGATTTTAGTGCCTCAATTGAACTTATTTTATCCTTTGATATTTGTTCCTGAGAAGCAATTTGATGTGGTGGATAGAAAGTAAAGAAGCAATCGTTTAAGTCTTTCTTTATCGAACATTTAAAGAATAATTAATTCTGATATTACATAAATTATTTGGAAAAAATAGTAAAAGAAAGGGACCTGTCAAATTCCTTCTCTTATATAAATAGGGTCTTCATACCTAAACCAATAATAGTCAAAACCAACAAACAATGGACCAATATTGCTAATGAGTATAGATGCAAAAATTTAACTAAAATATCAGCAAATAACTTGCAGTAATACTGTGCCTGGGTTAAATTTATAAAAGAAATGGAAACATGATTCAACATAAAGAAAATAACAGGCGATATGATGGTGTCCTTAGGGAATCATAGACAATTAGCTAAAAAAACAAGTTGAAACAATTAACAGTATTGCAGGATATAAAATAAATCCACACAAATTATCAGCATTTCTATATATTGCCAATAAAGTCTATCAAGAAGAAGTAGAAAGAGAAAATGAATTTAAAATAACTGCAGACAATATAAAATAAAATCAAGTTCCCCATTAAATAGGGAAGAAACATATTATATTATATGTATATGTTGTTGTTGTTCCATTATTTCAATCATATCTGACTTTTTAAGATCTATTCGAGCTTTTCTTTTTTTAAATTTTTTTATTTTTTTAAAAAAATGCTTTATTGGCTTCTGTTTTACATCATTCATTTCCACCAGATTTTGAGTTACAATCATTTCCCCCCCCCTGTTTTTCCCCTACCCACCCTCCCAGAATAGCAGTCCCGCAAGATATCGCTTCCTCCAATCTGCTCTCTCCCATACCCCCTTCGACTTCAACATTAGAGGAAGGTGAATCTTTGTGTCCCAATGCCTGCACATCTTATCTCCCCATTACAAGCAAAATAGTATTAATAACAGTATTTATATATATTTGAAACATTTAATGTTAAGACCTCAAATTTCAGATCCATTTCCTTCCTCCCTTGTCACCCATTCCCTCTGGGGAGATAAGTAATTCAGTATATGTTGTACATGTCTAGCTATGCAAAACATTATCATAGTAGATATATTGTACAAGGCTGCTTATAATTCCCTCACACTCATCCCACCCCCGACCTAGTCCATTCCCTACATGATCCTGTCCCTCTTCTATAGTGTGTACTTCCAACCTCCCCTCCCCCCAGAGGATGCCCTCCCATCCATCATCCTTCCTCTCATTCCCCTTCCCCCTATTCTGCTGTAGGTTGAGATATCCCATTTAGTTTAGATATCCCATTCTCTCCCTGAACCAAATTCAATGAGAATGTGGTTTTGCCTTTTTGCCTTCCTATTCTCCCCCTCCCTTGCAACCACTTCCCCTTGCTTCTTCTACATGAGATAGTTTACCCTACCCTGTCTCTCCCCATCTCCTCTTGCCACTTTCCTCTCTCACCTCATAATTTCATCCCTTGAGTATTCTCCCTTCCCAACAAATTCACCCTATGCCCTCTATCCATATATAACTGTAACCATATACACACACATTCACATATGTATTCATATGACCACACTCCCTTCTTCCATTATTTTCATAGTGAGAAAGATATCATCAGTCATAGTTATTCTTTTCCATATAGGAATGTAAATAGTTCAGCTTTGATAAGTTCCTTTTGATTTCCTTTCCCTGATTACCTTCTCAGGCATCTCTTGCTTCTTGTGTCTGGATGTCAAATTTTCTATTCAATTCTGGTTTTTTCCTCAAGAATGCTTGAAATTCCTCTATTCCACTGAATGACCATATTTTCCCCTGAAACAAAATACTCAGTTTTGCTGGGTAGGTGACCCTTGGGTTCATTCCCATCTCCTTTTCCCTCTGGAATATCATATTCCATGCCCTTTGATCCCTTATTGTAGAAGCTGCCAGGTCCTGTACTATTCTGATTGTGTTTCCACAATATTGAAATTGTTTCTTCCTGGCTGCTTGGAGTATTTTCTCCTTGATCTGGGGATTCTGGAACCTGGCTATAATATTCCTGGGAGTTTTCTTTTTGGGATCTTTTTCAGGAGGTGATCTGTGGATTCTTTCAACCTCTATTTTGCCCTCTGGATCTAAAACATCAGGGCAATTTTCCTTGAGAATTTCTTGAAGGGTGATTTCTAGGTTCTTTCTTTGATCATGGCTTTCAGGTAGTCCAATAATTTTTAAATTGTCTCTCCTGGATCTATTTTCCAGGTCAGTGGTTTTTCCCATGAGATATTTCTCACTGCCTTCTACTCTTTCATTTGTTTGGATCTGCTTAAGAGCATCTTGATTTCTCATAAAGTCATTAGCTTCCATTTGCTCCAGTCTAACTCTAAAGGAATGAATCTCCTCAGTGAACTTTTGAGATTCTTTTTCCATCTGGCAAATTCGACTTTTTAAGGCATTCTTCTCCTCATTGCCCTTTTGGGCCTCCTTTGCCATTTGAGCTAGTCTATTTTTTAAGGTGTTGTTTTCCTCAGTCAGGCTGTTGACCCTCATTTCATACTTTTCCTGCATCCTTCTCATTTCTCTTCCCAGTTTTTCTTCCACTTCTCTTATTTGATTTTTAATGTCCTTCTTAAGGTCCTCTATGGCCTGCAACCTGCTCATTTTTTCCCTTGGGGCTTTTGGAGCAGCACTTCTGACCTCACAGTCCTTTTCCCACTCTATGCCCCCAAAATAGGAGTCTAGGGTTGCATTTTTCTGTTTCCTTTGCCTTGGCATGTTGTCACTTAATTACTTCACTTTGGGGCTTGTTGCCACACTCTGGCTTTAAAGCCAGATAGAGGAATTTTCGTCCCGCACGTGTGGGGGGCAACATCCGTTTCTGGCAAGCTGTAAACCCACCCACAACCTCCACCCCAGATCACAGTCCAGATCCAGGGAGGTTAAAGCAAGAGCGATTACCCCCCAAGACTGATTGCTGGATCTCCTTACAGTTCGCAGGCCAGGAGCTGGAGCTGCCTCTGAAAACTACAGAATGGTGTGTCTCCTCAGCGGCTTCTAGCCCCCAGGGAGGAAGCCGATGCATTCCCTAAATGCTGGTCCCAAAGTCCATAGGGCACTAACCTCTTACTTTGTCTTAAGCATGTCTATGTTGATAATTCTGGAATCGCCACAGCTGCTGGTTGTTCTGGGGTCTCTCCAGCCGGCTGCTGGCCCTGCCACCCTGGGGCTAAAACCTCGGCTCACGTGGACCTGGGCTCGGCTCCCCTTGGCTCCCCGCACACTGCGCACTGCCAGCTCCCACAGCGCTGCACTTGTCCTTCCTGCAGTGCTGCTGGGCTGTCCTTAGCGGGAGGTTAGCTTCTCTGTGTCGTTCTGTGGGTGCTGGGGCTCCAGAAGTTGTTCAGAGTCCCTTTTTACATAGTTTGGGGGTAATATGGTGGCAGAGTGGCTTGGATGAGCTGTTTCTACTGTGCTGTCTATTTGAGCTTTTCTTAACAAAGATATCAGAATAGTTTGCCATTTCCTTCTCCAGTTTATTTTATGGATGAGGAAACTGAGGTAAACAGGGTTTAATGTCTTGCCTTGGATCATATAACTAGTAAGTTCCTGAGGCCAAATTTGAACTCAAGTCTTTCCCACTGCATGCCAGTACTGTATCCACTGCCTCACCCACCTGTCCAGTATATGAAGATAGTACAATATTAGTTTAAGAAATAGTTAATGGGAGGGGTTCAGAGAAACCTGAGAAGACTTGTATGAAATGAAGCAGAGTAAGGTGAACAGAACCATGAGAATAGTTTTCCCAATAACAACAACATACATATAACACTGATATATTTAAGATTCTGATCAATGCAATGACCAAGACCTATTGAGTAATCCCATTATTCACCTCTTAACATAGAGATGATACATTCAAGAGGGAAAATGAGATATTAATTTTTAGATATAAACAGTGTTGGACTCTGTTTTACTCATCTAAACATTTTTGTTATAAAATAATATTTATTTTTAATTTAAATTGTGTATGGGATATAAAAGAGAAAATAAATGATTATTAATTTGAAACAAGATGGAAAAATATGAAAGGTAGGTAATATGTCCTCAGAAGTCATTTCTAGGTTTCGATCTAGGATTTTGATGCTATGATTTTTGAATAAGGAAAGCTTAGTGCTGGTCAAAGATATGCATAAACTATGCCCCTTCGCTCCAAAGTATAGTCAAACTTGTTCTGAAAGAGAGATTCTGCGATATCTCATTAATGAGCAATCCAAAGCAAATCCAAAGAAAATGCATATCATTTGGAGTAAAAATAATGAGTTTTCATGAAATCCCATCCAAATTGAAAATAGAAGAATAAAAAAGGTTGAAGATCTGGAAGTACAGGCTAACACATGGTGTTAAAATAACAGAAGAAAACAGAACATTTGGTACCAGGTCCAGCTAGAACTTGAGAAAGCAGAAGTTGTTTAAATAGGTTGATTTTGTGCAAAACATGTCACATACAGTTTACCTCACTTTGTTTAATGGTCATTTTTCTGTCCTTTTGAATCCTATCATTGTTCAATCCACCTTTATTAATGCTTTAAATTGAGCTCCAAAAGAAAAATATGGGAAAGAAGAGGCATTAGGCTCCCTACCAAACTGAAAGTCTACAGAGCTATTGTCTTGACTTCATTGTTTTTTTGCCTATGAAGCCTGGACAATATACCAGCGCATTGCCAGGAAACTGAATTGTTTCCATTTGAATTGTGTTAGAAAGATTCTGAAGATCACCTAGCAAAATAAGGTACTAAATACTTAAACTCCCAAGCATTCAAGCTCTATTGTGGAGAGTGCAATTCTGATGGGCAGGCCATGTAGTTTGAATATCAAACATTATTTTGCCTAAAAGGTGATTTTACAGTGAACTTACTCACATGGTCCTTAGAAGTGATACAAAGACACTCCCAAGGTCTCTCTGAAGAACTTTGAAGTCAATTTGTGATATAGGAGATGTTAGCAAAGGATCGCCCTGTGTGATGTAGAAGGCACTGTGCTCTATGAGAGCAGCAAAATTGCAGTACCACAAAAGAAATATGAGATGTAAAAATCTAGAGAAATCGTCACTCCAAATGTTCATATGGATTATTTTTGCCTGACCCATGGTACAGCCTCCCAAGCACTCATATTGGTCTTATCATACATAATCAAACACATTGTATCTTTTCTCCAACATAAGGATGCTATTTTTGGGTTTCTTCAGGAACAAATTTCAGTGGTGGATTGTTCCTGTCTATTGTCAATGCTTTCCTTTTGGTTTAATAGTTATATCTCTGTGGAGATAGATAATCTAATTTATTACTTTCCTTACAGATTAGTTATCTAAATAATCAGATAAATTAGGTAAAAATCTTATTTGTGATTTTTCCAAAACTTATTTTAGAAACAAAGGCAATGTTTATTCTAACTATATCAAGTGCTTATATCAGTGTTTTTAACTATTCCATTTATGCTTCTCTAGGCCCATTCAATCCTCTATTATCTTTCTAAAACAGAATATGATAAATTTTGGGGGAAAATGCTTATTACTTCTTTCATGATAATAGGCCAGGATCATAGTTAGCTTGATTTCAAATTAATGGATAATTTTTTTTAAATGCTAAGAAAATGCTGAATAGTGTAATAAATATATTAAGCATAAATAGTATTTTATTAATTATATGACATCTAGATTATTTAAAATGCTACACACTTCTAGAATTTTACACTGAAATTTTCAAATAAAATTGTATCAGAAAATCATTAGCCATAAATAATTATATGTAAAAATGTAATATGCAATTTTATTTCTACAAAAATAGGTATTATTTATTATAATGAAGTTTTTCTCCATTGACTGAATGTAATGATATTCATAGAAATAAGATAGGAGATAACATACAAGGTGTCCCATATAATGTAGCATTTGGTTTAATGGTACTGAATGCAATATACAATATTCTCATGTGTTGTTAATAATAATTCAACCCTGAAAATTAAATAAGGCCAGGAAAGAATTTGGGCCCATTGTAAAAGAAATCAGTTTGCTTGTAAATGTAGTTTTGAATAAAGAGAATATGAAATTCAAAGAAGAGTTTCAGAGATGTTGTAAGAGAGCTTAGAGATCTTGTTGTCCAATACACTTCATAGGATAAGAAACCAAGGTGTGGTCATCTTTCCCATTGTCAACAAGTGATTTCATTTAAGAACTAAGATTAGAAGCAGGCTTTCTTGATTCTTCATCTTGATACGTTGCAATTTCCATGTTACCAAAGTACTAACATTTTAGTCACAGACTAATCATGCTCTTTGTTATCACTATGCATTTATTTTAGCCTTATAATTCTGTTAATATTATGTGACATTAAAGATTTTACAGATAAACACGTGTCTATCTTTTTGGTACTTCCGTAAGGTTATATTAGTGAAGCTTTATTAAATTCTAAATAGGGACTCTTATTCCACCTCCATAAAAGCAATAAATCTTTTAAAATATCCCTTAGTGACTAGAACAGGGCTATAGCAGACACTCATACATGTATGTTGAATGCCTGGGGTGGGGGGCAAAAAGCATACACCGACAACAACCTTTGCTATTAATGTGAAACTGATGTAAGCAGATGGATGGCTTGTCAGGACTATTTAACTCTAAGTCAATTCTACTATTGGCTTTAGCCTAGAAACACTGAAATGTAAAGTATCTGCATAGTATGTTGCAATAGACTACTTCTAGCAAGGAACAAAGCGAGTGTCAAGTAATATTGCATGACAAAATACTTGAATTAATGTTTCCCCCACAGTGATGCTGGATACAGTGCTCTCTACTATGTGACAACATAATGTACCTAAAGAATATTTTAAAAAAAATTCTGTCAAAACACAACTAAATTCACCTTCACTGATCCCTGTCCTGCTCCCCAGATCACTAAGCAAAGATACACAGTTTCTGACAGTAGGATCTAACATATTTAATATGGTCAGCTTCTTGACAGAACACATGAAATTCAATTCATTTCAACAGCTCCTCCATTACCAAGCCTGACAGCTTTATAGCTCTATTGGGAAATGAAGTATAGCATCAGGTTACTAAGCAACTCTACAGCTTTTTTAAAGGACTTCTTGGAACTCACTTGTTTCTCCTAATTGATTCAGTCCACATCATTTTGAACATAAATGGGACATCATGTTTAGAAATACACCGTATAGTTACTTTCAGTGAATATGACTTGCTACCTCTGCATATCTAAATCAAGAACTGGCATATAAATGTCATATTGAAAGCAAAATTTTTTCTTCCTCCTGAGTTACATTGGTATATACATACACACATATATACACGCACATACACATACACACAAATATAAATTTGACTGCAAGCTGATCTCTGAAGTTATCTGTACACTGTCAGAAAAATAACATAAAAGTCTGAACACTGATTCCACTTTTTAACTTGGGTGCAGAAGAAAGTTTTAATTAGCCAGTCTGGCTGCCTCCATCAGTACTATCGCACAATATAATAGATCAGAATTAAGAGAAAATCTGTCTTGCAACTCCAAAGCCACGCTGACATTTTTGCAGGCACTAAACCTTTGAGCTGAATAGTATCTCATCCAATCTCAGAATATTAGTGATAAATGCATCCATATATCAAGTTTTATGAGAAGTAAACCAGGCTTTTATCCTCCCTGACTTCTCTTTCTATTATATCAGAGAGGAAGAGTAAACAATAAAATGCTATAAACATGCTATATTGGGGATATTTTCTTCGAGGCTCATCTACTCTCTCCTTGCTTCTGTGGCCCCTAATTACATTTTAGTGTATTGAATATTTCAATAACAACATGTATATTGATTGTTATACCTATTAAACACTGGAAGCAATGGGATTCATGAGGATTGTCAAAAAATAATAAAGTGGCAGAACTGGATTAACTCTGAATGGTGCAACCCAGTGTCCACAGTAGCATACTTGTGTTGACTTCTGTCTTTTCTTGAAATGCACTTATTGCAAAAAGCTCCACAATTCAGAATTTGCATTTGACAAACATAAACCTATGAACATATTCTGAACATGTTGCTTAAAGACAGATAGTTTCTTTATCATTTCTGTAACATAGGTATTGCATACTGAATGTGTCAATTTATCAGAATAGCTTGAACCCAGAATCCACATGTGATCTGGTAGCTTTTCATATGATAGGTGATTAATAAATGATTTGTCCCCAAATCCTCAAAATTGTCTGGAAGACCATCAGCCTCCCACTCACCCAGATTTGCAATTTTGGTGCTATGCTTTGTTCCTCACTTTCATTTACCCCACATATATAATGTATTGGCAAACCAGGTCATTTCAAACTTCATATAACATTTCACGTTTTTATCCCTTTCTCTCCATACACGCAGCAGCCACCCTGGTACAGGCCTTTGGCACCTCTCACTAGGACTATTTAGTTCTTAAACTGGGACCTTCTGACCTTTCTAGTCTCCTCATATTTTACTCACCACTACTATCACTACAACCAGTTTGCATTGCTTGGCTTGCTAGTGCTCACATTGACATTCTGTTTCCCATTGCACGCTTTTACAATGACTGTTCTCTATTCCTGGAATACTCTGACTCGTCCCCTCACCTCCTTTATTTTTCCTGGTTTCCTTCAAAACTCAGCTACAATATCCCCATCTTCAAAAGTCTTTCTGGGTCCCCTTAGGTGATATTATATTACCCTCTGAGGTTGCCTCCCATCTCCTCTGGATATCTTGTATGTACCTAGTTATTTCCATGTTGTCTCCCCCAATACAATGTGAACCACATGAAAACAGGGATGCTTTTTTGCATTTTGTTTTGTTCCCCTAGCATTTAACATGATGTCTGCCACATAATAAGTACTTGATTAAAAATAAAAATAATATTAGTCAAGATTTTCATAGCACTTTAAAGCTTGCCACACCTATTATCTTATTTGTTCTTTTTAACAACCTTGTGAGATGTGTTATTATTATGGCCTTTTAATTTATAACGAATCTGGGGTTGGAGCCAAGATGGTGGGGAAAAAGTAGGGACCCCTTTAAGCTCTCCCCAAACACCTGCAAGTACCTGTAAAAATGACTCTAAATAAATTCTAGCGTTAATAGAACCAACAAAAAGAAAGAGTGAAACAAATTTCCAGTCTAAAACAAGCTGGATGATTGTTGTTCCAGGCTGGGAGAGGAACACAGGCCAACAAGGACATACTAACGCAGACCAGGCCCCAGCAAATCCAAAGCAGACTTCAGGGCCCTGAATCACTGGTAGCTGAGGTAGTTTCCAGACTTCTCAACCCACAAATGCCAAAGACAATTTAGAAGGTAAGTGGGAAAGGTCTATAGGATGTAGGTGACAGAGGAGTGTGGTCCAGGTTCAACCCCAACCCTGGGGCAGCAGCAGCAGTGGTGGCAGCAGTGGCTGCTTCCAGAGCCCTTAGTAAGAGGACTGAACAACTGGTCAGAAGGAGATTATAGTTGGCTTTTTGCTTCCAGTAAGGCAGGGCTCTGTTGCTTTGCTCATACTTGAATCTGGGTCACAGTCTTCTCTGGCAGTCCTGGGGTGAGGAGGAACACTGGTTTAGCAGAGCTTGTGGCAACACTGGAGAAAGAACCCTCCTTACAGTTCCAGGGCAGAAAAGAGAGCTTGTGGTCACTCACTAACCAGAGCACAAGCCAGTAGAGGAGGAAAGACCTCTCTTTAGATAATACCACCTTGGAAGAACTAAAATTTTACAGGCCCCTACCAGTATCTCCAAAAATAGTTGCAGGAAACCCCTGAAACTTGGGACAATATGTCCTCCACTCTGGAAGAAGAGCCCTACCTTAACAAAGAATTGAAAAGTCAAATAATTGACTAGGAAAGTGACCAAATAGTGTGGGGGGAAGAAAATTCAGACTATAGAATCTTACTTTGGTGACAAGAAAGATCAAAACATACAACTAGAAGAAGACAACAAAGTCAAAGCTCCTACATCCAAAGTTTCCAAGAAAAATATAAATTTATTGCAGGCTATGAAAGAATTCAAAAATAATTTTGAAAATCAAGTAAGAGAAGTAGAGGAAAAATTGGACATGGAAATGAGAAAGATGCAAGAAAATCATGAAAAATGAGTCAACAACTTAATAAAGGAAACCCTCCAAAAATACTGAAGAAAATAACACCTTAAAATAGACTAGACCAAATGACAAAAGAGGTCCAAAAAGTCAATGAGGAGAATGGTGCCTTAAAAAACGAAATTGGCAAAATGGTGAAAGAATGTACAAAAGCTCACTGAAGAAAATAATTCCTTAAAAATCAGAATGGAGCATATGGAAGCTTATAACTCTGAGAAATCAAGAAACTGTAAAACAAAAACAAAAGAATGAAAATAATTGAAGTCAATATGAAATATCTCATTGGAAAAACCACTGACCTGGAAAATAGATCCAGGAGAGATAATTTAAAAATTATTGGACTACTTGAAAGTCATGGTCAAAAAAAGAACTCAGACCTCATCTTTTAAGAAATTAAAAGGAAAACTGTCCAGATATTCTAGAACCATAGGGTAAAATAGAAACTGAAAGAATCCACTGATCACCTCCTGAAAGAGATCCCTAAAGAAAAATTGCCAGGAATATTATAGCCAAATTCCAGAGTTGTGAAGTTAAGTAGAAAATATTGCAAGCAGCCAGAAATAAACTATTCAAGTATTTTGGAAGCACAATCAGGCTAATACAAGATTTAGCAACTTATACATTAAGGGAAGAGAGGCCTCAGAATATGATATTACAGTGGTCAAAGGAACTAGGATTAAAACCAAGAATCACTTACCCAGCAAAATAGAATATAATCAATTGGGGGGGGGGAGAGGTGGGATTGACATTAAATGGCATAGAGGAAATTAATGCATTCTTTAGAAGTCAGAACTAAATAGAAAAATTGACTTTCAAATAAAAAGGCTCAGGAGAATCATGAAAATGTAAACAAGAAAAAAGAAGTCATAAGGGACTTATTAAAGTTGAACTGTTTACATTCCTACATGGAAAGATATTTGCAATTCATGAGACCTTCCTCAGTATTAGGATAGTTGGAGAGAATATATAGACAGAGGGCACAAGGTGAGTTGAATATGAAGGAATGATATCTAAAAATAAAATTGAGGGTTGATAGGATTGTACTAGCACAAGGAGAAAGGGAGAGGTAGAATGGAGTAAATTACCTCACATAAAGGAGTCAAGAAAAAACTTTTACAGTGGAAGAAAAGAGGGTGGAGTTGAGAAGGAATGAGTGAACCACACTCTTAAAAGAATTGGCTTATGGAGGGAATAATATATAAACTCAGCTGTTCGTGGAAATCTACATTATCCTCAAGAAATTAGTGGGGAAGGGAATAATGGGAGTGATAGAAAGGAGGGCAGACTGGGGGAGCAGAGAATCCGAAGCAAACACTTTTGAGGAGGCATAGGGTCACACGGGAGAATATAATAAACCGGGGGCAGGATAGGATGGAAGGAAATATAGTCTTTCATTATATGACTATTATGGAAGTGTTTCACATGACTACACACATAAAATTTATATTGAATTGCTTACCCTCTCAATGAGGGTGGGTGGGGAGAGAGGAAGGGAGAAGATGTGGAACTCAAAGTTTTAAAAACAAATGTTAAAAATTGCTTTTACATGCAACTCGGAAATAAGATACACAGGTAATGGCATATAGAAATCTATCTTGCCCTAAAGGAAAATAGAAGGGAATGGAATAAGAGAAGGGGGTGGATGATAGCAGGGAGGGCAGATTGGGGGAAGGTATAATCATAATGCATGTTATCATGGGGTGGGGGAAGGGGAGAGAGGAAGAGAAAATTTTGAACTCAAAATCTTGTGGAAGTGAATGCTGAAAACTAAAATAAATAAATATGCTGGGGGGATATGGGGGGGGGGGAATATGAGGAATCTGAATCTCAAGGGATATTAAGTGACTTATGCAGGGTTATTGAGTGGTTAAGTATCTGAGGTAAAATTTGATTTCAGATTCTATGATTCCATGTCCAGACATATTGTTGGTAAGTTGTTAAAAATGATGAGTTCTATACAAAGACTAAGAAGGCTTGAGTTCAAGTTAACGCTTCCCTATTTACTGGCCATGTAACTTTGGATGACTCAAAATGTTCCAAGCATTCAGCTTCTTTATATAGAATGAAAATATTTGAATAGAGAATGAATTGGTCATTTTGTCAGTACAGGAGATCTTCCCCTACCAGTGTGTGGCAACCCATTTATGACTTAGCAGATAAGACCTAGAGAATTTCGTGAAGGACATAAATTGGCTTTGTTAGGGTCTCATGTCTGGGAAACTTCTAAAGGAGGATTTGAAATGAGATCTTCCTAATCCCAAGCCCTATGTTCTATCTCCCTTAAAACATTAAGTTAATACAATTAATAATAAACATGCTATTTTCCTCACAATGTTGTTGTGAATATTATAAAATAATATTTAAAAACACAATAAAAACCCAAGTTGCCTATGCTATTCCTATGACCCCTACTTTTAACAAAAACTCTTAAAAGTTAACAGAACTTAAGTCCAAAATATGTCTTTAAAGAAGTTTTTCTTAAAATAGCACATTCAGAATAGCAAATATGATAGAAATCAGATTAGTGCTGATAGTAGAAACTTATAGCACATATTTTCACAACAAACATTTCCAATGCATTTATTATGACCAAAGCACTTATTTTGCTAGGTACTAGGTCTATAAAATCACCCCTACAAAGCAAACAGTGACACTGTTGTAGTAGACATGGTTGTAGCAGGGTCTGTAGTCAAGCCTGAATTTTACTGGGGTTCTTTGGTATCCTGACAGAATAAATATTTGCTATAAACTGAGAAACATGAAGAACATGGATTACATTATCTTGAATTTTGAATCTAAGACAATCCTGCTAAAGGTGCTTTTATTCTGTCTGAATAATGATCCATACATTTTGATTACTGAAATGGAAAATAGTTTTCTTATTACAGAAGAATAGACTCAAAGAGTAAAACAAAGAATTCAGGCATAGTACAATGATATTTAAACAATTTGTTATTGAGCCCTGACATTTCAAAGCTGTCTTTAATTTCAATCCATATCCTAGTACAAGCTAGAGTAATCACTTTTGAAGGTTCAATTGTTTGTTTGCCCTTGGTTGATATGAGCCCTAAAGGAAATATCAATGCCTCAGATATACAGAGTTTAGAGCAATTTTATAAAAAATGAAAACTTTAAAAATTGCGCTTTCTCGTCTCTCTCTCTCTCTCTCTCTCTCTCTCTCTCTCTCTCTCTCTCTCTTAAACACACACACACACACACACACACACACACACACACACCTTGACTCTTTCCCTATCTTTAACAGTTTAATTATGAAATAACACCTCTTAAAATCAAAATACTTGCTTTGAACAAAGATAAATACATTGATAAATAGGGGCCTTTGAACTTTCTGAACTAACACAGTCCTTCACTGATAGCCTTTCCCTCACAGAATCAGGGAGCCCATAGATTTTCCTGACTATGAGAAAGGGAAATCAATAAAAACAATCCCAAAGAAATGCATAAAAATGCAAAAATTGACTAAAGGTATCTGGACTACATCCCAATTCACTACTATACTAGTGTATTGGAGTAAATTATTTTTAATACAGTTTTTTTCTTTGAATTTCCTAGGTAATCCCCTTTCCAACCTAGTCTGGATATTAGGGAATGTTAAATAAAAACTATTCTTTCCCTGGTGTATTTTTTGTATGTTTGTATGTTTTTATGTTGTAAAGAATATGCTAAAAGGGGAACAACAAATGAAATCATTGAAGATCATTACATTTCAATGGCACAGGTATAGATGGAGAAATGGAAAATATAATACACTATTCTCTATGAATGTGCTATTTTAAGAAAAAAGCTTCTTTAAATTACATATTTTGGACTTACATTCTGTTAACTTTTAAGAGTTTTTGTTAAAAGTAGGGGTTAGAGGAGTAGCATAGCCTACTGGAGTTTTTAAGGGATTCACATCTTACAATGATTTTGTTTTAATCTCATCATTCTTCCCCATGTACTCATGCAGTTCCAAGTGTGTGAATTTTAGTACTCAATGATTTTTTTTAATTTAAAAGAACCAGGTTTAATGAACATAAGATGATATATAGATAGATAGTAGAACGATATCTCGAGACAGAGATAGAGGGATGGATGTATGGATGATAGATAGATCTAGAAGGAATCTTAGGGGCTGATTATCTAATTTGACATACTGTAGTATTATATGACTCATCTAAAGTCATAAGGAAAATAATTTTCCAATCTAGTTTTAATTGAGATTTACGAACACCAAATCCAATAGTTTTCTATTATTCAATGTACCAGGGAACAAACATATAACTTATATGAAAGAAATTGGGGTATTCAGTGAAAGTGTGGGTGATGCAGAAATGAGATTCCACAACTTGTCTTGGAGTTTATTGAAGTTTGCCACCTAAGGAACCCCACCAATGGGGGCAGAGTCTTGCTAAAGTGAGTGTATATGAGGGCTTATATGTCCTTAAACCACAAGAAGGGGAAAGACTTCATGCAAAAGGAGATAGGAAGGGGATATTACAAGAACTAGCTGATTATTATAAGATAACTTGAGCTGAATGACCAAACTTGTTTCTGGAATCAGGGAATCTTTAAAGTTTCTCTGAACATATATCACACTTCATGTTCTGTGGAAGGGTCTTTAGTGTAGGGCCCTTAGTAAGGATGACCTTTAATTGGTGAGCTAATGATTAATACAAGATAGAGAGAGTGATTCACAATTCCCCCATTTTATGCCTTAAGGCATAACATTTATTCTAGGTGAGAGTGTTCCTGTAAGCATGGACTGATGGAGGGAGAATTGTTCTGTGAGAGGGAGGAATGGGAGATTGTAGATCTCAAAATTTCTAAACTCTTGGGTCCAGGACTGGAATCCAGGAGAACACTGAAGGTTGTAATAGCCACCTAATGGGGCTGTTTGAGAGTCTATTTTCATGATAGCTCTGTAGAGAGATGGTGAAACTGGGCACTTATCACAATCACTCAAATACCTGTGAAGGCTGATACCACCAAGTTTTGATCACATGTTTGCACTGGAATTCATGACAGAGATCCAGTCTCAGTGTTGGAGTTAAATGTTTCACTATATATCTCACAAATACTGTGTAAAAATGTTTTGATAAAGAGTTTGATTCAATCAGTTACTCAAATTGCATTTAATAAACACTTACTATGTGCCTGACACTGTGATAAGAACTAAGAATACAAACACAATCAAAAAGGAAATATAATCTCTGTCGTCAAGGAGTTTATATTCTAATAGGAGAATATATGAAAGGAAACTGAAAGAGTAGAAAATGGCATAATGGGGTGAGACGTAATGGAGAAATGCAGAGTTCAGACTGGTGAGAAATAAGGAGATGATCAGCCTGGAGACCTCCTTAACACTGATTCTAGGATATAAGTCATCCAATCGGAGGAGAGGCTTTGGGGACTTAGTGATTTTTCAGGATGAAGGAGTTTATGTGGCATGGTGGAGAAGTCTGGACTACATTTAGCTAGTGACTAAAGCACCACTCATTAAATGATTTAAGAACAGAATTATGGGTGCTTATAAAGATGATCACGTTGGGGAGTTTAGGAAAAGAAACCCTCCCCTGGGACAAAAGAACAATGAGATACCTAAATGCTCAGATACAAATAGAAAATTTTGGCAGTCTCTGATCTTATACTGCTTACATACTAAATAAAAGAGACAACTTATATAAGAAAGTCAGCTAAAAGATGGATAGAAAGGCCCAGCAGATATAGCAGTAGGGTAGGTAGGTAGGCCCTAGGGTCTGGAAAACATAGGTATAGCAGGGTACTAGTCATTAAGGGATATGATAGGGCAAAAGAAGGTAATAAGTTATGATCCTCCATTTAACCAGAAGGATTATTTCATAACAAGTATGAATGATGGGCAAACGTCTAGAGATATCTGCTATTTAGGTGGGTCAGGATATGGAGGAAGGAGTTGGGAGATGGCCTGAGAAATTCTTACTTTTGAAGGAAACAATGAATTATTTCTCTCATAATAATTTGTATAACAACTATGTATCAGTCTTATGCCAAGTAGGTGTTATGTAAAAGGGAAGGAAAAATTTGAATGTGTAATCTTGGTCCTCAAATAACTTTAAATTATTTCATAAAAGTGTACAAATCAATACCACGATGAATGACACAAATGTACATATCATTAGGTACTAATAGTAAGCAGAGAGCAATATGAACTACTCCAATCAAGAAAAGGTTCTTGCAGGCCAGGATCTCTGAAATGTGGTGGTGGCTAAACCCCTGCAGTGCCTCTGTCGCTTCTCCCTCCAGGGGCCAAAGGCCAGCCCTCAGTCCCGGACACCCAGGTCCCAAAGTCCACACTGCACTGACCTCTCACTTTGTCCTTATCATCTGTGGGTTGATAATTCTGGAAACCGCCACGGCTGCTGCTGATCTGAAGTCCATCCACCTGGGGACTTGTTGTGGCCGCCCTGAGGCTAATACCTCTGGCTCATGAGGGGTTGGGCTCGGCTTCCAGAGTGCTATGCTGGTTCCTCCCTGCTAGCCTGCCAGACTTTCTTCAGTGGGAAGTTTGCTTCCCTCTGTCATTTAGCAGGTTTTGTAGATCAAAAATTTGTTTAGAGTCATTTTTTTACATGAATTGAGGGAGGTAGAAGCGGGATGTCCTGTTGCTACTCTGACATCTTGACTCCTCCCCTGTGAACAGTCTCTTAATCATAACATTGTTCTCTAGTGAAAACACCAGGAAGAAGAAAAAGTAAATGAATTATAATATAATTAACTCAACAAGCAAGGCTTACTTTATTAACAAGTCATAGTCTGGTAGAACACTTTAAAGATCATATGTACTCCCATTTTTATGAGAGAATAAACTTAAACTATTCCAAATAGAGAAGATTCTCTTTCTTTTTAAGAATTTAATGGAAAGAGAGGCACCAATTCCTTTAACAACTTAATAGTGGGGAGGCAGAGCCAAGATGGAGGAGTAGAAACAACACTTCCAAGGTGCTCTGCCCCACACCACTTGCAAACAATGTAAAAGGTGGACTCAGAACAACTTCTGGAACTCCAGCACCCACAGAACGACATAGAGAAGCTAAACTCCCACTGAGGACAGCCCAGCAGCCCTGCAGGGAGTGGCGAGTACAGCACAGCACAGCGCCCTGGGAGCCGACAGCACAGTGTTCTGGGAGCAAAGCCCAGGCCCACATGAGCCGTGGTTTTAGCCCCAGGGCGACCTGGCCGGCAGCTGGCTAGAGGGAGCCCAGAACACAAGCAGCCATAGAGATTCCAGAATTATCAGCACAGATACGCCTAGGACAAAGTGAGAGGTGGACTTTGGGACCAATATTTGGGGAACACTTTGGCTTCTTCCCCTGGGAGCAAGAAGTAGCTGAGAAGCCACAGCACAGAAACCATTTTGCAGTGTCACTGGCAGCTCCAGCTCCTGGTCTGCAAACTGTAGGGAGATCCAGAAATAAGTCTGGGGGCTAATCACTCTTGCTTTAACCTGCTTGAATCTGGATTGTGGTCTGGGGGGTAGGTCTGGGGTGGGTATCCAACTTGCCAGAGCATGTGGAGGCTTTACAGAGGCCACCCAACTAATACCCCCGGAAGTTGTGAAGACCCCAATGTTCGGGACGGAAGCTCTCCTGTCTGGTGGCAGAGTCCTACTGTGGCAACAAGCCCCCAAATCAAGTAATTAAGTTACAATATGCCTAGGCAAAGGAAACAAAATAAACAGAAAAATGCAATATTAGATTCCTATTTGGGGGGCAAAGAGGATCAAAGCATGGAACAGGAGGAGGACTGTGAGGTCAGAACTCCTGCACCAAAAGCCCCAAATGAAAATACAAGCTGCCTATAGGCCATAGAAGACCTTAAGAACAAGATAAGAGAAATGGGGGAAAATTGGGAAAAGAGATGAGAATGATGCAAGAAAAGTATGAAATGAGAGTCAACAACCTGCCTGAGGAAAATAACACTTTAAAAAATAGACTAACTCAAATGGCAAAAGAGGCTCAGAAAGACAACGAGGAGAAGAATGCCTTAAAAAGTCGAATTTGCCACAGGGAAAAAGAATCTCAAAAGCTCACTGAGGAGATTCATTCCTTCAGAGTTAGACTGGAGCAAATGGAAGCTAGTGACTTTATGAGAAATCAAGATGCTGTTAAACAGATCCAAACAAATGAAAGAATAGAAGGCAATGTGAAATATCTCATGGAAAAAAACACTGACCTGGAAAATAGATCCAGGAGAGATAATTTTAAAATTGTTGCACTACCTGAAAGCCATGATCAAAGAAAGAACCTAGAAATCATCCTTCAAGAAATTCTCAGGAAAATTGCCATGAGGTTTTAGACCCAGAGGGGGAAATAGAAGTTGAAAGAATCCACCAATTGCCTCCTGTGAAAGATCCCAAAAAGAAAACTCCTAGGAATATTATAGCCAGGTTCCAGAATTCCCAGATCAAGGAGAAAATACTCCAAGCAGCCAGGAAGAAACAATTTCAATATTGTGGAAACACAATCAGAATAGCACAGGACCTGGCAACTTCTACTGAGGGATCGAAGGGCATAGAATATGACATTACAGAGGGCAATGGAGCTGGGATTAAAACCAAGAATCACCTACCCAGCAAAACTGAGTATCTTGTTTCAGGGGAAAATATGGTCATTCAGTCGAATAGAGGACTTTCAAACATTCTTGAGGAAAAAACCAGAGTTGAATAGAAAATTTGACAGTCAGACACAAGAAGCAAGAGATGTTTGAGAAGATAATCAGGGCAAAGAAAGCAAAAGGAACTTATCAAAGTTGAAGTATTTACATTCCTACATGGAAAAACAATAACTGTGTCTGATGAAACCTTCCTCATTATGAAAATAATTGAAGAAGGCTATATGGGCATATGAATACATATATGAATGTGTGTGTATATGTTTATAGGTATACATGGATAGAGGGCACAGGTTGAATTTGGTGGGAAGGGATGATACTTAAGGAGTGAATTTAAGTGGTGAGTGAGGAAAGTAGCAAGGGGAGATGGGGAGAGACAGGGTAGGGTAAACTATCTCAAGTAGAAGAGGAAAACAGAAGTAGCTGCAAGGGAGGGGAAGAACAGGAAGGCAAAAAGGCAAAACCATATTCTCATTGAATTTGGCTCAGGGAGAGAATCACATACATACTAAATGGGATATCTCACCCTGCAGGAGAGTAGGGGGAAGGGGGAATGAGAGGGGGGATGATGGAGGGGAGGGCATTCTGGGGGGAGGGGAGGTTAGAAGTACCCACTTTTGAAGAGGGACAGTATCAAAGAAGGGAATGGGCCCGGGGGAAGTAGAATGGGTGGGAGGGAAATATAAGCAGTCTTTTACAATACATCTACTATGGTAATGTTTTGCATAGCTATACATATACTTAATATACTGAATTGCTTATCTTCCCAGAGGGAATGGGTGACAAGGGAGAAAGGGAATGGATCTGAAATTCGAAGTTTTAAAATTAAATGTTTCAAATGTATATAAATACTATTATTAATACTATTTTGCATGTAATTGAGAGACAAGATATGCAGGCATTGGGGCACAGAGATTCACCTTGCCCTAATGGCAAAGTCCAAGGGGGTATGGGAGAAGATATGGGAGAGAGCAGATTGGATGAGGGGATATCTTGTGGGACTGCTATTCTGGGATGGTTGGTAGGGAAAAAAATGGGGAAAAAATTGTAACTCCAAATCTGGTGGAAATGAATGATGTAAACTGGAAGTTAATGAAGCATTTGTTAAAAAAACAAACAAACAAACAAACAAAAACACTTAATAGTGATTCTTCCCCTTGATTCCCTTCACTCTCATTTTGTTTTGATAAAGATAGAAAACACAAATAAATTGTTCCTGATAATATTATTATTATAACTACTAATAATAATCTGTAATATTTATATAGTACTTATTTTGCGTCAGGCTTAATACTAAACCCTTTATAATTAACATATCATTTGATCTCCACAAAAATCCTGGGAAGTAGGTGTTACATTTATTCCATTTTACAGATGAGTTAACAGAGGCACACAAAAATTAAATTATTTGCTCAAAGTCATACAGCTAGTAAGTTTGAAGTTGATTTTGAACTCAGGGCCAGTGGATCAAGTCCTCTATCCCCTGTATGATTTTTTTGCCCTAATTGTAATGGCAGAACAAGAATAAATACACATTCTAGCCTACCTGAGAATTGAAATCTCTCTTTCAAAATAACAAAGATGGACATTGAAAACATATATCTATATCCACACTCTAGCACTTCAGGAGGACTACAAAGAAACTGGTGAATGTATTGGATGGATATCAAAACAGTATGCTCCTTAACACTAAGCTGCTGTGATCACCTCTTTCAATACATTAGTTGGAATGAAGCTATGCTCTTCTTTATAAAACTACTGAGAAATCCATTTCAGGGGTTGATATTTTTCTCTTCTGTATTAATGCAACCTTAGTGAGTACAAAAAAAGGATTCTGGCATGCTGCTGTCTTCTTTCACTCATTCAACAAATGTTAAGTATTCTTCCTTCCCCTAAATGGGGAATGAAGACTTTCACTGAGAGTGATTCAGAATTACATACTGTAAGATCCTTAGCATCCCAGAGACTAAGCCTTATAGGAGAATGCAAAACAAGCATTGCTAAATGTAATACATGCTGTCTATCATATGGTAAGTTTCCAAAGCAAAGTACTACTACCTGAGGTTCAGTTGTGTACTTGTTTATCAATTGGTTTTCATAAGAACAGGTTTCATGGAGGAGGTAGCATCCCACTTTGTCTTTAAAGTATTGTTGAGAATTTAACAGGGAAAGGAGGTAAAGAAACTGTTTCATTCAGAGGAAATTTGAGTAAATGCACAAAGATCTTCAAGTTTAGGTCATGTTCAGATGACAGAGGGTAGAAGAGATTAAGGGAAGCAGTTGAGCATAGGAAACCCTATGTGATTGAAAAAGTAAGGTGCACAGTTGTGATGAGCCTTTCAACCGAAGCAAAAGAATGTATAGGAAGCTACTAAGGATTTCTATGATTAATAAGGATTTTCTAATCTTCATGTGAAAGATACAAGAGATGAGGGAGAGAGTACAGATAGGAGGATAAATGCACTGGGCCAGGCAAGTAACATTGAAGGTCTAAATTAGGGCAATGGCAGTTGGAATAGAGAAAAGGACAGCATGACTCATTTTTAAATTATGATTAGAAAGATCTTATTATAGGAAAGGTATTGTTTTCATATTTTAGTACAGTATTACTCATAAGACCCAGGAATAATTAGGACTATATCTGATCTTCTGAATTATAATGCTCAGACTGAGATAGGACAGAGAAGCATCAGAGTATACCAATTACAATCAGCAAGGCTAAGACCTTATGGCATATTTATATAGCACATTTTATAGTCTCACACATTTCATTTTGAATGAAGGGAAGAGAATAAAGAGATCAGCATACCTAAGGCAATCTGTCCTGTCAAGCATCTCTTCATATCTCTCAAAGTCTGATTTCACTCATCTGCATCCTTAAGAATTTGAGGACCAAGTCAAAATACCCACAGAATGTACCTGCTAATGTTATTGGTGCTGGTGGAAGTAGGATAGTAATCTCTTATAGTTTGCTCTGAGTAGAGCATAGATACATAGTGCTGAGCCATACATCTTTCCTAAAGTGGCCAGAGTTCAGGTTCAACACTTCATGTAGCTTGTTATTTATCCTATTTAATATATTGCAATGGGAGTTTGGTATGTGCTTCTTGACAAGAATTCTTCAATACCTATCTTCCAGAGACACTAAACTCCAGTGGCCTTATATAAAAAGAGAGAGAGAGAGAGAGAGAGAGAGAGAGAGAGAGAGAGGCAGAGACAGAGACAGAGACAAGAGACAGAACAGAGACAGAGACAGAGACAGAGAGAGGACAAAAAAACTTAGAGAACTCTAATCTTCCATTAGATTATGAGTATTTCAATAGAGGGCAAAAGGAGATAACTAAGAGTCAGTCAGCTAGCATTAATTAGTGCCAGGCACTCTATTAAGCACTGGGGGAAAATATCCCAAAATGAGCTTGAGAAAGAAAGGGCAAACCATTCAAGTACCTCTGCCAAGACAAGGCCTGAAAGGTCACAAAGAGTCAGACTTGACTGAACAATACCTAAACAAAAGCTCTTAAGGGCCTGCTTGGGCCAGCTAGGGCCAGCTAGGTAGAGCAGTGGATATAGCACTAGAGACAGAAAGAGTTGAATTCAAATCTAGTCTCAGATACTTAATAGTTATGTGACCCTGTGTAAGTCAGTTAACCTTGTTTGCCCCACTTTCCTTTTCTGTGAAATGACTAAGAGAAGGAAACGGCAAACCACTGTAGTAACTTTGCCAAGAAAACTAAAAATGGGGTAATAAAGAGTCAGATACTACTAAAGCAATAACAAGTTCTCAAGGACCTCACTTTTTTGGGGGAAGGCAAGGCAATTGGGGTTAAGTGACTTAAGATCACACAGTTAGTAAGTGTCAAATGTCTGAGGCCAGATTTGAACTCAGGCCCTCCTGACTTCAGGGCCATACTCTATTCACTACACTACCCAACTGCACCTCAAGGTCTTACTTTAAAATTGAGCAGAGACAACACACAAACAACTATATACAAGAAGATATATATATAGGATATAGAAGAGGCACTCTCAGAGAGATGGCATTAAGATTAAAGAAGACTGGTAATAGCTTCTTGCATAAGGTGGGATTTTAGCTGAGACTAGCTCCCTTTAATCTTTGAAGGCTTCAAATGTATACACTTTGATCCAGTGACAGTGGTCTCCTGGTTGTTCCACACATAAGTTAATCTATCTCTTGACTTAAGGCATTTTCTTTAAAAAAAAAAAAGATCAGTATGTTATTTTTCCCCAATTACATGATAAAACAATTTTAAACATTCCTTTCTAAAATGAGTTACACATTTTCTCCCTCCTTCTCTACTCCTCTCAGTAAGAAGCCCGGTAATTTGATACAGGTTATTCATGTGTGGTCTTTCAAAATCATATTTCCATATTAGTCATCTTGTTTAAAAAAGCATAGACCAAAACAAAAAAAAATCAAGAAAAATAAAATTTAAAACAACTACTCTTCGATCTGTATTCAGATTCTACCAATTCTTTCTCTGGGGATGGAAAGTATTTTTCATCATGAGTACTTCAGAGTTGTCTTATATAATTGCATTGCTGAGATTAGCTAAGTCATTCACAGTTGATCATCTTACAACATTGTCCTAATGAAGTAACAGATCCCTTACTAATTCCCGGGTAGTTTTAAGATACAATCTAGTACTTTCCATTCAAAGGCTTCCTCCTAGAAATCACTACTTCTCCTGCCTCAGAATTCAGCCTTTTTGTGAACATTGTGAATTTTGCCTGCATTCACTTGCTATTTCAACAGGTAATATTTGGTTGTTGCCCTTTGTGCTCAAAGAAGAACAAAATGAAATCACTATGTAGGGATCAAGGTGTCAGTGTGTCTGAATGCAGTTGATCAAGTCAATATGAGCTCTGAAGGCTCTACAACAGATTGAATACAAATAGTTCATATGAACATTTGGAGTGGAGATGTCCTTAAATCAGTACATCTCACATTTCTTTCGAGCTGCCACAATTCTGCTTCATTCACAGAGAACAATATCTTCTTTGATGCAGGACCACCATGGAGTATGGTCTTGTGCCAGTGTCTTCCATGTCTCACAATCAACTTCAAAGTTCTTCAGAGAAACCTTGAAAGACTCTTTGTACTGCTTCTTATGACTTCCATGTGAGCATTTGCCCTATGTGTATTCTTGATAAAACAGTATTTAAGGCAGATGAACATTTGATGTAGGTTTCAGAATCAAAAAGTATCTAGTAATCAAGTTTGTATGACTCCCATATGGAGTGAATGACAGACTCATGACAATTCAATTGCTACTTGTAAGAAAGAGCAACATCACCATCATTAGTGCATATGTTACCACCATGACAAAACTTGATGAGGTCAAAGAAAAAAATTTAGGAAGACCTAGGGACTCTTTTTCTTCAGTGTGCCAAAAGTAGACCAGCTTGTAATTCTGGGTAACATCGATGCAACAGTAGGCTCAGACTATCAGGCATGGCAGAGTTTTTTGGGGAGGAATGGAGTAAGAAAGAGCAAAAGCAGTGGTAACTTACTATTGAAGACTTGTGAGTTCTCCCAATTCAAGACAACTAACAGAAGACTTAATGTCAACAGATTACAGCATTCTCCAAACATGAACAGTGACTTGGAGGGAAAACTGAGACAACACACAGTTAGCAATAGTGAAGCTGAAAAGGAATGTACAGCTTTCAGAGATTTGGTGTATAGCAGCACATTTGCTAATTGTTTGTTACAAACATCAAGACTGGATTGATGAAAATGATAGGGAAAGTCAGAAACCGCTAAACAAACAAAAAATGAGGATTAAGCATGGTTTTCTAATAGAATAGTTCACCTCTCTCAAAGAAGGAATCATTTAACTCCATCAAAAGGAAAGTGTAAGCAAAGCTTAGAGAGATGCACAATTCTTGGCTCCATATGAAGGCAGATAAAATTCAGTTTTATGCTGACAGTGACAATCCAAAGCACTTTTATGATGCCTTGAACATTAATTAAGGGCCAAAGGCCTATAGTGCATCTCAACTACTGAGTGCTGATGGAATGATAAGGATAAGATCCTGGAGAGGTGAGAGAGTGTTTTCAACAGACCCATCATCAATCAGTGTTGAAACCATCAACTTTATATCTCATATGGAAGTCAATCCCTCTCTGAACTTCCAATTGAATAAGAAGTTTTGAATGTCATTAGGCTCCTCTTGTGTTGTAAAGCACCTGATGCTGATTCTGTTCCAGCAGAGATGGACAAGGCAGGGGTTCCACTGCTCATACAAAAGCTGACTTAAATGTTCTGGGTTATATGGGGAAAGGAGTTGGGGGGGAGGGGCGGGGTGCTGTCTCTCTTTTAGTGTTGGCAACATTCTCACCAGAGTCCTTTTTAATAGACTGATCCTTCTTGTGGAAGATGTTCATCTTCCCAAGAGTAATGTGGCTCCAGAAAGGACTGAGGAACATTTAATACAGTATTTGCTGCCCAACAAATTCAAGAGAAGTGCCAGGAGCTGAACAGAGGTCTACATACAATGTTCATCAATCTAACCAAGGCCTTTAATTCTATCAGTCGTGAGGGCTTGTGGAAAACCATGGCAAAATGTGGTTGCCCAGAGAAATTCATCAGTGCTGTATGTCAGTTTTATGACTGCGTGTTTGCAAGGGTACTAGATAATGGAAAATATGTTTATGCTTTCCCAGTCACCAATAAAGTGAAATGACTGCATTCTTTCTCCCATGTTTTCAGTATGATTCTTTCAGTCATGTTGTTGGATCCCTTCATTGTGGATGTAAATAGCATCAAGGACAGTTACCACACTGACAGTAAGTTATTTAACTGGAAAAGTCTATCAGCCAAAACTAAAGTGAAGGGAGAGCTGGTATATGACTTTTTGTTTGCAGATAATTGTATACTCAATTAAGCCTGTCAAGGTGAGATTCAATACATTAGAGATCAATTCCCTACTGGTTACACTAATTTTGGCCTAATGGTTAACACCAAGAAAACAGAAGTTCTCCACCAGCCATTACTGCATTATCCGATGGAAATATTGCTTACAGAAAATGGAGAAATATTGAATGCTGTGCATAGGATGATTTATCTTGGCAGTATTCTTTCCAGGGATGCATATAATATGTGGTGACATTGACACACACACATATTGCCAGGAATAACTTAGTGTTTGGGAAACTCTAAAGAAAAGTGTGAAACAAGAGAAAAGGATTAGACTGCCTACCAAACTGAATGTCTACGATGGTATTGTGTCTACTTTATTAGCTTTATGCCTATGAAACCTGGACAATATAACAGTGTTATGCAGGAAACTCAATTGCTTCCATTTGAATTGTCTCAAAAATATTCTGAAGATCACCTAGCAAAGATAAGGCATTAGACACTGAAATCCTTTCTTGAGTTGGACTTCAAAGCATTCAAACGCTACTGCAGAGAACCCAACAACAATGACCTGGCCATGTTGCCCGAATGTCAAACGGTTCCTAACTTCTTACTTCAAGATTACAAAGTGCACGCTCCTTTCTAAAGGGGCTGGATTGTAAGGAATCCAATTCTTCCCACATAATAAAATAAAATAATAAGGTAAACTTTTTAATATGTATAAAGGAGACCTATGTGTTAAAACCCTAAGTATTTATCATTTATGTAAGGCTAATTTCTTTTCATTTTAAACCATCTGGGTTATTATAAAATAGACCAACGAGGTAGCCTTCGTTTATAAATGATTCAATCACATAGATTTCCCTTTGGCTAAAGTGTCTCATGAGATTAAGTTTATCTTTAAGAACCTCCATTGTTTTAGATTCCTTCTACTTGCATTTCCGTCTTGAAAGTGTCTTTAGGCTTTTGCAATAGGGAAAGGCAGCCTTGGAAGCTATTTTATAAAGAAACAATAAGTAGGACTCTCCCAACACAGTATGTCATGGTGCTAGTACTATGTTGCTGGGGTTGGGGGGTGGCAGAGAGAAAAAGAGACTTTCAACTCCATTCAAGGTTAAGATAAGGCTCAAGCAACATTAAATATTCATATGATATATTAATATATTGTGAGTTCTTGATAAGCTTACACCACACTATTTATCAATGGGACCTAATATTTCATTGGGAGGTTGGTTGACACACATTTTAACAGGATTAATAGCTTTTAGTTCCCCCATTTTCAATGGAATGTTGCTGAAGAATCTAATTAAGTAAGGGAGATGTTTTGTTTTAAAGATACCAGATGACAACTTTGCCTAGCTGAAAAGAAAAGAAAACCAAGAAAAAAGAATCAACTCAAATAGTTAAGAATCCAGACTGTCATCCACAAACATTTTAAGTTAACCAGTTTATAGAGGATTTGCATACGACCATAAATACATTAAAATAATTCTTTATATGGACAAATTTATACATTTAGATTTGAAAATAAATAGGCATTTACTATTCTTTCAGGAATTCTCTCATTACATTTGCATATTCCATATCTATATCTATATATATCTGCCTATATCTGTATCTATCTATTGCTCTCTTTCTCTCTGTCTCTGTCTGTCTGTCCCCCCCCCTCTCCACACACACACACACACACACACACACACACACACACACACACACACACACACACATATATACTCAATGAACAAAAATGCCTGGGGCATGTCTTGTTAGAGTGAGAAATAGGTACTTCATCAATAAGAAAAAAATTTTGTGGCCATTTTTTCCATGAAAATTTGAAAATAAACATATAATTTTTTCTGATAGCTATTTCTTAAGAACATGTAAGTGCAATTTGCAATATGGCCCTGAAAAAAGATATGGCCATTTTAATACTGGTTCTGATATTCTCAAAATGCCCAGATGTTGAGACATCTTTTATCATGTGGTAAATGTGGCATTTAGAAAATATAATTTTCAATAATGTTATTGTTATTACACTAACATAAATTTTGCCAGGAAATATTTGGATGTGAAATGGACACAAAGACCCAAACACAATGTATGAGCAAAGTAGAATGAAGGACAGCAACCTGGTTTCCCTTATTCAGACATAAGGTTTGATAAAACAACTCAAACATTTATTCAAGCTAAGATAAAGTTTGGAACAAAACCATAAATAGCTGCTGAAATTGATTAAACCAAAAACCCAGCTAAGGTGTTTAATCATTTATAAAACCATTCATCGTGACTGTACAACCAAGCATGTAAAGCACAAGTGATTAGAGTTATTAAACAACAAAATAAGAAATTTAAGAAACAAAAGAAGAAACGTGTCTGGTGTCTTCTATAGGGGTTTAAGAAAATGTATGCTACCATACTTTCTTCCCAGTTGTCAATGAAAATGTGATAATGATTTTACATGTTATCCTCAATCATTTTCCTTTGCTTTATTTTAGACATTTGCTACCAAAAGAGAAGGAGAGAAGGTCATATAGCTCTTGGGATTTTTTAGTCAGTAACCAACATTGAAAGCTCTTTGAGTACAGAGCCTCAAATTAGGTGTTTTGAGCAAACATAGATAAATACAACAGTAAATATGATATTTGCTCTCTAGACCTTTATCTTATCATTTGAATGACTGAAAGAAAACCACACTAAGAAATCTACTAATGAAAATAAGATAGGACTAAACCTATGATTTCATTAGCATAGGGAGATTTCCTCTACTAATGTAGTTGTGCCCCTTCTCTGCAATTTACTGTCCAAAAGAGTTTCCTGGAACAATGAAAGGTTAAATGATCTGCCCAGGGTCAGATGCAGGCAGGCTTTGAAATCAGGTTTCCATGATTTTGAGATGGGCTTTCTATGCAGTAAACCATCTTGCATCTCTCATTAATAGAGAACAAAATATACACTGAGTAACCAAGGAACTCAGAGTGACAGAGTGAAGGAATAAAAATATAATTATGGGAAATGTCAACCTCACGTTTATTCCTTGATGATTTAAAAATAAACCAGATTCCCTCAGGATTTATTTTTACAAATGAGAGGCACCACTTCCATTTCCTAAATGATGGTAACATGACCATCAAATTGAATAAAAATGGTCTCTTTATGACGCAGTCCTTATGACTTTTTTTTTTGTGAAGGCTGAAATAGCAGCTGGAGAAACTTGGATCATCTGTGAATTTTTAGTTATCTCTAACATTGAGAGGTATTTGATGGATTAAGAACAAACATCCCTCAGATAGAAAAAAACAATCAATATAGGCTGCTACTTCAGTGCTGAATTCTTGACACGGGTTTCTCTTCTCAAAATAAGGGTTGGACTAACACTCATCAGTCATTAGAGTTTCACTATGCTATTATCCAACTACCTATCTTATCACATAAAGTAGAAAATTATCCTTTTCTCCTTTTAAGTCAAAGACATAAAGATGGACTTGAAATCCGGACTTGGAAGGAGGGGAGTAAGGAGAAGACACGGGATCACACACGGAGGAACAAGTGAACGCAGGAGCAAGCCCGCTCCCCTTCTCTCACATTGTCACTTGGTTCACTCAGCAAGATGGCATCTACTGCCCCTCAGGGTCACAACCGAACACGTTCTCAGCCAGCTGCAGATGAAAATAGTGAGGACCCCGTGGATCAGATGATCTCACGAACAGGTTGCATGGCCTCTCACCACACTGTGCAGGAGTGTAGGGCTGAGCACCAAGACTGGAGGAAGTGCCAGGATCAAGTTAAGGCCTTCAGGGAGTGCATGAGCCAGTACCAGAAGCACAGGCTGGAAGAGCTGCAGAGGAGGCAGAAGCAGGTCTCCACTGATAGCTGAAACACTCAGAGAACTAGCCTGAGGAAGGCTGAACACTCACCTAACTCAGTATGACAGTAAGGAGCTGGGAAACAGAAGAGCTGGACATGTGGAGTGTGCTCTTGGAGAAGACAGCTCAGAATAGCCAATTCAATTCAATGCAAATTAACCAATGTTTATTAAGCAAATACTAGGTTAAAATCCACTTCTTAGATGAGGAAGGAGAAATGTGCTAAAGAGGCCTCTTAAACATTCCCACCCATACCATGTCCTGTGCCCAGGACTATGTTGATTCTTTGAAAATTTAAATGAGAAATAAATTCATAACCTAAAAAAAAGACATAAAGATGAATTAATTACTTGGTAAATTTATGACATTTATATCTAAACTATCTGAAAAATTATACTGATTCTCAATTTTTGTTTGTATAGACTCACCCTGTATGATTAATCCATAAACTCTATGTGCTTAGTTTGTGTTTACTAGAAATCATCTTCATTTACTCAAAAAAGTATTGTGTTCAGGTAAAGAAATTGAGGAAGAAAGTTCAATTTTCTCCAGATTTCCATATAACATGTGAGGCAATTGCACAAATAATTTCATTATGATCTAATCAACTATTTCTCCTTATTAAAGAGTAATATTTTTAACCTAAGTTTAAAACTTAAAATAATCCAATTTTCTAAGTATTCCACTATTTCTGTGTCATTCATATTAAGCAACTTGACAGCCCTACCATCTTTGGTCAGGTTACTCGTTATCAATGCCTTTTCTCTGAGGGAAATATTCTTTTTTATAGTCACTCAATCACTATAATTAAATAACTTTTCCCCATTAATGAGCTACATTATATCCCGT
This sequence comes from Gymnobelideus leadbeateri, assembly GCA_011680675.1. Lineage (NCBI taxonomy): Eukaryota > Metazoa > Chordata > Mammalia > Diprotodontia > Petauridae > Gymnobelideus > Gymnobelideus leadbeateri. The sequence goes on from WOXC01008112.1 coordinate 135,460, forward strand.
TAAGTGACTTTCCACCTTAGAAACGAATCAATAACATGAAGCACTTATTGCAAATGTAATGATGGTTTTCTACTTTTAATCTATGATACTTTTCTTGTGCCAAAATGTACTTAAATTTTAAAAGGCTCCCCCTTTTTTATTGCTTAAATTAGTCCGTTATATTTGGTCTTTAATTTGGGCTGTTTGTTCCCATCATATTATGAGGCTAGGCCTTTTCTTAGATAATGCCTTTTTACTGCTGTCTCCAATTTTACTTCCCACTTCTGTAAGTGTTCTGTAAGACTGAATGCTCTTAAGGATGTTATCCATTTTCAGAGCTACACAGATTTAACAATGGACAAAATATTATGAAAAATAATGTTCCACACATTTGATAATGAGAAAATGTGTTATGGCTATCAAACCTTTACTTTATCTTTAAAATAGTAGGCAAATTATCAAATTTGTCTTTTGCTTATATAAGGAAAAAGCATGAAATATCCACATGAAATTCAGGAACAAAGGGAATAGATTTATTTCCTTAAAATGTTCTCATTTGAATCTCAAGATTTTTATATCATGAAATTCTTGAACTGTAAAAGTAAAGTCAAGTTGCCTACCTGTCCTCATCTGCCTTTGACTAGTTCTAATCAAAGCCTCCTTAAATACCTGAATCTACCTTTACTTTTGAGTCCAGACTGTGTTACTCTCTTGTTTCCAAAAATGCAAGTCCATCTTCATCCTTGGATTCTACATCCAAAACTATCATCATGCCCTGGGCCAAGTAACTTCTTTCCTCCTCTCCTCTCCACTCCCCTGCTTTGGGGTATTCTATTTCTCTTTTAGATTGTAAGCTCCTTGAGGGTAGTCTTTTTTCTTGTTTGTCTCCCCAGCACTTAATACAATGTCTAGCACTAAGAAGGTGCTTAATAAATATATGTTGTATTATATTGAATCACATTGCCCTGCATTGCAATATGTCTAAGCCTTCTTTTTCTACATCTTTCTCTCATTCTCAGTCAAATTTACAATGGAACGCTAAGACAATTTTAGCACAGTATTCTCTCTAAACCATCTGGGTCATCTGGGAAATGCCCATCAGGAAAACTCACCATTCTCACCATGGGAATTCTGCCCCTTTGCATTTTCTTCATTCCATTTCCAGGTTGTAGAGGCCCCCCTCTAGTCTTTGATATCTTATACCCCTTGGATGAGATGGGAATTACCAACTCTATTCCTTCATATCACTGTGTAGAAAGGTCCTTCAATCTCTGGCTCCATGCCAGGCCTACACAACCTGCAGCCCATGGTTTGCTTGTGACCTACCAAAGAATTTCACAGGCTGCCCAAAATCCTTTGGCAGGCCTCAGGTTGTGCAAGCCTGATCTATGCAAACCAGGCCCATGGACATTCTCTTCTGACCTTGTGATACATGCTTTAGTACTCCAGGGCCTTTCCATCATTTATGCAGCTGTACTTTTAAGCTCTTTGTTTGTTTTTTCTCCTTCAATTAGCATGGCATAGACTAAACACTGAAATACTTTTTGTTAATTCATTCAGTCACCTTATTTTCTCTTAAAATGTAATCCTCAATTAAGAGGGTTTATGGATTCAGACATGGGGAGAGACCTCAGACATCATCTAGGATAGCAGTTCTCAGGGATGTGAAATTATACCTGTTTTCTATTATGTTAGATATTAAAGAAAATTGTAAAAATATTGTAAATGCCCCTTCTCTCTATTTTTTGAAAATAGTTTTTAATAAAGATATACCATTTTGTTAACACATTTATTTAAAAAATAAATATTGCAAAAATCTATCAATTTATAATATAGTTAATATCAACTGATATATTGACAAAAAAACTCTGTGGGTTCCTCAATAATTTTTAAGAATGTAAATAAGTCTTCATTCCAGAAAGTTTCAGAAGCACTGATCTAGTTCAAGTCTCTCATATAAGTGATGGCAATGAGATCTAGAGAGGTAAAATGCTGTTCCACCATAATAAGTAGTATTTTAAAGGAAACATAAAAAAGGGTGATACAGTTTAATAATGTGTCAATAGACTAAAGGCAAAAAATCCAATCAAAGTCAATATGCCTGGCAGAAGACTTACCCATATCAAAGAGATATGAAACTCATTGGAAATTTAAGTAGCTTCATAATTTAGATCAACTACGAAGTTGAAGATTATCTTAAACAGCACCATTAGTATCCGTAGAATCCCAAAATCTTATAATTGAAAGGAACCTCATATTTCTTCTAATCCAATCCTCTGTATTTGTCCATATCAGGCATGCTTCAAGGTCAGTGTTTTCCTCAGTTGGCTTATTCCACAGAGCAAAGCTCCTCCACACACAAAGTTACAGAATCTGGGTCTAGCACACTTCTATAAGTATAGAAGTTTCTTTCAGCTAGGAACTTGTTAGTCCTGTGTAAGGAACACTCCTGTATTCAGTATGAGAATTCCCCAGTTGTTTTTCATCAATACTGTCATTTCTAGCAGAAAGAATACATCAGGAAAACTGTATTTCCAAAGTTATAACCATAGAACTGCCATAGGGTTTAGTGTGAACAAAAAATTGATTGATTTTGATTTACCAGCTAGCTTGCTTTTTGTTGTTGTTGTTGTTGTTGTTCATTTGTTCAAGTTGTGTCCAATGCTTCGTGATCCCATCTGCGGTTTTGTTGGCAAAGATAGTGGAGTGGTTTGAAATTTCCTTCAGCTCATTTTACAGATGGGGAAACTGAGGCAAAGAGGGTTAAGTGCCTTGCCCAGGGCCACACATCTAATAAATGGCAAAGGGCAGATTTGAACTCTTCCTGACTCCAGGCCTAGCATTCTTTTCCACTGTGCCACACATTTGCCCTCTTGCTTTGTTAGTCATTGGGATATTCTTGTTTCTCTCCTCTTCTTAGTTTGATTATAGAGAACTGAGGCACTCAAACTGGGCTAACTAGATTATAATGGTAAATTCCTTGAAGGCAGAGAATATATATTCTATTTAGAGAGAGAAATATCCTCTAGCAACTAACCTAATGTTGTGTATATATTAGTCATGTAATAAATACTTGTTGAATGAATAAACAATGTTAGTGATTGTATAGCTATACTCTAAGTTACAGGAGAGTGACAGGATTTTCATGGGAGGAAGTTAGCTGTAACTAATGAAAAAAAAAGTTTAATGTATAATAGACAGTCAAAACACAAACTCCCAAATGTGTTTCAGTTTCTGTGCACATTGTTTAGAATCTTAAAGTTTATATATATAACCTTTGCTGTCAGAAAATCCGAATGTAACCAATATCCTCCCAGCTTTCCTTTTCAAATTTACACATAACTCTTCTTGCCCCTAAGGCTTGTTAGAATAATGCTTAAGTCTATATGTAATCTACCTTTGCCAACACTTCAGATCTAATCTTAACATACCATCTGTCCCCTAATACTCAATGTTCTCCATCTCTTTTAGTTGATTTTCTAAAATTAAACAAAAAGTAATCATTAATAATGGTTTGGCTTAATAAGGCAAATTTACTGGTTCTAGGCATTTTAGCTGTTATTCTATGCTTTAAAAATGATCATTATGACTACACTGGGATTTGAGGAAAAAATAATTTTACATGTATGTGTATACATTTCTCCTAAACTTACTGAAATTCTTTTTTTGTTTTATTTTTTTGTTTGTTTGTTTTTGGAGGGCAATTGGGGTTAAGTGCCTTGCCCAAGGTCAGTAAGTGTTAAGTGTCTGAGGTCAGATTTAAACTCAGGTCCTCCTGACCCCAGGGCCAGTGCTCTATTCACTGTGCTACCTAGCCACCCCCACTTACTGAAATTCTGAAGGTTAATATGTATTGTGGTAGTATTACAGCTTTGTCTTCAGAACCTAGATCATGATACCACCTTTTAAGTTAAATAAAATCACAATAATGTCTTTCATATATCTCTAATAATAAACTCATTGGTAAAGGTTCAATATGAACCCATCTTTTATCTAATTATTCCCTATAGTCATTATGAAGGATCATGGTCTCTTAGGTAGTGATGGATAGATAATCATAGATGGTTTGCCAAAATATTGTGTGGGTACACGTGTTGACATTTAGATTGTTGGGGGGCAGAATCAAGATGGCAGGGTAGAAACAGGACTTCTGCTGGACTCCAGCTTCCACCTCTTCCAATTCATGTAAAAGGTGACTCTGAACATACTTTGGAGCTACAGAAGTGACAAAATGATACAGAGGAGCTAACCTCCCACTGAGGACAGCCAGACAGGCCAGCAGTAAGTGGCCAGCACAGCAATCTGGGAGCTGAGCTCAGCCCCACAGGAGCACGAAGTTTTAGCTCCGGGGAGGGCCTGAGCAGCCCCTGGCTGGAGGGACTTCAGATTACCAGAAGTTGTGGCATTTTACTGAATTATCAACCCATAGATGCCAAGGACAAAGTGAAATGTCAGTGCAGTGTGGACTTTGGGATCCAGTAGTTTGGGAGTGCAGTCCAGCCTTTTATCCCCTGGAGGGAGAAGCCAGTGACACACCAAGGCCTTGCAGTTGCAAACACACGGCAGCTTCAGCTCCTAGCCTGCAGATTGTAGGGGGAACAAGCAACCAATGTGAGGGATAATTGCTCTTGCTTTAACCTGATTGTATCTGGATTGCAATCTAGGGTAGAGGTCCTGGGGTGTGTGTCCAGCTTGCCAGAGCGTGTGGAGGCTTTGGAGTGGGCACCCAGCAAAAATCTTTGGCAGCTGAGAAAACCCTAATGTTTGGGAAAAAGCTCCCCTGCCTGGTAGCAGAGTCCGACTCTGGCAAAAAATCCCAAAAGTCAAGTAATTTAGTGTTAACAGGAGCAGGCAAAGGAAGCAAAGCAAGCATAGCAATCAAACTTTATGTTCCTATTTTGGGACAAAAAGGATCAAAGCATGAAACAGGAGGAAGACAGCAAAGTCAGAACTCCTGCACCAAAAGCTTCCAAGAAAAATAAGAGCTGGTTACAGGCCATAAAGGAGCTTAAAAGGGATTTTGAAAATCAAATAAGAGAGGTGGAGGAAAAATTGGGAAGAGAAAGGAGAATGATGCAAGAAAATTATGAAATGAAAGTCAACAACCTGACTAAAGAAAATAACATCTTTAAAAAATAGACTAACTCAGATGGCAAAAGAGTATCAAAAAGGCAACGAGGAGAAGAATGTCTTAAAAAGCCAAATTTGCCAGATGGAAAATGAATCGCAAAAGCTCATTGAAGAAAATCATTCCTTCAGAATTAGATTGGAGCAAATGGAAGCTAGTGACTCTATAAGAAATCAAGATACTAATAAATGGATGCAAACAAATGAAAAAAATATAAGGCGATGTGAAATATCTTATTGGGAAAACCCCTGAGCTAGAAAATATATCCAGGAGAGATAATTTAAAAATTATTGGACTACCTGAAAACCATGATCAAAAAAAGAACCTAGAAATCATCCTTCAAGAAATTCTCAAGGAAAAGTGCCCTGATGTTTTAGAACCAGCAGGCAAAATAGTGGCTGAAAGAATCCACCAATCACCTCCTGAAAAAGATTCCAAAAAGAAAACTCCTAGGAATATTATAGCCAAGTTCCAGAATTCCCAGGTCAAGGAGAAAATATTACAAGCAGCCAGGAAGAAACAATTTGAATATTGTGGAAACACAATCAGGATAACACAGGATCTGGCAGCTTCTACACTGAGGGATTCAAAAGCCTGGAATATGACATTCCGGAGATCAAATGGACTGGGATTAAAACGAAGAATCACCTACTCAGCAAAACTGATTATCATGTTTCAGGGGAAACTATGGTCTTTCAGTGAAATAGAATACTTTCAAGAATTCTTGATGAAAAAACCAGAGTTGAATAGAAAATGTGACATTCAGATACAAGAAACAAGAGAAACATGAGAAGGTAAACAGGGAATAGAAATCATAAGGAACTTATCAAAGTTGAACTATTTACATCATCCCTACATAGAAAAACAATAATTATAATTTATGCAACTTTTCTCAGCATTAGAATAGTTGAAGGGAATATATATATGTTTATATAGGAAGGTATATAGGCATATGAATACATATGTGAGTGTATATATATATGTGTGTGTGTGTGTGTGTGTGTGTGTGTGTGTGTGTGTGTGTGTGTAGGTATACACATAGAGGGCACAGGACCAATTTAATAGGAAGGGATGATACTTTAAAGGTAAAATTAACAGGTGAGAGAGGAATATAATTAGAGGTGATGGGGAGAGACAGAATGGTGTAACTATCTCATATAGAAGAGGCAAGGGGAAATGGTTACAATGAAGGGGAAGAACAGGAAGACATAAAGGGAATGGGTCAACCTTATTCTCATTGAATTTGGCTTAGGGAGGGAATGACATACACACTAAATAGGGTGTCTTACCCTACAGGAGAGTAGGGAAGAAGGTGATAAGAGGGGGGATGATGGAAGGGAGGGCAGGCTTGGGGGGGAAGTTGGAAGCACCCACTTTTGAAAAGTGACAGGATCAAAGTAGACAATAGAACAAGTGGGAGGTGGGATAGGAGGGAGGGAAATATAGTCAGTCTTTTACAATATATCCACTATGGAATGTTTTGCATAGCTATACATGTCCAACTTATATAGAATTTCTTATCTTCTCAGTAAAGTTGGGTGACAAGGGAGGAAGGCAATGACTCTGGAATTCAAAGTTTTAAAATCAAATGTGTAAAACTGTATACACACACACATATAAAAGTCTGGAAAGTCTAGGGGGTATGGAAGAAGATATGGGAGCGAGCAGATTGGAGGAGGGGATATCCAGTGGGATTGCTATTTTGGGGTGGTGGGTAGAGGAAAAACAAGAAGAATATTTGTAACTCAAAATCTTGCAGAAATGAATGATTTAAACTAGAAGTGAATAAAGCATCTGAAAAAAAACAAAATTTAAAAAAAGAATTTATATTGTCATAATAATAAAGTATATTGTCTACAGGTTATTTTTTTTCTTCCTTCTTGATCACATTATATGTCTTCTTATGTTAATCTGAATTCCTCATTTATGTTTTTTTCTTAGTATGTTATAACAAGATTATTTTATATTAATATTCCACCAACTTGTTTATTTTTATACTTTCCTCCTCAGGTAACTGAGAAATATAGAGTGTCATAAAAGTGTTAGTGCACTTTAAATTATAATAGCTTAAGTTTTAATTGTATAAAACCACTCTGACTTTTGAAACACCCAGTAGTATTTGCCCTATTGTTTGTTATTGGAAATATTTTTGAGTCACATTTTCTCTTTTACAATTCACATAATTTAGCTTCATTTAAATTCAGGCAAAGCCTTCAGGGCCAATGACCAAAATGCTAATCAGAAGGATGAGCATTCAAGATCAGCTTCTAAAACATACCAGCACTATAACCACTAGCAAGTTACTTAACCTCTAAAGTATATCTGGCAACTCAAGGACAATTTAAGTTAAGTTGCCAATTTGCATTGCTGAAAGGCTTTTCTATTCTGAGTTTTCCACTGATGTGTAACCCTTGGTTCAATGGAACACACATGTATGAGACTCTCTCCTTATTGGTTAAGATTGATGACTGCATGGGAGTAAAGTTGGGGGAAACTAAAGAGAACAGTGGGCAAACTCTCACCCCAATCTCTTGAGTTTCCTTATGGAAGAAGTTAGTCTTCCTGGGAGAAGGATAGGAGAAGTTGATGCTAAAATTATCTATTCTTGATTTCCTATAAGCTACATCTAGACAGACCCATGTGATATATATATAATCTACCTGGGCCAAAACTGAACAATTCTACCTGTCCCACACAGATAAAACCATATGTCCTTATGTATGTCTGGAACATAATTCAAGTCTTCTACATTCTATTTTATTGTGGAAACAACTATATTTCTCTCAATGAACTCTAGAGAAAAAAAAGATCTCTAATTCAACAACAGAAATTTCTGCTGAGATAAAAAGTGAGAAAATAGAAGGGGCGAGAGGGAGAAAAAGACACAAAAGGAATGAATAGGAATGGTAATTTTTTCCTCAATTAATGATTTTCTTATTTTCCTAAAATCTATCAGCCAATATTCCCCCAAAACTATTCTCTAGTTATGTGCTTCATCGAATACCATGGTTTGTTTGTTTATTTGTTTTGCCATGAACAAAGTATAGCTCTTCAGACCTTCTAATTTCGTATTTTTCTCTAAAATTCTGTATAACTTTTGAAGTAGTTCCCCTTTTCCATTCTACCTCTGTATATTTTCTACCCTACTTTTCCATGATAGCCTGAGTCTGTCTCTGTGATAATGGCTGGTAGATGTTTTAAAAGATGCCTGTCAAATTCATTTTGTAAATAACCTATTCCTGAACATCCCCTTCAAATCACTGGAGAGATTCACCATCTCTCTTTATGCAGCTTCCTTTATCTTATTTCTTTACTAGACAATAAAGTTCTTTTAATAATATTACATATTCATATACGTATTCATCAATAAAATGTACTGACCCAGTCAGTCTCTTCCTGAAAAGACTTAAAGTCTGTTTATCTTACTGTTCAACTCAAAATTTTGCTAGTACTATAGAAAATTCTAGTAAGATTCAGCTTGTAACCTGGTCAGAAAAATAGGATAGCTGTTGTCATGGCAACTTATATGTTTTAACCAATAGTAAAATCTTAAAACAAAGAAATATGTGGGAGTTAGACAAAAATTCCTAGTATTAGAAAACACTTATTGGATCTGATTTCCACACACATACACTCACACACACATATACACTTAAACATAGAGATACCCACAATTTAAAGGTACCCCAAGATGAACCAATATGCTTTTAAAAATGAAAAAAAAAATCCTTTCTGGATCTCCAGTCCTGGATTCCAGTATAATGGCTTCTCTCCTCTGAAAAATAAAGACATTCTATACTTGAAACAGCTGGTCCTGAAAAGCTCAATATTTAACCCTGTTATGTTAACAAGACTACTCTCATGAAGGAAACTATATATATTTATGTTTAAAAGTCATTAGGGTAGGGTACCAAATATATGTAAAAATCTTCATTTTGATAAGAGGTTAAAATATATTCTATCATTAGTGGCATAAAGCTTTGGAGGACAATATAGGAGAAGAGACAAAGCAAGACTTTGTTATCTTCCATACCTTGAAATGTGTTTACTAGCATCCATTCAGACTTAAAGGACAGTAATAAATCTCAATCTTTGACTTCAGGTTTAGTATACTTTTTTTTTCTAAAATACATCTTCCTTTAAAAATATGTTCACTTGCCTCTAAATATAAAGTATAAAACGGGGCATGAATTTCATGTGAATAAAGTCTATGTCTTTAGGTCTGGTCTTAGGCTGATAAAATGAAAACATCAATCAATATGAATGAAAAATAATAAGGGACAAAAATAATGGCGATCATCTGAGTTAATGAGAGACATGTTGCTCACTGGGAAAAGACATAAATATAGAGTCCAAATACCTGGTTTAAAATTTTGTCTCTGCCCTTTACTCCATAGATGACCCTGGGCTAGCCAATTAACTTCCCTAGTCGAAGTTTTCTTAATCTTTAAAATGAAAGAATTGGACTATCACAAGATAATCTCTAGCATTCTTTTCATCTCTTAATTTGCAGTTTTATGAAGACAATAAGAAATCTTCCTCTTCTGTTCTACATCTTTAAAGGTTATTAGAGCAAGACCCCCCAAAAAAGTATTATGTAGATGACTGACTTTAAATGTATATCTATAAATATACATATATCTTTAAGTAATTTAAATTTTCCTGAAATAAAAAAAAACAAAGCAGAATTTAAGTAAGAAAAATAAAAATTATATATCCTTCATAAAAATGATTGTGGAATATTGGTATATGTATTATGCACATAAACCCTCCTAAGTAACCTTGCATTATTTACTCCAAAACTCCCCTCTCCCTCTACCATTTCCAAAAGCTTCAAGTAGTAGCTCAAGAGCTGACTTCAGGGCTAAAAACACCTGAATTTAATTCCAGATTTTGCCACAAGCTGGCTATGTGACCCTGTGCAAGTACTTTAACATAACCTTTAAGTGCTCTAGTAAAATCTCTAAGACTATAAATTGAAGAGAAGGTGATGACCTATATTGATAAAGTAAATTTCCTCACTGGGAGTTCCTTGTGGCAAAGAAATCACTGGCCCAGGCTCTTTCCTTCAACAAATGTTATGCTAATGTGCCAGAGGAAAAAAATGTAGTTGATGATAAGGCAGGACATTAATATGATCAGAGAAGGATGATCAGACTCTAGATTGTTCAAGAAAAAGGCCTTTATTATTTATTTCACTCGTGTCTATCCCTTCATGACCACATTTGGGGTTTTCTCAGTAAAGTTTCTGAAGTGATTTATCATTTCCTTCTCTAGGTCAATTTTGCCAATGAGGAAATTGAGACGAATGGGGCTAAGTAACTTGCCTAGGGTCACACAGCTAGTAAATTTCTGAGGTCACATTTGAACTCAAGAAGATGAATCTTTTTGACTTAATGGCCTAGCACTCTATCCACTTTGCCACCTCACTGCAACTGTAATGAGGGCTAAACTCATGTTTATTTAGTAATTAGTGGGAGAAGGATAGATCCTGATCCATTGCTTTCATGATAAGTTCACCAAGTCTGTATATAGGATTCCTGCAATGGGTAGAAAGTTTGACTACAAGTCCAAAAGTCCCTTACAGCATTCAAAATGTATGATACATATGTGGCTCATGGTCAGATAATCATTAGGCACTTTATTTAGGACTGTCACTTCTATACCATGCATAGATTGGAAGCGGGCTTAAGTGAAATGTTCACAAGAAAGATTTCATCCTGCATAAAGATATCAACTTTGTGTCAATAGGAACCAGCTAATTCTTTTACAAAACTTTGCTAAGCCATGTGGTAAACAGGACTTTAGTGACTGACTCTTTGAAGTAATTGGGTTTTCTTGAACTTCATTTTATAGACAATCTGATTTTTTAATGAAATAAATTACTTTTATCCATTTCAAATTCATCATCCACTTTATGGTAGAAATATTTGAATCTATCAACTTTAGAGAGACGTTGATTCACCATTCGTGCAATATGCGATGACATTTTGAGCACAAATATCAAGATTATTATTTTAATATTAAATATTACCTGAGTGTTTAAAGTGGCTGAGGAGCATATTAATATTAAATATTATTTCTGACATTTGAAAAAGGTCAAATATGCTGCTGTTATACAAAAACTATTAGCAGAAACAGCAAATTATTATAATCATTCTAAACACTAATTTGGTTGAAAAGTTAACATTCAGGGCTTTAAGGCCTCAATATTTTTCCCAGTGAAGGTCAACAACTTCACTGTTGAAATTTTGACCAAAAATGCACTCACTTGGAAGCAATAATTTATTTTCAACATTAATTTTCACTGTGATTTTGGTTGGGAATATAATTTTATTTGACTATACAAAAATTACTTAAGCAGCTTCAGATATTATTGCTATGCCCCTCTCTGTATCTAATAAAAGCAGCTAGATAAAAATAAGTGTGTTTACTAAGCAGGATTCATCATATGAATGTAGCATGCTTTTACCTCATGTATATCACCTTAACAGATAGCTTGATCATGAGGTTTTATTTCTGGAGAACCTGTAAGTTATCTGTTAACTTAAACTTACTTGATGTATAGACCTTATTATAGTTCATCTCAATTTAGAATAAAAGCAATATGAGTTCTGGTCAGGAAAATTCGGATATATTTCCTGGCACTGAGATTTTTCTGATAATTAGTACCACTCTCTGAAGTTTCTGTGGGCTAGAAAAGGAGAAGAGTTGATTTGAATCCTATAAATCAATCGTGAGCAAATGTAACCAGTTCTGGGAAAGAATTTTAAAATTATTGTTATTATTTTTATCATTTTTTTTTAAATTTCTTCTTTCAAATATTTGTTGAATTTAATTGTTTTGAGCTGAAGACCATGGTATAGTAAAACTATAGTTATATGTCAGTGGTAGAGCAAAAGCTTTTTGTGAGATCCTGGATTTGATCTGTGGTCTGTTTTTCCATATGATGGGGACATCGAGGTGGTACAGGGGATAGAGTGCCAGGCCACAAAGTCAAGAAGACTCATCTTCCTGAGTTCAAATCTGGCCTCAGACACTTATTAGCTGTGTGGCCCTGGGAAAATCATTTAACTATGTTTGCCTCAGTTTCTGCATCTGTAAAATTAAATGAAGAAGGGAATGAAAAAACACCCCAGTACTTCTGCCAAGAAAACCCTAAATGGGGTCATCAATAATCAGACATGATTGAACAACACAAATACATTTGTGTCTGAATTTTTTTTTTATATTGTGGTGAAATAATATGATGTAAAAATGGCAATTTTACAGCCTAAGGAAGACTGGGGTTAAAATACCTCAAACCAACTCATTATGCTACCCTAGACATGGAATAGAATACAATTATGTCTTCCATATCATGGGAAGTAGGGATATGGTGCCGCTACAATGTAGAAAATACATGTAAACATTTTTGGTTCCTCCATTGTACTGGGGGATTTTCTTCTTTTTCTTTTTCATATAAAGGGTATTTATAGTACCTTATTGTAAAATTCTGGGTTGATATTATACAGTACTAAGTAGAACTTTTATACATCTCTGAGTTTCTAAACTTTTACTGTGTCATCCACTGGCTTTCACATGTCATCCAAGGCTTTAGGAAAACTCTCAAGAAACTTTCGTTTAATTTCTTAAGGTGTCCTGCAGTAAATCAGAACTGTGATGGGGATAGTCTTGATGTGGACTACAAAATGAAGAGATTCAACTTGGTGATCTTTAACATTTAAGCTCTACAGTTTTTATCATATAACAATTAAGTACTGGATGTGTGATTTTGGGAAGGTCACTTCACAATGTTTGCCTAAGTTTCCTCATCTGTCAAATGAACTGGAGAAGTAGACGGCAAACCACTCCATTATCTTTGCCAAGAAAACCCCAAATGGGATCATGGGGACCCAGTTGGCTAGTTCTAGTTGGTCAGCTCAGATCCTTCTTTCCTCTTCTCTCCATTCCTCCCTTCTCATCTGCTCTTCTCCCCTCCCCTACCATCCTCTCCTAACCTTTCCCAAAGGAAGGTAAATTTTGATGGTTGAAACCTACCTAGTTAGCTTGGAATTTATTGGCTGGATTTCTTTCTCAAAGATCAAGCCTTAACCCCAATTCACTCTGGATCTCATTGATTGGACTGGTCACTGCCCTGCATAAGCACCACTTAATGTTTATTTTTTTGGACCCTCTTGGCTTAGAGCAAATGCAAATAATAAGTTTCTCTTCTGACCAGTAACACTGAGGATCCTCCCTTCCCAATTTGATGCCTTTTTTTAAATTAAAGGAGCCATCCTTGACTCACTGTATTTTATTTTTGGAGTGGGGAAGGTAGGGCATTTGGGGTTAAGTGATTTGTCCAAGGTCACACAGCTAGTAAGTGTTAAGTGTTTGAGGATGGATTTAAACTCAGGTCCTCCTGATTCCAGGGTCAGTGCTCTATTCTAGCCACCTAGCTACCCCTTTGACTCCCTTCTTAAAGAGCATTCTTCACTGAATGGGTCTTGCCTCACTCAAAGTGAGAACTTGAAAAAAAAATCTTTAGCTTAAAAAGGCCAAGGTTTCCCACTGCATCTTGGGCCATCTCCAGTCGTCCTGTTGGATAACTGGCCACTGGACTTAGATGACTCTGGAGGAGAAAGTGAAGTTGGTGATTTTGCATAGCCCTCCCTTACTCACATCTAATTCAATTGAAAATCATGTCATCATCTATCTGATGTCATGGTCCTCTTCAAGAATGAAGTAAAGAGCACAACCACCATAATTAAGTACCTATTATGGGTATATGACTGTACTAGAAATTGAGGAAGCTACAAAGATTAGGTAAGGCATAACCTCTGTCCTTACAGACTGTCTAACAAGGGGAAAACAAAAAACTAACTACAGATAGCAATCTGTGTGTGTGTGTGTGTGTGTGTGTGTGTATTTCTTGGTCTGAACTTGTAAATTTAATATAATGACTGTGTTAAATGATATGTACTAAACAAATGCATCTGTATATTCATACATATATATAATATATTTATATGTGTACATATATGTATATATTCATCTATTTCTTTACTCTTTCATTCATCCATTTATTTATCGATTTATTTGTTTGGCAGGAGGGGAATAGCTCACACCAGACTTGAAATTTCCTTAATATACAGAATTTACAGAGAGGAAATTCCCCTTACCCAAGCTGATCAGTACCTTCTCTGCAAATTTTAATCTAAGAAATTCACCTCTAACTCTGAGAAGGTAAATGACTTGCACAGGATCATCACATAGTTAATTCTCTCAGAGGCAAGACTTGAAACAAAGTTTTCTTTGACACCAAAGCTAGCTCTTTAGCTATTTATCCAGGCTATCTCTTAGAGGTGGGTAGCAATAATTCAGTGTAATACATTATATGAGGTGGTAGCTGCTAATGAGAGCCAGTCCTAGAATACTCTAATGTCCAAACATATGGTTCTGAAGCTTCCCCTTTCAATTGAGAGCTAGAAAGGGAAGGGGCAAATACATATTTTTGATGAAATTTTGTAAGTATACCGTATTCATGCCGTCTAATTCTTGTGCACTTTAGCCTATAAATTCACTTCAGCAAAGTCACCCAACTGGAGGGGGGGAGAAGAGTGAGGGAATTTGTGAAAGGTGGATAAGGGTTGTCTATTAAATAGTTCCTTTACTAACTTGTCCATTGGGATTTTCTTTGGGTGTGAAATGCCCAAAACCCCACTGGAAGGGTCCACAGCTATGTTTCATGTCAATCTACTTTGTTGTTACTATTTAGTCATTTTTTCAGTTGTGTCTGACTCTTTGTGACCCCATTTGGGATTTCCTTTGCAAAGATACTGAAGTGGTTTGCAATTCCTTTTCCAGTTCATTTTAGAGTTGAGCAAATGGAAGTAAATGGGGTTAAGTGACTTGCCCAGGGTCACATAGCTATTAAGTGTCTGAGGCCAGATTTGAACTCAGGAAAGCTAATATTCCTAATTGTAGGACGAGTGCTCTCTCCACTGTGCTTCCTAGCTTCCCCAGCTTACCTAAAGGGAGATTTAATTAACTCTACCAGTTGTCTATGGTATGGTGTACTGGCCCTGATATATGGGTATAGATGGAGTACATATTCAAGAGTGTCCCCTTATAATAGTATATAATATTAATATTTTAAATTAATATTTATATATAAAATAGTGGTCACATGAAAAGAGTGATATATACATATAGTCCTTCTCCTATGTCATTCATTTATGCATCTACATAAATACCCCACATATCCATATGAACACATACATATATGTATATATAGGTATACATGAATGTATACATAAGTATGTATGTACATATGTGTCTGCATGTATAGCATATATTACAGTATATTGATATAAATGCACAATATTAACATGATATAAATATATTCAGACACATGAAAATTCAGAAAATAGTATAATTTAGAGTGAGTGAGACTACTGAAAATCTATAAATCTTAAACATGACCATAAACAGCTGATTCCATATGTGTACTTTATTGCCATGAGATTGAATAAAGATTAATTGCTTACAGACAGATATCTAGTTATGGAAATCCTGATCAAGGAGATTCCTTAGGTCTTGTAAGTTTCCTCTTTTTGCTGAAAGAAAACGGCTTTTTTTCCTTCTGGGGGTGTTGCAACACATGTCTTTAGTTCAACTTGCTCAAACACATAAGAGAAACTTTCTGAATGACACGGAAGTACAAATCGGGCTTTCATTTGTTTTGGTTCAAAATGTTTACTTATTTTCTACCACTAGCTTGCCCTAGGGATTCTGCAAAATGGTTGGCCTTTTTATACAGTTCTCAAAAACAAATAAATCAATATAAGGACTTGTAGGTCTGTTTTTGCTATTAGTATAACAATCTCTCTTCTGCTGGGACTTTTGCAAACTCAGTTAATAAAATAGACATGCTAACAGCTTTTTAAGCCATGACTTACAAAACAATAGCAAGAAATATATAAATACCCTACTACCTCAATTAAAATATGCTTTACAAAAACAGCATAATGAAACTCTGAAATAGTCTAAAGAATCAGTAAGCAAATAAAATGTCCCTTTCCTTGGTCTGGTTTGGTGGTTTTTGTTTGTTTGTTTTAAGGTGGTACTGAAGCTTTCCTTACCTTCAGTATCCTATGGAATGACATAAACTAATGGAACTCATTGAGAACATGCACATGCATGTAAGTGAATGTATGACATGAATATGTGTAAATGCAAATTTAAAGATCTTCCCTGCCCTTGGGTTAAGTGCATCTGGAACCTGTGGTGAGAGGCTTGTTTTTCAGGAAAGCCCACACCTTGATATTTGTGATTGGGCAGTGGGTAAAGAAGGTTGTTACATTCTCTGAGCCAGGAGAAGGCTGTATAAACCCTCATGGGAGGCTTTGCTTTGGGGCTCGCTTTAAGAAGTGTTGTGTGATTTGACCAGATGAGACTCTGGGAAGCCGTTGTTGAGAGCCCCCCGGCTTTGAAAACCCAGATGTTGATGCTTCCCTCTCTGGTAACTGTGATTGTGGTATTGATGTAATGGTTGGACAGTTTGGAAGCCTGTCTCCTTCATCTGTCTGTATATTCTGAAGTTTAGGGTGCTGACCTTTTACCCCTGAATTAGGTAATATATATTTGTTTGATTAAAGTGAGCTTGTTAACCGATTTTGAGTTGCTTTCCTTTACAAAAGCAGATCTAAGTACCTGAGTTGGCAGCCACCCTGGGGATGTTGGGGTGTTTGCTGCTACAATATGTATGTATGCAGTGCTGTGAGGTACTAGTGGAGAGAGGAGGGAGGAGGAATTACATGGAAAGAAATATATTACATACTCTTATAAGAGATCTGATCTGAAAGTGGGATAGTCCAAATTTCTCCAGAAGGAAGTTTCCATGCTATATACTCATTGTATCTTTTACAAGGTCAATTTTAGTGTTATATGTATTAGGCTACTCAATAAACATTTATAAATACTTTAACTGAAGGATAACATTTTGATCTGGCAAAAGCATCATGAAAATGACATAAATTGAATCTGACTATCTGACTTTTTTTTTTTAAACAGAGGGAAGAAGGCGGGGTGAGGACTGATAACCATTAACTCTCCTTAAGCAATGTAGAAACAAAGAAGTTCAGCACCAAGTTATTGTGAACTAGTTAATTTATTGAAATATATCCATGTATAATAATTTTATTCCTAGTTAATCACTCCCAGGACATGCCTTGACCAGCTTTTCTACCTCTATACTTAGAATCCTCCTTAACAGTAATCTTGTGTTATCCTTGGCAAGATTTCTCCCCACAAAGACCATCCTCCTGAGGTCCCTCTCTCCTTCCCATAAGCCAATGTCCTGGCCTCTTTCCCTCTGAAACACTGAATTTGTCTTAAAAGCATTGATTCGAGGTTACATTTCATGCTGCTTTTATGTGAAACCTGTCCAGTCAGTCACCAAAATTGCTCAATTTCACTCTCAGAGAAAGTGTGTTGAAGCCCAAGTGAAACTCCTACTAATTCACTGTAGAACAAGGCCAAGTTTCTTAAACTTTTGGGGCATCTTTTCTTCATTTTCAAAATAAAAATAATACCTGTCTTGTCTATTCTAGAGGCTTGTTCTGTGATTTAAATGAGATAATTTACTTTGCAGGGCTATATAAATTATAAAGTACTCTAGAAAGGCAAAGTCATATCATTTTATTATTACAAAATAAACCAACACTATAATCCGCTTATCATCATGACTATGGATTCCCCAAATGGTTATCTGATAAGTCTAAAACTGTAAGATTAAATATAGAATTGTTGGTCAGTGGAATATTTTGTGCTTTTATTAAGAATTTTTTTTCCTTGTTTTCTGCAGTTTGAAAACCTGTCTTATTAAAAAAAAAAAAGATCCCTCTTTGGAATTGGATTAAAGATGAAACACATGGGGGCAGCTTGGTGGCGCAGTGAGTAGATTGTTGGCCCTGGAGTCAGAAGGACCTGAGTTCGGTTCCGGCCTCAGACATTTAATGCACACACAAACAAAAACCTAGCCTTGTGACCTTGGGCAAGTTACTTAACCCCAATTGCCCTCCAAAATGACAAAAAAAAAAACAAACCAAAAAAGATGAAACACATGGAGGAGAGCAGAAGAGAACCAGAATAGTAAATTTAACTATATATGTGTGTGTGTGTGTGTACATACATACACATATGTATAGATACGTATGTACATACACATATACATGCATACATATATATGCCCATACATACAAACACAGACACACACACACACACACACACACACACACACACACACACACACACACATATATATATATATATATATATATATATATATATATATATCTCCTGCTGTTACAGATCATATAAAAGACATAATCAGTACTATTTATGACTGGAAATGGAGGTAGGCTAGTCTTGAAGTGACAGTGAAAGTTAGCAGATTTTTATTATTTTGAGATGCTAAAAATATTAGATGACCGAAGTGTAAGTACTATACATTGTGTGTAGGGCAGCTAGATGGCACAGTGGATAGAGTGCAAGAAATCAGGGCCTGGAGTCAGGAAGACCCACCTTACTGAGTTCAGATGTGACCTCAGATATCTGCTAGCTGTGTGACCATCTGAAAGTCACTGAACCCTATTTGCTTTAGTTTCCTCATTTGTAAAAATGAACTGGAGAAGGGAATGGGAAACCAAGTATCTTCCTCGAGAAAACCCAAGTATGATAAACAGTTGGACACAACTGAAACAACCAAACAACAAAAAATCCATTTTGTGTATCCCTCAGTGGAGAATTCATTAAACTATAGGAACAGAAATGGAGCAGAATGAGAAAGCCATTATGAAATTATGCTTTCTTGAATGCATCAGAAGAATTAGACAGGGGCCATTTTCTTCTGAAAGGAAAATGGATTCTCTAGAATGCAGAGGAGCCTGTGTCCAGGAGAAATCATTGCTTATCAGCACTATGAGCATAGAGGTATGCCACAAGGAAATCAACCTCAGCATAGAAAAAACAAAAACAAAACAGACAAGGTGGAGTCCCTCAGGACCCATGATAGAAGAAAATAAATCCTCAGAAACCTTGGCTACTTTTCTTTTCTCAAGACCTGCCCCCATTAGAGTATAAGCTCCTAGAGGATAGGGGCTGTCTGGCTAGCTTTTCTTTTTATCTCCATTGGTTTGCCTGGAACAGTGTTGAATAAATGAAATATTTGTCAATTTATCTGTCTTTTTGTATTTGAAAGACTGCTATAGAATTGAATAAATGTGTTTTTCTCCTCAATTCCTGCATGTTCAAATCTAAACCTATGTCTTGAAGAATGCAGATAGAATAAAAAAAAAGATAAGTGAATAGGTTTGGAACCAAATAAACATTCATCAATCAATAAACAAACCTTTATTAAGGACTTCTAATAGTCCAGACACTATGCTTTTTAATGTACTAAAGCAAAACATGCAATCATTATTACTGATCCAATGATTATTTATCATGCCCTGTTAATGAAGCCAAGATATAAATTAGTACTAAGAAAAAAAGTGGATATAATTACATAATGCCTATAGTAAAAAATGTATTCAGTTTGATAGAAAACATTGAAAGCTCATGTAAATATATTCACAAATACACATATTTATTCAGTTGTGTCTGATACTTCATGAACTTGTTTTAAGTTTTCTTGGCAAGGTAAGGGAGTGATTTACCATTTCCTTCACCAGCTTATTTTACAGATAAGGAAACTGAGGTAAAGAGTGTTAAATGAATTGTCCAGGATTACACAGCTAATTAGTGTCTGAGTTCACATTTGAATTCAAGTATTGACTGATGCTAGGCTCAGCACTAATGAGCCATGTACATAAGTATGTGTGTGTATGTGTGTATGTATGCATTGTGCTTATATTTTTATATCCTGTAAATGGTCAAGGAATGATATCCAATAACAGGAGAATATTGCCATTTGTAAATCACAAAGTTCTTTAAATGAGAAAAGTTTAACTTTATAGTATCCACATTCTTAGCTTTATTGTATGGCTACAACACATGTACCTTTATAATCTCCAAGGAACTGAAGTTGAGTATTGCCAGAGTGGGTGAGAGAAGGTTTCAATACATTACAAATAAGGAATTATGTGCCCCCCATGACCTTATAGACATCCAACAAGTTCTTGCAGTCCTGCCTTTTCTCATAGAAAACCTTATGCCTTGCCTATGTTCCCTCTATTTCTTGGCCTTTTGAAGTCATACTTTTCTAGTAAAAGAGAGGTAAGTGGCTTAGTGCATATAGCATCAGACCTCAAGTCTGGAAGAATTGAATTCAAATTCAGCCTGAATTCTCAAGGCAAAATGTAATCTTTGTTCCTGACTTCATACAACATTTTCCTTTCTAACAAACTTATTATTGTCTAACCAGTACTAAAAATTATATTGCATTACCTTGGGTAATACTGCAAAATTTATAAGATCTAAAGCTAGAATGATTTTCTTTAGGACCACCTAGTCAATCCTCATTTAATAAATAAAAAATGTAAGAGTAGTAAGTGATTTCCTCAAAGTCATACAGATGAAGAGTAGTACAGCCAGAAATTTGAACCCAAGTCTTTTGATTCCAAAACCAGCAATCAATTCCATGCAGCCCTTCGTCTTAGAGGCATATTTGCAAAGGTTTAATATCTGTCCCCCTGCACTAGAATGAAAGCTTTATGTATAGTGGAATCATGTCTTCATTATTTATATGTTTCCCCAAGGACCTAGTAGAGTGTTTTGACCATAGGAAAAAATTAAAACATCACTGTTAAAAGGTGAACATTTATAATTGGTTTATTATTCTTTCAAAAATCACCTTTCTCTCTCCTGAGCTCACTTAGAATATTATTCACCTCATGATAACTCTATTAGCTATTCTGAACCTTTCCAATGCAGTGTTTAGATAAGATTCTCCCATGATCATCTATATACCATAAAATAAGGGTTATTCCCTCTTCACCCCTGTTAACTGCTCTGTTCCTTTGGCAATGGCATATGTGGAAAGATTAAGAAATTTCAGATCAAACACAGCAGTAGGAATTCTCAATATTTGTGGTAATGATGATATCTGCCCTTCACTTGAAGCGAAACACTCTAGTGATTTACAGTAAAAATATGACACCTTTTGTTGGGATTAGCAAGCCTAAAAATACTATCCTAGATTCTACATAGTATAAGTAGTTAATTGTTTGTATTCTGTCTCCTTCGGTTCTTAGGTGATGTCAATTTAGCAATCTTACTTCTTCCCTTCTTTTCCTAAAATCTATTCATTTTCTCTTCATGTACTGCTCAAACTGGAGCTGAATCTGTAAGCCTTCACATAGACACATCCTTTCTCTATATAGGCAGAGTTTTGTTTGGTCTAAAGGGAATTATAATCAAATTGGGGATTATTATTTTCTCATTCCTTCCTTTAGTCTCATATAAAAAGGGATAGTTCAGTAAGGAAGGGGCAAAGAAGGATTTTTAGTGAATATGAAGCCAAAATATGCCTTCCTCCTGAAGTAATTCTGATCAGTTAGTTCTTTCTATCTATTTAGTATATAGGAGAAAATTATTGAATATAAAATAATTTTCCAACTCAAGATAAACAATAGGAATTTCATATTGGTTTTCATAGTCATGAGTATTCCAGAATCACACTCCTCCATAATACCAAGAAAATCCATAAACTTATTTTCCTAATCTGTAAAATAAGGGCAAGAACCAAATCAGGCAGGGTATTCTTGAGTCATTATTAATCCTTTTTCTTCTGATTTCATCCTTACTACTGCACTGGAGGTATGCTGTAATCAACTCCAAAGCATAGCTATTGTGCCTTATTTCTGCTTTATACAATGGAAAGCAACAATGGAACATTCTGATCAGCTAATTAGAGTTCTGAGGAACTAAACTGATGCTTATAATCTTTGGTGTCACCTGGAATCACATTTGCCTCTGGGCCCTGATAGATTCACATCTTACAAAGTGGTATAATGAGTTATGCTGAATTTGTTGTCAGAACTCAGCAGTATAAAGCATCTCTGTTTTTTTTTTTAATTTAAATTTGATTTGGATGAATATAAACATTTGTGAAATTTGTAGAAAATTATAAAAGCCACCTTTATGTTATCTCCATTGACCTCTTAATTGTAAAAATATATGTAGTATTCTAAACCATCTTCTTAGAGGACTTAGACTAATTTTAGATTTGATGCAACACCAAGGAAAGTATTGGCATTCCAAATTATTTATTCAATTACAAAATCAAAACAAACAAACAAACAAAAATAAAATTATTTAACACCTGACATGCTTATACAAAGACTATTTTAGCCACTACTATTTGGAATACAGAAATAAATAAGAAAGAGATCCTATCTTTATTGATTTTATACTCTGTAATCAATCATGTCAAAACCAACCAGCATACAAATAGTCTCTCCCTCATGAAGTAATGAAGTGGGCTCTTCCTCACAAAAGGTTGACCAAAGAAGGCTTGCATGACTACATATCAAATCTGAAATAGATTGCATTTTTGTTTTACTAGGCCCCTGAGGTTGTTCCATGTATGAAAGACACATTCTATGTAAGGCCTTGTGCTAGGAGGGAGGAAGAAAGGGGGAAACAGGGAAGAATAGGAAGTGAGAGAGACAGAGGCAGAAACACAAAGACAGACACACAGAAACAGAGACAGAGGGACAGATAGCAAGAGAGATAGAAGGAGATATTTGGTGAGCATTAGAAAGCATCTACGAAAACAACTGGGTCTTTCTGTTGACAACCTATATTTAATGGGTTATGCTTAAAAGTTTTAAATATGATGCTTCTTTCATCTACCACAAAATATTAATATGCACATTCTAGTGTCTGGAGACAGACAGAAAGAGACAGACATGGACAGAAAAGGAAACAGACAGATGGGAAAAAAAAGAGCTACAATCGACTAGTGGATCAGAGGATGCTTCAAGGAGGAAATAATATCTAATATCACCCATGAAGAAAGAAAAAAAGTTCTGAAAAATAGGAAAGAACAAAGTTTCCATTACAGGAAATGGTAATGGGTTGTCTTGCTGAATTCAGGGAAGAGTTAGTACAATAGTCTAGTTTGTTAGGGAATTTTGGGTTTATAAAAAGGAGTTCTATGATAAGGTTGGAAAGGTAGGCGGGAACTAAATTTTGGAGGCCCTTAAAGGACAAACTATGGAGTTTTCATCATATCCAGTAGCATAGGCTGATGAAAGCTTTAACAAGTTAGTGCAATTCAAACTTATGCTTTAGGAAGTTTATATTAGCACATGTGTGTAGAGAAGAAAGATTGGAAAAAGAGAGACCACTCAGGAGATTATTATAGAAATTTAGGTGAAAATTGATGAAGGCCTGAAATAAATTATTATTGAACAGAGGGGATGTATAAGAGTGATGCTATGGCAGGAGAATCAATAGACTTAGAAACTGGCTGCATAAATATGGTGAAGAAAGGGGAAAAATAAAGGATCCAGTATTAAGTCTCTGAATGAATAGGAGGATAATCATGTCCCTCAAATATAGAAGTCTAGATGAAAGACTAGCTTAGGTGGGAATAAAATGAGTTATGTTTTGGACCTCTCTATGAGGCAGTAGGAAATATTAAAAAATCAAATGATTTCTGTGACTGGAATTTGTGGGGAAGATTAGGTTACATTTGGCTGTCATCTGTGTAGGGATGATACTTGAACCCATGCTATCTGATGAGGTCTCTAAGGGAATAGGTGCAGAGAGAAAAAAAAAGAAAGCTGAGGTCATAGTTTTGGGCAACTCCCCTACTAAGGAATGAGAGATGAGGGAAGAAGGTTGAAAAGCTACCTCAAAGAAAGGAGATAGAAGGAGACAGAGCAAATGGTAGCAAGAGACTTTCTAACTGAGATTTTCTTTCTATTCTGAATTCTAATAGTACATAGAACAAACTCAATACAAAGCTATTCTTAGGTCAGGGAAGTCTCTGTGGAAGATGTAAAATTACTGATGCTGTAATTGGTCATTTTACTTATTTTTCATATGTAATGAATCTTTCCATCATGTTATTGATATTTCAATCATAAACTTCAGGAACTATTTTACAGAGTATCTCCAAATGCTGAAAGAAGAAGCACAGTAAAAGAATCCTTGGGAGGAAGAGACTTCCCACCTCTACCAGAAATCCTGGGTCTTCCTACTGATTACATTTCCTGGGAATGAAGACAGTTGAGGTCTGAGTAGAGAAGACTGGCAAAAGCATTAAAAGGATTATAGCATCTTCCCCATGTCCTTATTCATTAAAATATCCTCTGTCTAGTCTTTTTCAGACATTTTATGTATAAAGATGTTAATGTTAAATTCCCAAATTAGGGAGGTAAATATCAGTATTAACGTAGTCATGCTGAATTTCAAGTAGCATCAAAGTTCATCTGAATTTTGTCATTTGTTCTGATGTTTTTCATCAAACAGCATTAATTCACCTCCCCAATACAGTATCCTAACAACTCTCATTCCTCCTCTGACCTTTTTCCTCAGTAAGTGCCATAGCTCAAATCCTACCATTTTTAGGAAGCCTTCCTTTATAAAGTGTGTGCGTGTTTGTATGTATGTGTGTGTACACTAAATATGTATTCTAAAAAAACATAGTCAACAAGGAAATGCAGATATTCGCAGATATATAATAAATAAACTGAAGCTCAGTTATGTTCCTAAGGTGGAAAGAAAAAAAATAAGACCCTGCTAAATCTAAAAGGCAGTATTTGAACCCAGGTCTGTCTTGATTTTGAATTCATTGTTCTTTTTGTTATACCATAAGGAGGGAACCTTTCTTACAGGACCTTAGAGCCTTACAAAACGTAGAGCCAGGTATTGAATAGAAACTAGAATAGATTCTCTTTGTAGTCAGCTCTTTGGAAGAAGGAGAAAATATATGCAAAGGTAACACAAAGAACTCTGCCTTTACATTAACATGAATAATTGGTGAACTTCCAAATAAGAACAATGAACTTTCAACAAAAGACAATGATAACACATCTTTGCTGCCTTTTTTTTTTATTGGTTTAGCTTTCCTTATTACTGGTCACAGGATTAAAGACTTGGAAGAGCCTATATTAACTTGTGTGGGGATTAGATGAAATGTTCTTTTATTACTTTTCCTCCTTCTTATTGGAAAGGTCATAGAGGGGCAGTGCTGAGCAATTCTTTGCCCTTCTTAATGAAACTTGAATGCAGGTTAGCTTAGTTCTCTCTTTTTTTCTCCCTCCTGCTTCTATTTCAGTTCATCCAGGGGAAGAGAATCAGAGGCATAGTGGACAGCACACTATTAACCTGGTTCTAGATAACAGAGCAGAAATAATGTGAGAAAATACGATAACTTGGGCATCTCAGCCAAGAGTCAGAAAGCAAAGATAGAGCTCAAATATCCAAAGTTTATATAATTATGAGCATTGCTTGCAATTTTTTGAGTAGTTCCATTTATATCACCTGAAATATATAGAAACACAGAATTTGTTGATCAGGAAGAACTCTTAGAGGTCATCTAGTTCAAGCCCTTCATTTTACAGATGAGGAAACTAAGGCCCTATGAAATAAAGTTACAACTACAGGGTCACAAGCCAGTAAATAGCAAAGCAAAGATTTGAAACCAAGAAGAACTATAAATAGCATTTTTAACTCATGACAAGCATTTCCAAAAGTACCCTCAAGTCAATTTATGAGAGAAATCTCAATTATCCTGAGCTTTTTGTTTTCAGTAAGTGGAGGTAGACAACAGCTAGGTTGTTGTTTGTCATTTGTCCTTTATTTTCAAAGAAGACCATGACATCAGTAAGGTGATGCCATGACTTGCATTTGAATTGTATTTAAGTGAAGGAGGGCTGTGCAAAGTCACCAGCCTCACTTTCTCTTCCAGAGCCATCTCAGTCTCTTGGCAAGATATAGATCAGGATGATTGCAGATGGCTTCAGTGCAAGGGGAAACCTTGGTCTTTTAAAGGTAAGGTCTTTTGCAGGTCTCAGTTTGACTGAAGCAATGCTCATTCCACAGTTAAGGATAGATAAAAAAATGAGGCAAAGAATGGCCTCATTTACCTAGTTAAAAAAAAAAAACAATCAGGGAGGGGAAGGTGCTCAGGGTTTCTGGTCAAAACAGAAACAATTGCGATTTATATTTTCTCTGAGTCGTTATTGGCCAATCAATGAGAGCCAGAGTGATTGGGTTTGAGGGTGGTCCTTAAGAAAGAAATCTATTCTGTAAACCCCAAGATATCTTGTGAGGGTTCAGCCATTAAAATTTACATTCCTTTGGGCATATCACCCACAGATAATGGTATGATACTGGATGTGAGGGAGAGGAAAGAGAAAAGTAGAGGAGAGGAGAGGAAAGGAGGAGATGGGAGGGAAGGGGGATAAAAGGGAGGGAAGGAAGAGGAGAGGGGAGAGAAATTAAGAAGGAAGGAACTGTGTTTCCCAACTGGAAGTTGGGTCCCCAGTGGGGCAACTTGATCATATAAATCTTTTCTTTTATTCTAGGAAGCTGGAAGTCAGGAACACTTAAATTCAAATACCTAGATTCAGATACAGTTTCAGACACAATAATTATGTAACCTGGGGTAAGTCATTTAACCCTGTTTGCTTCAGTTTTCTCATCTGTAAAGTAAAATAAAATGGAGAAGGAAATGACAAATCTCTTCAGCATCTTTGCCAAGACAACCCCAAATGTGGTCATGAAGAATCAGACACAACTGAAACTACTGAACAAGGGAAAGAAGACCCTCCTCTTGAATCAAATGCTTCCCATTTGAGGATGAAGATAGAGACCATGGCTGCTTTCAAGGATATAAACCTAGTGCTGGTGAGATTGTCAGAGGTAGAGAAAGCAGGACCCAGACAAGACAGATAGGAAGACCTGACTGTTTCTTTTTTTTTTAAACTCGTTGTTAATAACTAAGTTACTCAAGAAACAGTTGTTTTTACTGAAAAAGTAAAAATGTTGAAAAGGCACACTAAAACTTCATGCCCTGTTACCCAGTTACACCATTCTTGATTTCAGGTCCAGTATATACCTCCTACAATGGCAAGAAAGAAATAATGTGTTAAGATATCTATCTATCTATCTATCTATCTATCTATCTATCTATCTATCTATCTATTTTAACATCCAGTCCAAAAAAAATAGTATTTTAGACTTCAGGTGGGGAGGCAGGGCAAAGCCAAGGTGATGGTATAGAAGCAGGAAAACTCCATGCACTCCCCCCATAACCACCTCAAATACCTATAAAATGACTCTAAACAAACTTTAGGGCTACAGAACCCACAAAATCACAGAGAGAAATAAATCTTCTGCTGAAGATAGCCTGGCAGGTGGACAGGAAGGGTCCATCACAGCATGCTAGGAGCAGAGCCAACCCCCGTGTGAGCAAGGCATCCCGACCAGTTGTGGTTAGAGGGATTTGGGGAGAGTAGATCAACAGCAAAGGTGGCAGTTTCCAGAATTATCAACCCATAAATGCCAAAGACAAAGTAAGAGGTCAATGTAGACTTTGGGAACAGGGAGTCTGGGAGTGAGGTCCAGCCTATCCCCTCAAAAGGAGAAGCAGCTGAGGCATGGCAGTCACATGGCTGCTTCTGAGCACCTGGCCTACACAATGTAGGGGGACAAAGCAACCATTCTGAGGAGATATAGCTCTTGTTTTAACCTGCTTGGATCTGGATTGCTGTCTAGTGTGGAGGTCCTGAGTTGTGTGACCAATGAGCCAGAGCATGTGGAGGCTACAGAGGGGGCACCCAACTAAAAGCTCCAGCAGCTGAGAAAACCTCAACAATTTGGGACAAAGCCCTCCTCTCTGGAAGCAGAGTTCTACTGTGGCAAAAAGCTCAAAAGTCAAGTTATTGAGTGGCAACATGAGCAAGCAAAGGAAGCCAAGCAAGCACATCAATCCAAATCTGGAGTCCTTTTTTGGGGACAAAAAGGATCAAAGCATAGAACAGAAGGAAGACAACAAAGTCAGAAATCCTGCACAAAAAGCTTCCAAGAAAAACATGAACTGGTTACAAGGCAATAGAGGACTTTAATAAAGATTTTGAAAACTAAATAAGAGAAATGGAGGAAAAATAGGGAAGATAAATGAGAATGATGTAAGAAAATCAGGAAAAGAAAGTCAACAACCTGATCGAAGAAAATGACACCTTAAAAAACAGACTAACTCAAATGGCAAAAGAGGCTCAAAAAGCCAATGAGGAGAAGAATTCCTTAAAAAGCCAAATTTGCCAGATGGAAAAAGAATCTCAAAAGCTCACTGAAGAGAATTATTACTTCAGAATTAGACTGGAACAAATGGAAGCTAGTGACTCTATGAGAAATCAAGATACTATTAATCAGATCCAAACAAATGAAAAAAAATAGAAGACAATGGGAAATATCTCATTGGAAAAACCACCAACCTGGAAAATAGATCCAGAAAAGATAATTAAAAAATTACTGGACTACCTGAAAGCCATGATCAGAAAAAGAAACTAGAATCCACACTTCAAGAAATTCTTAAGGAAAATTGCCCTGATGTTTTAGAACAAGAGGGTAAAATAGAGGTTGAAAAAAATCTACCAATAACCTCTTGAAAAAGATCCCCAAAAGAAAACTCTTGGAATATTAT
The DNA here is from genome assembly GCA_011680675.1 of Gymnobelideus leadbeateri. Classification (NCBI taxonomy): domain Eukaryota; kingdom Metazoa; phylum Chordata; class Mammalia; order Diprotodontia; family Petauridae; genus Gymnobelideus; species Gymnobelideus leadbeateri. The sequence continues at coordinate 164,214 of WOXC01008112.1, forward strand.
AGGCAGGTCCAAGAGTTCCCAGATCAAGGAAAAATATTACAAGCAGCCAGGAAGAAATAATTTGAATATTGTGGAAACACAATCAGGATAACACAGTACCTGGCAGCTTCTATATTGAGGGATCAAAGGGCTTAGAATATGATATTCCAGAGGTCAAAGGAGCTAAGATTGAAACCAAGAATCATTTAACCAGCAAAACTAAGTATCATGTTTTGAGGGAAAATATAGTCATTCAATGAAATAGTGGACTTTCAAGCATTCTTGATGAAAAAGCCAGAGTTGAATAGAAAATTTGATATTCATATAAAAGAAACAAAAGAAGCATGAAAAGGTAAATAGGGTAAAGAAATCATAAAGAACTTCTCAAAGTTGAACTATTTACATGGATAAATGATAATTGCAACTTATGACACTTTTCTCAGTATGAGAATAGTTGAAGAGAATATAAATGTATATATATATATATATATATGTATGTGTACATATATATATATTTTATATAGGAGTATATAGAGGTATATGGATACATATGTGAGTGTGTCTATATATGTGTACAGTTATACATAGACAGAGTGCACAGGATCAATTGAATAGGGAGGGATGATATTTAAAATGTGAAATTGAGATGTGAGCAAGGAATATAATGAGAGGAGATGGAGAGAGACAGAATGGGATAAATTATCTTACATAGAAGAGCTAAGGGAAAACTGTTACAATGGAGGGGAAGAACAGGAAGGCAAAAGGGAATGGGTCAACTTTACTGTCATTGAATTTGGCTTAGGGAGGGAATGACATACACACTCATTATGGTATCTCATCCTAGAGAAGTAGGGGAGAAGCGGATGAGGAGGGAATGATGGAGGGGAAGGCAGATTGGGGGGTGGGAAGTTATAAGCACTCACTTTTGAAAAGGGACAGGGTCAAAGTAGAGAATAGAAAAACTGGGGGCAGGATAGGATGGAGGGAAATATAGTCAGTCTTTCACATTATATCCAGTATGGAAATCTTTTGCATAGCTACACATGTACAACCTATATTGAATTGCCTCTCCTCCCAGTAAGGGTGGGTGACGAGGGAGGCAGGGAAAGAATCTGAAATTCAAAGATTTAAAATCAAATTTATATATATATATATATATATATATACATATATATACACACATATATATATATTTATATACACGTGTGTATATATATGTACATATATATATATATATTTTTTACATGAAAATGGGAAATAAGATATAAAGGCACTGGGGTGTAGAGATCCATCTTGCCCTACTGGAAAGTTGGAGGGGAGATGGAGGAGGATATAGGAGAGAGTAGATTGGGGAGGTAGTATACAGTGGCATTGCTGTTTTGGGTTGGTGGGTAGGGGAAAGACAGGGAGGAAATTTGTAACTCAGAATCTTGTGGAAATGAATGATATAAACTAAAAATAAACATAAAATTTAATTTAAAAAAATTAAAAAATAGACTTCACGTAGTTAGAGGGTAACAATATTATTTCAAACCAATTTAAATATGCTACACTTAGAAACAAAACCAGGGTGTTTTAAAAAGTTATTGACTTAGATCTAGCTGAGAGATAATAAAACCGTGCCATCAGCAAAATCATATTTGTCTTCTGTGGTATCATTCACACTATTGATATAAATAAAAAAAAAGGATAAAGCCTACCTGGCTACAGCTTCCATTGCTTTCCTGGTCCTCTATCTCATGTTTGGCAATGGGGTCTCCCTGCTATGTAATCTCATTGGATTCATTTACCCAGTAAAAGCCTTCATTAATGCCATTGAAAGCCTCAACAAAGATGACAATACTATCTGGATCACCTACTGGGTTATATATAGCATATTTGGCCTGATAAAGTTTTTCTCTAATCTTCCTTTTCTGGTTCCTCTTTTACTATGCAAGAAAGTATTCCTTATTGCTATGATGCATGCTTCCAGTGGCCTGCAATGGCTCATAGATCCTGTACTATCTCCTGATCTGCCCCATCTTTCTGAGGTACCAGGCTTCCATGGACAGCATGGTGACTGACTTGAGAGGACAAGCCCAGGTACACCAGACAATCTGAGCCAGAAAGCAAACAAGGTAGGCATAATTCACCTTCCAAAAGAATAAGTGAAGAGATAACTCCTGAGCCAGAGATTTCAAATGATTAGATACCCTCCTCCTAGCCCCCTCAGCATCAAGGGAGACCTGAATCCCAGCCTGTGTCTAAGCAGTTGATCCCTCCCAGGTTTATGGCTCCACCCAACCTCCACCCTCTTGGGCCTTAGGGCATTAGAGAAGTCTCCCCCGCTTGGAGGTATGATGGGTATGGGTGAACCAACACCTACCAAGGAGCCCTCCTGGCACTCAAACTGTTCTAAGTATATACCATTACACGTCTGCCTCTGGCCCCCACCACTGGCCTCCCCTAGGATTCTTGATGTGTCCTGGTCATTTCAGCAGCCCATGTATTAAAAAAAAAGTCCTACAAAGGCAAAAAAAGAAATTAAAGGATAGACCTGAGAATAATAATATGTGTCATACCATCAGAGATCCACTTACAAGAATCAATATATCAACCCATTTTGTTTATGACTGTTCAGCTAACAACAGTAAAGCTAATTGTTCTGCCATTCATCCAAAATTTCTCCATCTTGTATGAAAGTACATCATGGGAGATTTTGTCAAATCACCTTGGTCCGCTGAAGATATTTTATGCTTTGATGTTTTCTTGACTTAATTTAGCATAGCTCATTAGTAAAACCATGCTGATTCTTGGGGATTACTCCATTTTCCTAAATGATTATCACTCAACTATTTGATAAAGAATTCATTAGTTCATCTCTAGAGATTTCTGTCAAGCTTAATTTATATTTTCTAGTTTACAGAATTCACTTTCTGCATTGTATAAAAACTGGACATTTGCCCTTATACAGTACACAAAGTAAAGTACACTGTATGTCATTTGGGGTGTCAAACTGATTTCCATGTGGGTTGCACTTTTAATACCCTTGAGTGACCAGGAGGCTGGGTCAAGAAGACATGAGCCAATCATTACCTGGGCAAAAGTTTTTTTTATCTGTAAGGTAAAATGAATTTTATGTGAAGTTGATAGTGGTGGGAGAGCCATCTATAGAAGCAAAGCGATACTATATCCTTATTGTCTATCCTTGCTAGGTTAAGGCAAAACAACCACTTTCTCTCAACTTTTCACTGACCGGAAATTGCCTCACTTCATTCCAACACTGAACCTGAAGTAACGAGATCAGCTAAGGTCCTGCCCTGAAGTGGGGAAAACAAAACAAAACAAAATAAAACAAAAACAAAACAAAACAAAACAAAACTTCATCTCTCTGTGCTTCAGAATTCCTATCTGTAAAATGAAGGAATCGGTTTAGATAATTTATTAGATTTCTTCTGTTTCTAAATCAATAAGCTTATGTATTTTTAAATAGTTCTTCCTTTCTCTATGATTTCTGTGGATAACATTTGAAAATAAATACATGTGAATGATCCTTCATGTACAGCAGTCTGGTAAAGCCTATGGATACCTCAGGATAATTTGTTGCTTAGTAATTGAAAGAAAATGTTAAATTTCAGGGTGTAGGTAGTGAAAATAAGGATGAATTTCTTGCCCAAACAAATTAATGGACCATCTGAAGCCTACCCAGTGACAGTTTTAGGGGAGTGGGAGGTGGTCTGTGAAGTGTAGATTAAAAATCTCTGCTGTACAGTTATGGAAAAGACTTCTGGTCACAACATATCCTTTCATATAGCCTTTCTCAAAGCTCACAATTAAGTCAACAGGCCAAAAATGAATTCGGACCTATTCTCAAACAATTGATGTTCTTTAGGATGAGAAAAACATTAACATGCACATAAGAAAAAATACAAAAGGGATACAAAGTGGTTGGGTAGGCAGTAACATCTGGGGAGGTCAGGAAATGACTCATTTAGAAGGTGACAGTTAAGATGTCTTGATGGAAACAAGGGATTTTAAGAGGCAGAGGTGAGGAGGATGTACATTCCACACATGGGCAAATGGCAGTACAAAGGTACAGAAACAGAATATCTGGTGTGAGGAACTATAAGAAAGTCAGGTTGACTTCTCTATAGGGTATATGAAAAGGGCTCTATGTGTGTAATATACCTCCATCCCGCAAATTGGGTCCAGATTTTGAAGAATTTTGACTACCAAATAGAGGAATTTATTGTTTGCTCTATAGGTAACTAGGGAGCCTCTGGATTAATTGTATTGAGGACAATGACATCAATAGATCTGCTCTGTAAGAAAATTACTTTGGTAACTCTATGAAATATGGATTAAAGAGAGTTTTGAGGTAGGAAGACCAATTAAAGAGGCCTCTCCAATTATTAGAATAAGAGGTGATCAGAATCTGAACTTGTGTGGTTTCTGTGTGAAAACAGAGAAAGGTTGTGTAGGAAAAAAAATAATATTTATCAATTGATGCATGTGTCATTGTGGAGGATTAGTAGACAAAACATGACATTACTAATGTGAACCTGGGTGACTGGAAAAACGATGCTGCCCTGGATAATAATAGGGAAGTTCAGAAAAGAGTAGGTCTTGGGGAAAAGATAATGAGTTTTGTTTTTGCAATTTTAAGTTGAAATGCCTATGGCAGGGATGGGGAATCTGTGGCCTCGAGGCCACTTGTGGCTTTCTAGCTCCTCAAGTGTGGCCATTTGACTGAAACCAAATTTCACAGAGAAAATCCCGTTAATACAAGAATTTGTTCTGTAAAAGTTAGACTCAGTAAAAAGGCCACTCCCAAGAACCTACCACTCCTGCTATGGGTATCCAGTTTGAAAGGTCCAATAAGCAGTTGTTGAGATGGGAATGAATCATAATAAGAGACTAAGGCAGAATATCTATGTATATATATATTTATATCCTCTATATCTATATATCTGTATCTATAGGACTCCTCAAAGAATATTGAGATGTGAACAGAGATAAGGATACTCATTAATATAGATACAGATACATATTTTGGTGCATATGTGGAAAAGGACATAATTGAAAATTCAAAAAGATAATGAGTTTACAAACTGGGATTGTAGAGAATAATTAAGAGAGCACAAGGAAGAAAATTGGTATTTAACTGCAGAAAGAAGTTCTTCTATAAATAATAGTCCTCCAAAAGAGACTGAGGAGTAGTCAAAGAAGTGGCAAAAGAACCAAGATAGAAAATCATCATGAAAACCCAGAAAGGTAAGATAATCCAAGACTAGAGGGTGTCCAACAATGTCAAATATTGTAGAGATGTCAAGAAAGATGAAGATTGAGAAAAGAACTTTACATACCAGTACGTCAAATGATGTCATTCTAAATATGAATCACAGTGACTGGGTTTAAGTACATATATGTATATTTGTACATATGTACTTATACATATACATACACACATACATATGTATGTTTATATGTGTATAGATAGATATATAGATATACATTGTGTTAAGTCAATATATATTTAGAAGAAAAAGCTTAGCAATAGGCTGTATAGAAAGGAGGTATTCTATAAAATATGTAGAAACTAATCTCTACTCCTGAGTAGGTAACTACTTTGTATGACGACACATATAAAATTTTGAGGATCAATATTTTTGTTTAAATTTTGAGTTGTCTAGTAAAACTGTATATGTTATGGTACTTCAGGGGAAAAAAAGAAATAGTCATAGTTCTTTTTTTCTTTTTTTTTGTGAAATAGGCTAATAGAACAAGTTAATATTTACCTTAAAGTAGAATAGCAAGAGACAATCAAAGTAAAGTATATATTTGTGATGTACCTCTCTTCTCATCTTATAAATCCAACTGTTTACACATCAAAACTTAGCAGTAGAGAAGGTAAAGGGCATAGGTGGCTACATGTGTTTGGATTAGATCTATTAATCACAGGACTTCTGAGAAACAGCTAAGTGTATATTTCAAAGTCCAGTTATCCTTAATCATTGAAAATAAAGTGAAATAAAAACATCAAAATAGGAGTGTAAAGAAAACACATTCATGAAAAAAAAATCAAAGAAAAAAACTAACAGAGATGGAAATAAAAAGAACACATAATAAAATGAATGAATTCTGTGGAGTTTAAAAAAAGACAAATATCCAGAAGAAAGGACTAATACAACAATTATAAAAAAGCACTATCAGAGATTTGAATTTAAATTATAAACTGGCTAAAAAGCTAAATAAAATTAACAAAGGGTGATCTAAGAAAGATCTAATTAATTTAAAATGGAAACCTATTGATCATTTAGAATCAATGGTAGAAAATTTTGATATCTGAACATAGGAATTCAGTAATTTAGAGATGAAATAATAAACATAAGAGCATAATTAAAGAATAACAAAATAGTAAGAACGTTTGTGAAACTTATAAACAGAAGTGAGTTGAATTAAATACTGAAATTGGAAAGATTATCTGAGAATCACAGACCTCCCAGAAAAAAAAAAAAAAAAACAAACTCAATGAAATAGAGTGACTGAATATCAATGTTCCTGGAAATACTTCAGGGATAATGCCAGGGGATGCATGATGCATTACAAATATGGTAAAAACTCACTGCTGACTAGTAACAATTCAGATAATCCCCAAAGATACAAATGGAAACTAAAGTCTTGTAGCTCTAATATGTGAGGAATTAATTAAATTAGAATGAAAGGGTGAGACAAAACAAAATAAACTGGGAAGAACTAATATCAGCTTTTGAGGAAAATATATCTAATAAAGTATGAGCAAAAGGTTAAAAAAATGATGACTGAATTGAGCATTCAGTTTTAAAATTTAGAGAACCAACAATTTAATACTTCCACAAAAGTGAAAAATCTGCAGTTTTCAAAATCTAAGATAGACAAACAAAATAAAAAAAACGGACTATCAAATTGACCAGCAAAATAAGGACCAATTTTATTTGAGTATTAAAATGAACTAACAAATCTATAACAACTTTATCTCAAATATTAATAAATGAGATAAATTACCAATAGCAAATAAAATAATAGGATTCCATAATGTATAAACAGAAAATAAAAAAAAAAAAACTAAAAATATGGTGAAACTGACAATGGCAGTACAGGAGTACTATTTGAAATGATGCACATAGTAAATGAAAAGAATTATTTACAAGGCATCTAATAGGTGTCATGCACTGTTCTCTGCTCTTTACAAATATTTCATCTGATAGTTCCACAACCCTGTAAGTTAGGCACTATTATTCTTTACATTTGAGAAAACTGAGACAAATAATTATTAAGTGACTTACCCAGGGTGAAATATAATGCCAATGTTGGTACCAAATGATCAATCCTGTAACTTACCTCCTTCCTTTACATTAAAGATTAGTAAACTGCAGCAATGGAAAATGGCTTGTACTATTAGTAAGAATCACTTAAATAGGTACAGTTGTTTATTGTTTTGTGTGTGGGAAGAAAGTTAAGGGGTTTTCTGTGAGTTTGTTATGGAGTAGCTATTGTTTCAAAACAAAAAGAATTAAAAAAGAAAAACATTAGCAAGTTTTTAAGGATAATTTTCCAATTTTTTTCTTTTTTGTTCATTTGTTTTGATTTTATACTAGTACAAGATATACAGTTTAAACCTATGCTACATTTTTAAACCAGAAAATGACTAAATGGACATTCAACATAGCCATGAAGGACAGCAGAGTGCAAAACAAATTAAATAGAACAACACATATGCTTTTGGTTGGGAGCAAAAACTGTGGCAAAACTTGTATCAGTACCATTTAAAAAGTTTTTTTCCTCTTTTTTTCTTTCTACTTTCCATTTTCCTCTGATATCTTGACATTTTTCTTCACTCTTTTTTGAGAAACTGTTTTTCTAAAGACTAAGTTCATATATTTCCTACTTCTAACATTTTTCAATTTCTTTCCTCTAATAGTGCCTTTTTCATGCTTGCCTGTCAGTGACATTGTTCACAGTCCCTGAGCATCATTGAATTTGTTCATGATCCCAAGGCCTCATCTACCATCCATAGCAATGGTCCTTGGCACTTAGAGCCAGCAAAAGATGTTCTAAAACCTTTGCTCAAATGACACAAGGAGATGAAAGTCTATTCTCATTATCAGACCTCAAAAGCATTCAACAATCCCCATGGATTTAAAGCATAAAGGCACTTTGGAGTTTCTACCAACATATTCCCCAGAGTTCCTTGTAAAAACCCTAAAAGGCTGGGAGACTGTGAGATCACTTCCCACATCTCTTTACCTTCCCTACTTCTCTTCCCACTAGATTCATCATTCTTATATAGGAAGCAGGGAGGAAACTCATTTTCCATGCTTTTTCTATGGCACAGTGTGCTCAAGGGAGTCATTTGTGGGAGTAAGGGCTCCAGCGTGCCTTTAAATTTTCAAGCTAGTGAAATCAGCAAACCCTGTAGAAGGCAGACTCCATTCAGAGGCACCCAAGGTTGCAGAATTGGCATGGTGCCACTTGCTTAACACATCAAGCATGAGTTAGTGCAACATAATTTATTTCCTGTCATGTGTTATTCTTAGGTAATATGCTTCTCCAGTCTCCCATTCACTTTAATGGCACTATTATGTTTAATTGTTAGATTCTGCAGGTTCAGACTTCAGCTCCATTTCAAGGAAACAGGTTCGATGGGGGTTTTGTTAGGCTAGCATAAACATCTTAAGCTTAATTGCAAGTAATATATTTGAATCTAGATCACTGCACTCCAAAAACATAACGACTTAGTCCAGTCAACCTGATCTATTAATATAAACATGAAATCCTAGAGGATTTTTTAAAAATTGAAACATGCCATTATGCACTTATTTTAGCTACCCAACTTTATGCCCATAGGGACTACATCATTCTAATGGCAACAAGTCAATAGGACATGTCTTATATGTGTAGCAGGTGTTCCTAAGCTTGCCCTCAAAGAGCAAACTGCTTTTTCCTTTTCTGTTTTCTCAACAAGGTGTGAAATCCTTAGGCAATGAATCAGTTTCCTCTGTCATGAATCCTCATTGCCCCACTGAAAAGGTCTTTCATCTAGTGCTGACTAAAATTAATAATATATTCACACACAGGAGCTATTCCCTTGGGCATCTATAAAATTACTCTGTGAAAGCTTAGAAGAGATATGTCTGACAAGGGAGAAAGAGATGACAAGTGGATATAGACTCATGTGTATCAAAGAACTGGCACTGATATCACATGAACCCAGACAGAAATGAAGACACACACAAACACAAGCATACACACTCCTGCCATGGCTACCAGAGAGTAGGATATAGACAGAGAATGAATGTAGTGATAAACACTGTTAAAGAGTTAAGTATATGGAGGGAGAAAAGAGTTGATCCCCAGATAGAGACCTGAAGGGAAAGAGAGGCAAAAACAACAGAGATCCATGATATAAAGAAACAAGAACTATATTTTCTCTTGCTTGGAATGGTGTAATTGCTTGTATCCCTGGCAACTCAAGATCTTTTCACTTGGGGAGAGAGACTGGAAACAATCTGTGTAATTCTCATTTTCAAAACTGTATAAGAAGAAGAAGAGGCCTACTAGAGGTGAAGAGGAGTTATTCTTGGACTTGAGGGTGATTTCTTCACATTTGTTGTTGAATCATATGATGTTTGTATACAGATTTTTAAGATTTCCTATACGATATATGGATACAAACATACATATGTATATATTTATACACATATATGTACATATACACATACATACATCTGGCATGTGCATGACATATATACTATATAGTGTAATATACGTATATATTATATACACAAAGATATGTGTGTGTATTTTCATTCGATCCTCAAAAAACAATACAAAAATAGTACAGATGAAGGAGATAAAGATGAGAGATGACTTCCTCATGGTCAACTAAGCAGAGCTTTCCTGATCTCAACTAAAATTTTCTTTACACTAAAACATTCTGTCTCATTTTAAATAAACCCTCTCCTATAATCCATATTTTTTTTACCCTGTATGTTTACCCAAGGACTGAGGGACTTTTCTTATATAGCTAAATTTAAATATTCCCAGGAGAGAATCTGGGTGGGGAACAAGCATGATCCAAATTTTGACCTTAATAGAGCAAAGTCTGAATGGAAACTCGTAAATACAAGCTGAAATTTTCTATTCCCATGGAATTAAAAAAAAACAACCCAAAAAGCATTAACTCAAATCCTAGTTATTGAGAGTGGGTCCAAAGATCACTCTGGTTCTTGAGTGCATTTGTAGGTACCCAAGTTACCCACATATGTACCCACTATTCTACTGAAACAGACATTTAAATAACTTTGTAGAACCTAGTACAGACAAGAATTTTTATAGACCACATAATGACGGTAAATTAAATTTAAAAAGAAAAATTTCATTAACATAGAGAATTGTATTAAGAGGTACAAAAAATCTAAGGTTCATTTTGCTTAAAAATAAGACTCACAAGATTTAAAGCTTTAAAACTGTCAAATGGTCCAAACTCTAAGGGAAAAAAATGCCTGCTTAATTTTGATTTGACCCTTTCCACTGCAAATAAATTTAAGGAAAGATACTGAATACCAGCCAATATTTTTTTAAATGATGACTGAGTTATTTTGACTATACCAGTGTGCACTTGCTCCTATTAACTAATTTTATTTGGAACTTACTTGGTATCTGTAATTTCATACTTTCTCTGATGAACTAACTTAAATTGTACCTCTCTCGTTGCAACTGCCTTCCATTCAAGTCTAATTACCTCCTGCCACACTATTTTAAAATTTGATCCTAGAGTGCCCACATCCTTAAGATCCTTTATTTTCTAGCATTTACCTCTTTATTCATATTCTTGATTCTTTTCTTTTTCTCTTCTCCTTTATCCAGCTTATACTTTATACCCCTTCTCTTCTCTTTAGTATCATTGTGCTGTGTGCCATGATTTTTGAATACCGGTACATCGTAAGGCCAAATACAAACTCCATTGTTTGGCATTTAAAGCCCTCACAAGATAGTTCCCAATCATCAGTCTGCAGTCTAGCCAGCTATGTTTTGGTTTTTGTTATTGCTGTTGTTTTGTTTTGTTTTTACACATACACAATATTAAATGTGTATATAGACCTATAAATGCATGTGATCTTGCCCTGTAGTATTATTACATTACAATATATTAATTATATTGTATCATATACTTACTGTTATGGTAAAAATATAAAGTTGGTCTCATTGCTAATTATGATAATCAATTCTCCTATTCAGTCAGACAATAAGTAAAACACTCAGTTCTGGTGAGGTATGACTATGAATTCTATTTGTGTATATATCTGTTTGTGGATTTGGATGTATATTTCTTTCTATCTTCTTCACCACTCCCTTAGGAAAAGAATGTGGCAGAGAAGAAATAGGACCATGTGACAAAGAGAGGGCATAAGAAGGTGGTTCAGAAACAAAGTATATCTCTGAAGTCTATTTCTGTAGCACCAGCCTAGTCAAACCCCAACATTGTTATCTTCCTGAGTTAAAGACACTCACATTCAGAGTTTACAGAGGTCAGGGCATATAACCCCTAGGAGGGACTTTGGAATGAAGGGCAATGCAGGGGAAAACACACCTACAGAATGAAGAGAGAGAATGGATCCTAAATCCCCTAAAAGCAGCTGGGTTCACAAAATATGAAAAACAATACAGATTTCATTTAATGAGAAGCAGAAGCATAGTATCATTGAACAAGTGTGGAGGATCATATGAATTTAGGACCTAGTTTTGAATTCTGAACTTTGATAGTTACTAGTTATGCAAAATGGGGGAAAACCCTATAATATTTATCTACTCTGATGAAATCATAGTTCCAAACTGATAACTAAATAAATATCTACAGATTCCCTACCCAAATTCTTGATTTTATAAACAAGAAAGGCAAAACTCAAAGAAATAAATCATTTGTCCAGTCATACATGTACACACACACACACACACACACACACACACACACACACACACACACACATATATATATATATATATGATATTTGGCACAAGTACAGATCCCATAAGTATGCCTTATATGTTGAATGGTTAAATGGAACTGCAATGCTACTTGCTCACCCCCTAAAATGGGGGGAACACAGCCACTGGGGCCATAAGCCAGTGGGATTAGTAAAAGATGCCCCTGTCTGACACTGAGAAAATGGAACCAGAGCACACTTTCTACATTACAAAAATGATAAAACCAAGGCTTGAACATGGCTCTCCTGACTAGATCCTTGGATATGTCCTTCTTGATACCCTGCATTCTAATCTTGAAGGTGTGTCATTTATAAAGATCAAAATTCAATTTGGCTAGTGTCTTTCTGAATGAACTTGAATCACACATAGCTTGATCTAATTGCAGCAATTCATTTAAAATAATCTCTTCATCACTAAAGCCATTAACTTGATAATATTGATCATTTTTACTCACCAGAAACAATAAAATTTCCCTTTGTTCTATTATGAGTGCTTAAGTGTCTTTTATTGTGTTCTTCTGTATACTTTTCAATTAAAAAAATATGATGTGCTTCTTTGTACAGTGAAGTACCACGTGGCAGACATCTTCCAAACAAGGATTTGTTCATTTCAGCAGCTCTGCAGGAAACAGGTTTTTCAATAAATACCAATCCTGAATAGTCTAACTCATTAATGATTTTTATTGCATTCTGAACATATGCCAAATCCCTCATGGAACTCAATTACATTTTGAAAGTGAAAAACACAATACAGTGAAACCTTCTAAATGACAAGCTTTTTGTATGTGTATTTTCCCCCCTTCCCACTGAGGCACTTTAGAATATATAAATATCATTTCACTTACTGGGCACTGCAAAACAAGGTTCAATATAAAAAGTACAGAATGACTTGTAGTAGGTGAAAAGCAGTTATTTCCCCAAAGAACTATAGCAGATTAGAGCATTCAAAGCCTTTCTATATAGAAGTTCTTTATCTGATCCTAAGCACTTGACTATATCTCTAATGTCCCTATTTTTCTAAGAATATAAAAAAGAAGCAGAGAAGTAAAATGCAAAATATATTAGATGGGAAGTCAGAGGAATCAGGATTGACTTGTGCTCCTTATATGGAATACCTGTATGACCTTGGACATGTGACTTAACCTCTTTTAGCCCATTTTTCTAAACTGTAATAAAAGAGGACTAAATTTTCAATACAATCAGTTACAGACCTTATAATAACAATAACAGGTAGAATTCCTAAAGAATTTTAAGATTTACAGAAGAGCTTTACAAATACAATTCCATTTGATCCTCATAATAAACCTGAGAGGTATGTGCTACTTTTATTCTCTTTCTACAGAGGATGAAACAGTTGATGAAACTGAGGCAGAGACAGGTTAAGTGACTTGCCCAAAGTCCCAAAGCTAGTAAATGCTGACACATGAACTCAGGTCTTCCTGATTCAGTTCCAAAGTTCTATCTGCTATGTTACCTTTCTTCCCTGCTTCTATCCTGGTCTTCCTCAGCAAAACTCTATCAACCAATATCAGTGCAACCCCAAATCCATGACATAGTAAACTACTGTTTCATAAATATGAAGTTTCCCAATTTTTCTCTGGGAAAATCTTAAACCAGCTATATAGCTTATATTCCCATTTTCTGTGACATGCTGTCTCATACTATTAGTAGGTAAACCCCTTAGAGATGAGGAATGCATCTATTATAGCATATTCCTAGGAAGTTGTAGGAATGTGATAAATATTAAACTGTACCTGAAAATATAAAATCGTGTTATATGGATTTTGAAATTTAAAATTTAAAAACAAACAAAATGCCTTACTAGTTATAGCCTAATAGACAATTTAATCATTTCTTAAATATGTAAAATTTTTTTCTGTTTTATTATAGAACTTGCATTGAATCACAGCCTTTTCTTTTCTGAATTGCATTTTTAAATCAATTTTCATCCCCCAAATATTTCTAATAGAAGAAAACTCCACAGGTTCAGAAATGTAGAATTTATAGGCATTATATAAATTATATAAGTAATTTTAAACATATGAAATACAATGTTTATTCAAGCAGACAGTATAACATCATGTCTCACCATTAATTTATATGAAAAACAAATTTTAATATTTTTCTAGCACATTTTCCAGCATCAAGCAAAAGACAAGAACATGTGGAGGAACTTGATAAAGTGGGGATTGGGAAAGTAGAGCATTTATTAAGCACCAACTAAGTGCTTATGCCTGTGTCATCCAGGAGAAATGACTCAATCACTGCTTGCCACCTACTTTGTAGGGTTGTTATGAGGGTCAAATGAGATAATATTTGGATAATGCACTGGCAATCACAAGTTGTCCTGACCTATACCTTGCCATGGGACTCCAATGACTCTGAAGGAAAGAGTAAGGCTGATGACTTTGCACAGATACCTAGATACCTAAATACAATTCATTTTTAAGTCAAGGTATAAGCTTCTTTATGCCTTTCCAAAATGAAGGACCATGGTCATTACCACCAAGGCACAGTACCATACCTGGAACAAAGCGGGTTTTATAAATACTTATTCTCTTCCCCTTTCCCCTAGATTAAAACCTTACCTCTAGTACAGCAATGATTCCTTGTGTGACCTTAACCAATATTCAAATTATCATGCTTTCATTGATGAGCGACTAGTTCAATGTATTTTGCTGCCCATTTATCATCTGTAATGATAGGACTGGACTTCCATTGATCAATTCTTCCTTGTGCTCCTAGCTTCATATGTAGTAGATCCTGATATCTGGCCATAAAGAAAGTGATTCTTCATTCTAGGGGAAAAAAAAAAAAACCTTCTCTGCCTTATAAATGCTACATTAACATGTTCATTGTGTCTTTATTCTTTTCCTTTGATAGGCCAACACCCTTCCCTTCTTTTACTTCATCTAAGGAGGGAAATAGAACCGTTTATGCAATGACAGCTAACAATTATAAATCACTTTTAGATTGACAAAGCACTTTACAAATATTTTCTCATTTAATCCTCACAACAACTGGGAAGTATGTGGTATCATCATCTCTATTTTTACAGATGATGTAATAGAGGCACAGAGAGGTTAAGTGACCTAACTAGTTATAAAACGAGTAAGAGTAAGAGGCTTTGATAACACGGTCCACTTTTCTATTCAATACACTACTTTGCTGAATCTCCAAATTCACATACTCCAAAATTTCAATGGATTTATGATCTAATATAGTACATTTGGTTCTTCTCACCATTGCTGTAAATTGCCACACTTCTAAGACTAATCATTCTTTCTCATGCCTGTCCAAATATTGTCATAAGGCCACCATTGAGAATAAGCACTGAGGCCTTCCTGTGGTCATTAATTTCCAGTCAACATTTTAGTGCCTGGGCTGTTCATCTATTTGGCCTCCATTTTGTTACAAGACTACCCATTTCCTGTTAGAATCATCTTTAACTTTTCTTTTTTACTAAGAACTTAGTAGACAGAAACATGTCAACATAGAAAGAACAACAGAAAGAGTGATTATATAAGAAACTGAAAGGATGTTACATATAGTTTTTAATTGTATATTTGATTTTATTTTGTTGTTGTTTTTTGGAGGGGCAATTGGGGTTAAGTGACTTGCCCAGAGTCACATGGCTAGTTAAGTATTAAGTGTTAAGTGTCTGAGGTCAGATTTGAATTCAGGTCCTCCTGACTCCAAGGCTGGTGCTCTATTCACTGTGCCACCCTGATTGTCTATTAAATTTAACACAAAAGAACTTTGTGTCACATTCTTCACTTTTGTTCTTCTCTCTCTCATATATATATATATATATATATATATGTATATATATATATATATATACACACACACACACACACACACACATATACTTACATATATGTGTGTATGTATATATACATATATATACATATGTGTGTATGTGTATATATACATGCATACACATATGTATATGTGACCACACTAATTCAAAAATCTCCTCACTAAATAAATTCAAGCCAATAAGGATTTATTAAGCACCTACTATGTGCCAAGCACTGTGCTAAGCATTGTGACTACAAAGGCAAAAAGAGCCTCCTTCCTCCAAGAACCTACATTTTAATAGAAAAACAAACAAGCAAACTTATACATGACTAAAGACTCTCCTTATGACAGGAATAGTTAAGCAAAACAAACAGGTATGGGTTTTTTTTTCTGAAAATGTACATCTTCTATACCTCTAGTTCATCGCTTCTCCTCCAAATGAGCACCCTCCATCATCAGAATTCTGAAATGAAGATTAGCTTTTGCTTTGATCAAAGTTCTTACATTTTTTTCAAAGTTCTTTTCCTTTACATTATTGCAGTCAATGTATAAACTGTTCTTTAATTTCTTTTTTTCATTTTGCTCTAAAACTGTGCATAAACGTCTTTCCAGGTTTTCTAAATGTGTCTATTTCACCGTAATGATGCAAAATATCCCATTACATTTATATAATATAATTTGTTCATCTGATGACCAATTGGTGTTCAAATGATGGGAAACAACTTTCCTTCCTCTACTTTGCTATGATAAAAAGGTCTGCTAGAAATATTTCTAGCACATATGTCATTTTTCTCTGTCTTAGAACTTCATAAGCTATATGAACAGCAATAGTATCACAAGGTCAAAGGATATGCACAATTTCATTGAATAATCACAATTATAATAATAACTTGGATTTATACAGCACTTTTTGCTATATTTGCCAGGCACTGTGCTAAGTGACTTGCAACTATTGTTTTATTTAATTCTTACTACCCTAGGAGACAGGTACTATTATTTTCAACATTTCACAATTGAGGAAAGTGAGGAAGGTAGTGAGCAAATGATTTTCCCAAAGTCACATGATTAGTATCTGAGGTTACTTCCAGTTTCAGTACTCTTAATTATGATCCAGCTAATTATTGGATATTATTCTAACTTTCTTTCTAAAATGGTTGAACCAGTTCATAGATCCACCATAGTGCACTAATATTACTGTCTTCCTATAGCCCCTATAATAGGTGGCATTTTTCTCCCCTCTTCCCCCCTTCCAAAAAGTCCCACAAAACAAAACAAAACACAACCAAAACATATTTTTCAGTCTCACTGAGGTGAGCAATGTGAAAGAAATTAGTTTGAGTCTAACATGTGACATAATATAGCATAAGCTCCAGATATATAATGACCTAGAAGTATCAGAAATTGGAGGCTATTTGTGTTTTTCCTTATTTCATAGGCTACGTGACTAAATATTTTATCACCTTTTGACCTAATTGATATTGAAACGAAACCATTTCTATTATCTAAGTTAATAGAAACAATTGTGCTTCTACCTCCATTTTAATTTTCCTATGGTAAACTCTCAGTTGGATGTATTCAGTAGCCAGGCCTAATCACCCAACTATCCAAAGCTTGTTCTCCAAAGAGGAAAAAAAAACAAAAACAAGGTTCTTTTCAATGCTCTGGGTGTTAAATTCAGAATAATTATATAGTGACAGAATAATGTGTCCTCCACAGTTGACCAAAGGACAGTCAGAGACAACATGGTGAAATGAGACTGAGGCAAGGGAAATTCAATTATAATAACTCTTAGCAAGAGCATTAAGGAACTTCTAGTATCCGGAATATTACCCTAGAATGTTGCACTCCATTTTATTTTCCTCTCTAGATTCCACTAACATGTCCAAAATGCATAACAACAAAAAAACTAAACAAACAAAAATATACATTACTGTTGAAGTTTACATCTATAGGACAGTTATCTGGCAACAAGAGTAAGGTAGTGAGACAAAGGAATATCTTAAGATGAATTTGGCAAGATAGAAGAATTTGGAGAAGGTTGAGAAAGGCAAATAAAGCAAAGAAAAATGCTTAAAATAGAGCCTTTAAATTATAAGCCAGAGTAATATGAAATTTGGAATTCTTTTTTTTCAAAATGAAAACAAAAGAGAACTGAAAGATAGAATAATACATAGTAGAGGGAGTCATTTTCCTAGCATCTTCAGTCTTCATTCATTCATTCATTTGCTTGTTTCTTTATTTATGTGATGAATGTTGGGGTGGGATTAAAGATGTACAGTCACTGGTTGCCCTACCTTGGATACTTCAAAGCAAAGAAAATCAGTCAAGAAGTGCTTATTAAATGATAATTAAAATGTCAGACATTGTCATAAATGTTGGAGGTAAAAATACATGGGGAAAAACAGTCCCTTCATTCCAGGGCTTCACATTCTAGTGGGTGAAGACAACACAAAAGGGAGAGAAAAGCAGATAGTACCTGTGCAGGACAATGTCCCATTAGAAACTGACCAATTAAGAAGTGGCCTACAAGGGTGTAGTGAAGTGTCAGGGTGAAAAAATTCCCATTGAGGGAAATTCTAGGTTAAGAAGGTAGCTGAGGCATAGTGGCAGGATTCAGTCAGAAGGATATTTCTTCCCACTCTTCTCTTTCTCTCCTGCCTTTCAACAAATTTCTTGTGAACTATGCTATGGCAATTTTTATATAAGCCTTCATTATTACAGATGAATAGCTTCCATCTTTTTTCTACCACAATATCCTTATTTCTAGAACTATAGGCAATCACCCCTGATTGCTTTACTATAGATTATGTATTACATATAATAATATGATATATAATGTATATTGCATATTATGGATTATGTATTACAATATTTGAGTTTTTTTATGGCTCAATGCTTCAGTTCTGAAATCTCCTAAAACAAAATACTTTTTTCCCAGCTGGCCCTCATATTTGCATTCTGTTATTGTTGTTCAGGCATTTTCAGTTGTATTCAACTCTCTGTGACCCCATTTGTCTGTTTGTTTTTGGCAAACGATACTTTAGTAATTTGTCTTTTCCTTCTCCAGAGTATTTTATAGATGAGGAAACTGAGGAAAACAGACCTGCCCAGAGCTAGTAAGTGGCTAAGTCTAGATTTGAACTCAGGAAGCTGAATTTTCTTGACTCCAGGCATGGCACTGCACCCACTGAGCCCCTTAATTGTGTCTTATATGTGGGTGTGGGTGTGGGTGTGTGTGCATAAAAAGCACCTATGTGAATACATATGCCTCCACAACTGTATGAGTATGTACACTTATTTATGTAAACATGTATGCATACATGTGTCTTTTCTCTATTAGAATGAAAGCTCCCGAAGGAGTCACTGCTTTTATCAGAGCTAAGCATAGTGCTTGACACTAATTAGGCATGAATGATGCTTTAAGGTACTGAAGAATGGTAAGTGAGGAAGGAATGAAGCCCATCCTGATGCCTATTGGCTGCCTCCTATTTGGAGGGCTATATGGTAACATAGAAGGAGATGAAGGCTCCATAGCCTTATAAGGAAACACACACACACACACACACACACACACACACACACACACTTCCACACTAAACCTCTATGTATATTCTAAAGTGTAGGGCAAGACTTGTTGTAAGACCTTTCTTTTATCACATTTGTGGATACACAAAATTAAAACTTTAGGGCTAAAGGAGCCATTTCAAACATTAATTTTTACTGGTAAGGAATCTGAGGTAAAGAAATCTCTCATCTATAATTTTTTTTCATAGCTGTTTCATTCTATCTCAAATCTATTCAAGTTGTTCTGGAGCTCACAAATCAAGGAAGAAAAGTTTCCTTCAATTTGTAGAGCAACTTTCCTTAATGATGATGATTTACTCACTAGTTGGGTGGAGGGGATTCCTAACTCTTCACAGATCTTAGAATGCTAATGTTGGTAGTGTGTACTGCTTCTTTCCCTAGGGCCATGTGAGGCCCACAGTTTAATTTAAATCATTTAAACTGTAATAATTAGAAACTGCAGGGGGGCAAAGACAATCTGCTAAACTCGCATACCTGTGAAGCAGAAATAGCTGAATTGTAAAATTCACATCCCAAACAAAGATGCGTGACTATATAGTCTTTGAAATGAAATAACTAGAATTTTTTAAATACACTATACAGAATGAGCAGTAGAAAATTCACTTATATGAAGGAGTATTTCTTGACCATGAATGATCTGAGGTAGTATGAGTAGATTTAAGTTTATTGTCAAAGGTCAATTTAACAAGTCTTATAATTTCCTATGACAAAGTTATGCTTGCTCCTTAGATTGTATATGTGACTTTGCATAGGGGTCAAACAACTTTCATGAAAAATTCCATTTTCAGTGTTGTATGAAGCAATGGATTTGAAGCCAGAAGACCTGAGTTTCATATTATTTCTCTGTCACTGAGTATTGTGTGACCTTCAGAAACTGCTAAACCTTTCTCTCTGGGTCTTATTTCCTCATCTGTAAAACAAGGGACTTAATGTTTAAGGTCTGGATGTAACTGCTATTAACATTTCCTCTTAGAAGCAAGCCAATTTTTTTGTGTATAGTCTAACCCTAATTTCACAGGAATATTAAGATTTATTGGAAGTGTTAATGATGGCTTAGAATGGTGAGATGCCTCTCTAATTCTTGATAATGGGGAAGGAAGAGTTTTATTGTTGGATCCTCTGAGTGCCAGAATTCTAAACTATGATAATACCAACTCAGTTAGGTTTCAACATTAGGTCTGACACAAATATGGTGAACCTCTTGGGCTAGAACTACACCAAGCTGCCCAAAGAGGGTAAAAACTAGACAAGGTCAGAAAAATGGAGTTGGTTAAGGCCTCTATATGGATTCAAATTGGAATCAGGCCGAGAAGTGCTTGATATACTTTCAATGTAGATAAGATAAACAAAAGTAGTCTCAGAAATTATAGTGGTGGTGGTGCTGGTGGTGCTGGTGGTGGTGGTGATGATGATGATGATGATGATGATGATGATGATGATGATTGTGAGGATAACTTTCAGTGAAGTTTCCCCATTCTGAACATCCTATTAGATTCTTATTTCTCCTTTATACTTTGTAATTAAGTTCAGTATCATTTCCATATACATATGGGGGGCACTGTGTATTTCAAGTTAATGTAAGAGCTATTGGGTATTAATATAATTGATTGGATTAACTATTGAGATCAAATTAGAGGTGTTTTTAGTTTGGGGAAAAGGAATGGTAGTGTGAAAGGTAGCAAAGGGTTAAGTTTCTACAGAACTGCAAGAATTGCTGAAACAAGACTACTGATAAAAAGTACCAGACAGTAGCCTTGGGAAGAATTGAGGCAGTAACCTTGGGAAAAAGTTGGGTTCCCGGTTCCCAGAGAACTACTAGATAACACTAAAAATGAAATAATATAGAATAAAAGGACCTGGCAGCAGCAGGTAGACTTGATCAATTAGAAAGCAGACAGTGGCCTTGGGACACGTAGGCCTAGATAAGGACACATCTAGGTTGAACTGATGGGGGTTCAGTATTCAGGGGTTGTTACTGTACTTGCTTAGTGAACCTCATGCATTATGTATGTTATCTAACAAAATTAGAGCCTCATTAGTAATAATTATGGTAATGTATTGAGATTGTTTTGTGCTGATTGGTTGGCACTAGTAAGAAAATTGTGAGCTTGCGTTACCAAACAATGGTAAGGTGGGTCAGTTGGGAGGGTGTGGAATTCCCACATTAGGGCGATATGATCAAGCTTTTGCCTTCTATGGGGTGCTTCTCCCTTTTGGCCCTTTGTCAGATTGGGGATGCCCTTTCTCATGAGATCATAATAAACTTTCTATTTTCTACCTTAAGGAGCCTCTGAGTTTAATACGGACTAGGGTCTTTACTGTCCCACACAAAGATGATGATGATGATGATGATGATGATGATGATGATGATGATGATGATGATAAACTTTAGAAAATGAATATTTTAAAATAATTCAAGATGAATGAGAGAGTTGAAGGAGACTGAGGCTTGCACAAGATTCTGTTATCTCTAGAGAAAGTGACTAGAGATAAAGCAGATTATGAGCAAGGAGTGAAGTAAGATGATACAGGATATGACAGAATAAATCAATGAGGGAAAAGCATTTGTGTATATACACTTAAGTGTCAAGCACTGTCGCTAAGCTCTAAGAAAACAAATAATGAAGCAATGATAGTCACTGCCCTTAAGAAACTAATAAAGGAAAGATACATGGATGCACACATACATGTTTACATATAATTTTTACACACTTATATACACATGTATCCATATGTAAACACACATATCTCCCCAAATACGAGAGGGCTATCTGGGGAAAAAGTATCTTGTTGGGGTGGGGACTGTATGGAGAGGATTAGCATCTCTGGTGTGAGGGCTTGCCAGTCCTGTTCAGGGCTGCTCATCTAACTTTGGTATCCACCTTCATCCAACTCTCACATGTTGCTCCAAAGAGTTGTAACGTGCAGTGGCCACAACCAGGTAAACCTTCTTGGCAGATGTGCTAAACCCCTAACCTAATTATGGTACTTCATTAGGGTAACTGATACACAGCATGGCACTGTGTACTTCTGGACTTATGAAGCAAAATGCTATCTATATTCAGATAAAGAACTGATGGACTTTGAATGCAGATTGAAGCATTTTTTTTTACTTACTTTATTCTTTCTTATGTTTTTTTTCTTTTGTTTTGCTTCTCTCACAATTACGACTAAAGATGGAAATATATTTTATATGATAGCACATATATAAGCTATATCAAACTGCCTACCATTTCCAGAAGAGGGGAGGGTAAGGAGGTAATGAGAAAAATTCGGCACTCAAAATCTTATAAAAATTAATGTTAAACAGTTTCTTGACATGTAACTTGGGAAAAATGAAATACTATTTAAATAAATAAATAAAACCGCTGATCTACAAAAAAAAGAATAACTGGTGAGTTGAGTTATAGGAGAGTCAATTGCAATTCCCTTGCCATAATCAAAGATAATATTAATTTAATTATGGAGGAGGTGTTTGGGGTCACAGCAGAGAGGATAGCAAACAGTGTAAATATAAAAAGGAAATAAAATTAAACTGAATATTGCTTAAATACAGTGAACCACTTTGTTCTGAGAAAAGAAAACCTGAGAAAACGAATGTTCCTCCTTTTGCTGAAGAGGTAGAGAACTATAGATGTAGAATAGTTATATACAATAGATAATTTGATTGGTTTTAATAAGCTATGTTTGTTTTTCCTTTTATGAGTTTCAGTGAGAAGATGAGGGAGACGGCATATTTATAAATAAATATAATATAAAAGCAATTGTGATTATTATCCAGGAAAAAAAGAAATAAGAACAGAGAAAAGAAGGAAGGAAGAAAGGAAGAAGGAAAGGAAGGAAACAAGGAAGGACGGAAAGAAGGAAGGGAGGGAAGAAGGGAGGGATGAGGAAGTGAGGGAAGGAGGGAGGGAGGGAGAGAAGGAGGGAGGGATGGGGAAAGGAAAAAAGAAAAGACAAAAGAAAGGAATAGAAAGGAAAAAAAGGAAACAAGGAAAGGAGAAGAAAATCAGCTTGGAGAAAAAAAATTAAAATTCGCTAGGTGAGAACATTGAGTTTCTTGGCTGAGAGTATTGTTAGTAGGTTCCAAGATATGGATGGTTTCCATGCCTCTCTAGGCTATGCAGAAATAGTTTTAAATAACTTCCACAAATAATATGAATCTTCCTTCAAAAGAACAATATTTCTCTACTGCTTTGCTCCTTTTAAGTTCATTATATCATACTAAAATTATATTTACCCAAACAGTCTGAATAGGAATCTTTTTTTTCTGAATCTAATTTGGGGAAATTTCAAGAGTACCATATATCCCCCCAACTCCTAGTAAAAATGAAAAGATGAATATATTTACCCTAACATGTATCTTTCACATTATGAGCAAGGAGCGAAGTAAACCTAATAGTGAAAAAATCCCTACAGCATTAGGGGATGTTAAAAAATAGTTTCAAAATATTATTTACAAAAAATCATTTGAATATTTTTAAATACTCTGTGAGAGAGAGAGAGAGAGAGAGAGAGAGAGAGAGAGAGAGAGAGAGAGAGAGAGAGGTGTGGTGGCACTTTGATGAATGAAAAACTGTCACTGGGACAATAACACATTGAAAACCTTATGTTATATATTTAAGAGTTCTCAATTGGAAGCTAATTCTGCTTGCTCTTTTGCAACTAGAATATTACTTGAGGACTTTGACAAACTGTGTAATGAAAGGTTTAGTCCTAAGTAATGAATGTCACGATCTTAACAATGAGATTCAACAAAGGGTTTGAAGTGATGATATAGCAACTGTTGACTTTGTTTCAGAGTACACACAGAGCCTGGCTGGTCTAAATAAGCTCTGGAGTTTGGCTGAGATGCAGTTCCAAGCAACCCACCACTCTCGATACCTGCTGTGACTTTGCATTATGTGGCAAAATAATAGGTCCTTCCAAAGGAATGAAAGCCTTGTAACACAATAATTGAAAACAAGCATCAATACACTCACTTTCTTTGTGTTCTGGAGATTCTCTCTATTTTAGAGTTTGTTTTGCCAGCCATATTATAGTTTAAAGCGTATCCATTAGCTTCTATCATTATTTTCTTTCAAGTCTCTTCAGAGAACAGTCAGCAGCAAAGCTGGGGATGCATCACCAAAGTGATTGAAATAGCATGCTAATGCTAAATATCCCATGACTATTTGAAACTAAAAGGCAAAGTCAAAGGTAGATATATATGAAGTAAGTTATATGCAGGAGTAGTGTGCTGTTTCTTCAACTATATTTTTGTGATCTGCAATAGGTCCTTCCAAAGGAATGAAACAATGTAACAAAGGAAAGTAACAAAATAGATACCTTTGGTTCTACCTCCTTCCTTCCCTCCTTCCTTCCTTCTTTCCTCCCTCCCTTCCTTCCTTCCTTCCTTCCTTCCTCCCTTCCTTCCTTCCTTCCTTCCTCCCTTCCTTCCTTCCTTCCTTCCTTCCTTCCTTCTTCCTTCCTTCCTTCCTTCCTTCCTTCCTTTCTTTCTTCCTTCTCTTCCTTCCTTCTCTTCCTTCCTTCCTTCCTTCCTTCTTTCCTTCCTTCCTTCCTTTCTTTCTTCCTTCCTTCCTTCCTTCTTTCCTTCCTTCCTTCCCTTCCTTCCTTCCTTTCTTCCTTCCTTCCTTCCTTCCTTCCTTCCTTCCTCCTTCCTTCCTTCCTTCTTTCCTTCCTTCCTTCCTTCTTTCCTTCCTTCCTTCCTTCCTTCCTTCCTTCCTTCCTTCCTTCCTTCCTTCCTTCCTTCATCCTCCCTCCCTTCCTTCCTTCCTTCCTTCCTTCCTTCCTTCCTTCCTTCTTTCCTTTTCTCCCTCCCTCCTTTCATTATTCCTTTATTTCCTCCATTCTCTCCCCCCCTTCTCTGTCTCTGTCTTTCTGTCTCTCTCCTTTCTCTATCATCTCTAATATCTATGCAGGGGATAAATAGTTCACCTAACAATTTGGTATTTAGTAAAGAGCAAGTTTAAAAAGAGGATTCTAATAATATGAACATGAGTCAGGCTTGGCAACTTGTCAAGAAAACACTATGCATGTTTATTGTCAAATAAGGGCTGCGGGATACATAGGAGGACTAAGGGAAACAGTATTGATTTATTTCTACCGGAGGGTAACTGAAAAGAAACCGTGAGGGACAAGTGGAGGAGTAAGTCAGACTCAAGATTTACAGATGAGTTGTTTTTTCAAGGTTCCTAATTGGGTCTCATATTGCATTACTAAAAATTAAATAGTGAGAAAATCAACATAAATTTGATGTGCTTTGGAAACCAATGGCACGCTCTTTCAAAGAGTGACTTAGGTCAGTAACATTAAAATCAAGAACTTGCTGTTACAATGAGAAGAGAGCAGAGAAAGACAGAGAGCACAGCAGGGCTAGACCTTGAAAGAGCTGAGGGACCAAGGGCACATCTGATTGGTATTAGATTATTCTCTCCCTGGCATCCTCTACCTCCCTCCTTTTCCTATCCTTTGTCCTGACTGCCCCTCAGGTTTTGTCATTTCTGTAAAATCTTTCTCACCTTTCCTGTCCTACTGTTCTCCTAGGGAATTGAAACTAGTTGTCAGAGCTCACCTGCCAAGTAGCCAGGAGCAAGATTTTTTTAGGGGTGAAGCATGCATCTACAACAGTTCATTCCATGGTGTTTTCATTATTTACATAAAAGTAATCCAGTGACATTTATCAGCTGGAAGCCCTCCTCCAAAGCCCTGAAGACAGAACAGATGGGATAGAACAGCACATTTCCTTTACAATGGTACATTTTCCTGAAAGAACTGGCAAAAAAAGCCAGTTTGGAAGTCAAAGTTCCACCCACACCTGAATGCATATTTCTCCCCCCTAAACAAGGGGCTGCCCTTTTTAGAAGTGAGTTAATCCAAGGTTATATTTAAACAATAAGAGGAATGATTCCTTACTGTAGACACCCCTCATCTTAAGTGAAATCATTTTTACAGAATTTCAGACCTATTGATGAAGTAAAGTACTGATTCATTTTAGTGTTTTAAGTTTTATGACTTTTTAAGCAGTAATAGATCATGTTCTTTGGAAGTATCAACACACTCAGGAAGGAAAGTCATTCATTATAACTCTAATATAGTTACAGATAAATTCTAGGAACTCCAATTGTGAATCCATGGGATTTCTGAGAAAAAAAATTTCATTTGTATTTCAAGTTAGACTGGAAAAAATGTAATAGAGAGTAGATTTTAGGTTCACAAAAGTACATTAGAAGTTTCTTTAAACAAGAAACTATGAACTAGTCATCTTAAAATCATAGAATTTCTACTTAAAACAGACCTTAAGTTCCAATCCAATTTAACAGTCCATTAATAATTAATTACTTGCTATGGTCAAAGCTCTTGTGCTAGATGCTAGGCAATATATATATTCCCTTCCCAAAGGAGTTTACATTCCACTAGCTCCAGTTAGGACAGGAGAAGGTACAACATTTACTCATATATGTGAAGAGAAGATTATTTGAGGAGGGAGAAAACACTAACACCTGGAGGGATTGGGGTAGATTTTTTAAAATTTTTTTTTGTTTTTGATAGTAACTAATATGGCACCTACTGAGTCTCGAAGAAAGCTATAGATTCTAAGAAAGGCAGGTAAAGAAGGAGGTCAATCTAAGAATGGTGTGCAAAGAAATAGGGGGTTAGATAAAGAATGTCAAGTTCTGGAAACAACAGGTTTCTGTTCTATCAAGAATACAGAGTATATGAATAGGGTATGTCAAACTACAGGACAGTAGGGGGGAAGGGGATGAGAGGGGAGATGATGGAAAGGAAGGCAGGCTTGGGGGGAGTGAAGTTGGATGCATAATTTGAAAAGGTACAGGATCAATGTAGAGAATAGAACAAGTGGGGGGTGCTATAGGATGGAGGGAAATATAGTTAGTCTTTCACAATACATCCACTATGGAAAGGTTTTGCAGAGCTACCCATGTACAACCTATATTGAATTGCTTATCTTCCCAGTAAGGGTGGATGATGAAGGAGGTAGGGAAAGAATCTGGAATTGAAAGTTTTAAAATCAAATGTTTAATATATATATATATATATATATTATTGTTATCATTATTACAATCATTATTGTTGTTATTATTGTTATTATTATTTTACATGAAACTGAGAAATAAGATATACAAGCACTGGGGCAAAGAGATCCACCATGCCTTACTGGAAAGTCGTGGGGGGGGAAGATATGAGAGAGAACAGATTGGGGGAGGGGATATTCAGTAGGACTGCTGTTTTAGGGTGGTGGGTAGGGTAAAAATAATAGAAAATTTGTAAATCAAAATCTCGTGGAAATATATGATGTAAACTAAAATTAAACATAAAATTTAATTCATGAAAAATACAGAGTATGTGAAGAGTATGCATAGGAAGGGAGGCTGAATGTATGAGGATTTTAAATGCAAGTAGAAGCAAAACCATTTTATCCTAGAGTCAATAAATAGTCTCTAAAGGTCTTTTTTTTTTAAAACAAATACTTTATTAACTTCTGTTTTACATCATTCATTTCCACCAGATTTTGAGTTACAATTTTTTCCCCCGTTTTTCCCCTACCCACCCTCCCAGAATTGTAGTCCCACAAGATATCGCTAACTCCAATCTGCTCTCTCCCATATCTTCTTACATACCCCCTTCGAATTTTCCATTAGAGGAAGGTGAATCTCTGTGCCCCAATGCCTGCACATCTTATCTCCCCATTACAAGCAAAAGAATGTTAATAATAGTATTTATATATATTTGAAACATTTAATTTAAAGACCTCGAATTTCAGATCCATTCCCTTCCTCCCTTGTCACTCATTCCCTCTGGAAAGATAAGTAATTCAGTATATGTTGTACATGTCTAGCTATGCAAAACATTACCATAGTAGATATATTGTACAAGGCTGCCCATAATTCCCTCCCACTCATCCCACCCCCGACCTGGTCCATTCCCTACTTGTTCCTGTCCCTCTTCTATAGTGGGTACTTCCAACCTCCCCTCCCCCCAAGAATGCCCTCCTATCCATCATTCTCCCTCTTATCCCCCTTCCCCTTATTCTGCTGCAGGTTGAGATATCCCATTTAGTATGTATGTCATTCTCTCCCTGAACCAAATTCAGTGAGAATGTGGTTTTGCCTTTTTGTCTTCCTATTCTTCTCCTCCCTTGCAGCCTCTTCCCCTTGCTTCTTCTACAAGAGATAGTTTACCCTACCTTGTCTCTCCCCATCTCCCCTTGCCACTTTCCTCTCTCATCTCATAATTTCACCCCTTGAGTATCCTCCCTTCCCAGCAAATTCAACCTATGCCCTCTATCCATATATAACTGTAAACATATACCCACACATTCACATATGTATTCATATGGCCATACACCCTTCTACCATTATTTTCATACTGAGAGGGGTTTCATCAGTCACAGTTATTGTTTTTCCATATAGGAATGTAAATACCTCAACTTTGATAAGTTCCTTTTGATTTCTTTTCCCTGATTACCTTCTCAGGAATCTCTTGCTTCTTGTGTCTGGATGTCAAATTTTCTATTTAACTCTGGTTTTTTACTCAAGAATGCTTGCAATTCCTCTATGCCACTGAATGACCATATATTCCCCTGAAACAAAATACTCAGTTTTGCTGGGTAGGTGACCCTTGGGTTCATTCCCAGCTCTTTTGCCCTCTAGTATATCATATTCCATGCCCTTCAATCCCTCAGTGTAGAAGCTGCCAGGTCCTGGGCTATTCTGATTGTGTTTCCACAATATTGAAATTGTTTCTTCCTGGCTGCTTGGAGTATTTTCTCCTTGATCTGGGGATTCTGGAACCTGGCTATAATATTCCTGGGAGTTTTCATTTTGGGATCTTTTTCAGGAGGTGATAGGTGGATTCTTTCAACCTCTATTTTGCCATCTGGATCTAAAACATCAGGGCAATTTTCCTTGAGAATTTCTTGAAGGGTGATTTCTAGGTTCTTTCATTGATCATGGCTTTCAGGTAGTCCAATAATTTTTAAATTGTCTCTCCTGGATCTATTTTCCAGGTCAGTGGTTTTTCCCATGAGATATTTCACATTGCCTTCTAATCTTTCATTTGTTTGGATCTGCTTAACAGCATCTTGATTTCTCATAAAGTCACTAGCTTCCATTTGCTCCAGTCTAACTCTGAAGTAATGAATCTCCTCAGTGAACTTTTGAGATTCTTTTTCCATCTGGCAAAGTCGACTTTTTAAGGCATTTTTCTCCTCATTACCCTTTTGGGCCTCCTTTGCCATTTGAGTTAGTCTATTTTTTTTAAGGTGTTGTTTTCCTAAGTCAAACTGTTGACCCTCATTTCATACTTTTCCTGCATCATTCTCATTTCTCTTCCCAATTTTTCCCCCACTTCCCTTATTTCATTTTTAATGTCCTTCTTAAGGTCCTCTATAGCCTGTAACCTGCTCATATTTTCATTTGGGGCTTTTGGAGCAGGATTTCTGACCTCACAGTCCTCTTCCTGTTTCATGCTTCGATCCTCTTTGCCCCCTAATAGGAATCTAAGGTTGCATTTTTCTGTTTAATTTGTTTCCTTTGCCTTGGCATGTTGCCACTTAATTACTTGACTTTTGGGCTTGTTCCTACAATATGGCTGGGCTGCCAGACAGGTGAACTTTTGTACTGAACATGTGGGGGGAAAACTTCCATTTCTGGAAAGCTGGAAACCCACCCACAACCTCCAACCCAGATCACAATCCAGATCCAGGGAGGTTAAAGCAAGAGAGATTACCCCCCAAGACTGATTGCTGGACCTCCCTACAGTTCGCAGGCCAGGAGCTGGAGCTGCCTCTGAAAACTACAAAATGGAGTGTCTCCTCAGTGGCTTCTACCCCCCAGGGGAGGAAGCTGATACATTCCCCAAATAGTGGTCCCAAAGTCCATAGGGCGCTAACCTCTCACTTTGTCCTAGGCATGTCTATGTTGATAATTCTGGAATCGCCACAGCTGCTGGTTTTCTGTGGTCTCTCTAGCTGGCTGCTGGCCTGGCTGCCCTGGGGCTAAAACCACAACTCATGCAGAACTGTGCTTGGCTCCCCACACTCTGAGCGCTGCTGGCTCCCAGATTGCTTCGCTGGTCCTTCCTGCAGGGCTGCTGGGCTGTCCTCAGCAGGAGGTTAGCTTCTCTGTGTCATTCTGTGGGTGCTGGGGCTCCAGAAGTTGGTCAGAGTCCATTTTTACATAGTTTTGAGGTAATCTGGGGGGAGAGTGCCTTCAATGAACTGTTTCTACTCCACCATCTTGGCTCCACCCCTCTAAAGATCTTTAACCATGGGATTGACATGTTCACAATTATGCTATAAGATTAATTTAGTAATTTTATGAAGGACATATCAGGGACTGATGAGACAGGGAAAGACATTATACTACTGCAATAGACCAAGCAAGGCATGTTTCTCTCTCTAATCTGTTCTATTTACTTTATTTGCCACTTCCCTATATCTTTTAGGTGTCTTTTATGTGTTATCTTCCCCCACTAGAAGTTCCTTTAGGACTGGTAAAGTCTTTTTCTTTGCATTTTCTTCCAGAGCTTAGCTTACTGCCTGAGCATAGTAAATAATAAGTATTTCTTGACTAGTGCTTGGCATACAGTAAAAGCTTAAAAATTCTTCTTGACTGACTGACTATATCGTTGAGAAAGAATTAGAACCTTGACATGATTAATTTTCTGACACTATTCTCTCTCTAGATGAAGTCTAGAGGAACTGAGAATAAGTCAAATTCACAGGAGAAATAGGTATTGGAGGTGGGATTTAAAGTGTGGGTTTCCTTGGAAATTCATTATTATTTTCCAATATGTCAAACTGTCAATGACATTTCCTGGGAAATGAAAGAATAAGAAGGAAATTGAGGCATAGAATGAATTTTGTTCAAGGTAGATATCTTTGCACACAAGGATTCATAGTACCCTTATTTTCCAGGATGAAAAAAAGAACCAGAGTGGGAAATGGACTTGTCCATAGTCACAGAACAAGGTAGAATGTTGGTCTTTTCCTGCTCACTTTCACTTCACCCTGTGTCAAGGCTTCAAATGTAAGCAAATATATTTTCCTTCTGTTTCCTTTTCTTTGTCCTAGGAGGTTCTCATGGGAGCTAGTAAACTTTGGGGGATGGGGAAGTATTTTCTTCATAAAAGGAAAGCTAGCCTTGAATCTTGACTCCACCACTCACAGGTAGGTGATTCTGAGCAAGTAATTTATTCTATGAGTTTTAGTGGCAATTCTCAAAAGGGAACTCAGTCTCATGCTTTCTATTCTGTAAAGTGTCCTTCCCAGCCTAATACAATTTAAGTCTAAGACCCTAAATGCTGGACTTTTGTAGCCTTAGCCATTGACCCAATATATCCCCTGTCCTGCAGTTGAACTGTCACTACATTCCCCAGTATGTAATAATGGTGATGGATCTGTATTTTAATCTCGTGTTACTATTATAGCAACAACTCCTACTCTGTGTTGTTAGGGCCTCTGGTTAGCACTTGATGTTCACACCCTCTTTTTTTTATCTTTCATCCTTGCACTAAAGAGACACCAAGCTAAGTTGCAAAAAAGCTTTAAGCACATTCTCATCTCTGTCTGTTGAGGAATCCTTTCAAGGTAACATATTTATTTCCCAGACTATAATGGAAGTCTATGGGGAAATATGGTTCCCTTTGCTAAAGCTTGCTTTATAGTCAACTCTGCAGGAATTTAGCTGTTGAATGAATAAAGTAATGAATACCTATATTTAAGGAGTATTATCTATAGACTTAGTAAGGTAAACCAGGAATGAATAAGTTCTATCCATAATATACGTGTGCAATTATGTAATTTATATCTACAAAGACAAATGTATATTACTTTTCATTTACATAAAAGAGAGATGTTTCTGTAAATAAATATGTATAAATTACATCCACATAGGTCACACTCCTTTGGATGCATATGTACAAATATGTATGTGTCTATATATACACAGACAATCTAAGTATATATTCACATGCATATGTACATAGACATAAACACATTTACAAACACACATAGATATCTCCTAATTCACTAAAGATCTATTTTCATTTTAGAGATTTGGGGGCATTGTGAATCCTGGTCTTGTCCTTCTTCACCCCCTTTTTATTTCATCATTTCCTTTGATCTGTTACTTTTG
This sequence comes from Gymnobelideus leadbeateri, assembly GCA_011680675.1. Taxonomy (NCBI): domain Eukaryota; kingdom Metazoa; phylum Chordata; class Mammalia; order Diprotodontia; family Petauridae; genus Gymnobelideus; species Gymnobelideus leadbeateri. Next base: position 196,747 of record WOXC01008112.1, read on the forward strand.
TTCTTTTTTTTAAACAAATGCTTTATTAACTTCTGTTTTACATCATTCATTTCCACCATATTTGGAGTTACAATTATTTTTCCCCCTTATTTTTCCCCTACCCACTCTCTCAGAATTGCAGTCCCACAAGGTATTGCTTCCTCCAATCTGCTCTCTCCCATATCTTCTCCCATACCCCCTTCGACTTTTCCATTAGAGGAAGGTTAATCTCCAATGCCTGCACATCTTATCTCCCAATGACAAGCAAAAGAGTATTAATAATAGCATTTATATATATTTGAAACATTTAATTTCAAGACCTCGAATTTCAGATCCATTCCCTTCCTCCCTTGTCACCCATTCCCTCTGCGAAGATAGGTAATTCAGTATATGGTGTACATGTCTAGCTATGCAAAACATTACCATAGTAGATATATTGTACAAGGCTGCCCATAATTCCCTCCCACTCATCCCAACCCCCACCTAGTCCACTCCCCACTTGATCCTGTCTGTCTTCTATAGTGGGTACTTCCAACCACCCCTCCACCCAAGGATGCCCTCTCATCCATCATCCCTCCTCTCATCCCCCTTCCCCCTATTCTGCTGCAGGTTGAGATATCCCATTTAGTATGTATGTCATTCTCTCCCTGAACCAAATTCAATGAGAATGTGGTTTTGCCTTTTTGCCTTCCTATTCTTCTCCTCCCTTGCAGCCTCTTCCCCTTGCTTCTTCTACAAGAGATAGTTTACCCTACCCTGTCTCTCCCCATCTCCCCTTGCCACTTTACTCTCTCATCTCATAATTTCACCCCTTGAGTATCCTCCCTTCCCAACAAATTCAACCTATGCCCTCTATCCATATATAACTGTAAACATAGGTACACACATTCACATATGTATTCAAATGAACATACACCCTTCTTCCATTATTTTCATACTGAGAGGGGTTTCATCAGTCACAGTTATTGTTTTTCCATATAGGAATGTAAATACCTCAACTTTGATAAGTTCCTTTAGATTTCTTTTCCTTGATTACCTTCTCAGGCATCTCTTACTTCTTGTGTCTGGATGTCAAATTTTCTATTTAACTCTGGTTTTTTCTTCAAGAATGCTTGAAAGTCTTCTATTCCCTTGAATGACCATATTTTCCCCTGAAACAAAATACTCAGTTTTGCTGGGTAGGTGACCCTTGGGTTCATTCCCAGCTCTTTTGCCCTCTGGAATATCATATTCCATGACCTTTGATCCCTCAGTGTAGAAGCTGCCAGATCCTGGCCTAATATGATTGTGTTTCCATAAGATTGAAATTGTTTCTTCCTGGCTGCTTGTAGTAATTTCTCCTTGATCTGGGGATTCTGGAACCTGGCTATAATATTCCTGGGAGTTTTCTTTTTGGGATCTTTTTCAGGTAGTGTTAGGTGGATTTTTCAACCTTTATTTTGCCCTCTGGATCTAAAACATCAGGGCAATTTCCCTTGAGAATTTCTTGAAGGGTGATTTCTAGGTTCTTTCTTTGATCATGGCTTTTGGGTAGTCCAATAATTTTTAAATTGTCTCTCCTGAATCTATTTTCCATGTCAGTTGTTTTTCCCATGAGATATTTTACATTTCTTTCTACTCTTTCATTTTTTTGGATCTGCTTAACAGCATCTTGATTTCTCATAAAGTCATTAGCTTCCATTTGCTCCAGTCTAACTCTGACGGAATGAATCTCCTCAGTGAACTTTTGAGATTCTTTTTCCATATGGCAAATTTGGCTTTTTAAGGCATTCTTCTCCTCATTGCCCTTTTGGGCCTCCTTTGCCATTTGAGTTAGTCTATTTTTAAGGTGTTGTTTTCCTCAGTCAGGCTATTGACCTTCATTTCATACTTTTCTTGCATCCTTCTCATTTCTCTTCCCAGTTTTTCCTCCACTTCTCTTATTTGATTTTTAAAGTCCTTTTTAAGGTCCTCTATGGCCTGTAACCTGCTCATGTTTTCATGTTGCTTTTGGAGTAGGATTTCTGACCTCATAGTCCTCTTCCTGTTCCATGCTTCGACCCTCTTTGCCCCCAAAGTAGGAGTCTAAGGTTGCATTTTTCTGTTTAATTTGTTTCCTTTGCCTTGGCATGTTGCCACTTAATTACTTGACTTTTGGGCTTGTTGCCACACTATGGCTGTGCCACCAGACAGGTGAACTTTCGTCCTGAATATGTGGGGGGACAACTTCCATTTCTGGCAAGCTGGAAACCCACCTATGACCTCCACCCCAGATCACAATCCAGATCCAGGGAGGTTAAAGCAAGAGAGATTACCCCCCAAGACTGATTGCTGGATCTCCCTACAGTTTGCAGGCCAAGAGCTGGAGCTGCCTCTGAAAACTACAAAATGGCGTGTCTCCTCAGCGGCTTCTAGACCCCAGGGGAGGAAGCCGACGCGTTTCCCAAATACTGGTCCCAAAGTGCATAGGCACTAACCTCTCACTTTGTCCTAAGCATGTCTATGTTGATAATTCTGTAATCAACACAGCTGCTGGTGTTCTGGGGTCCCTCCAGCTGGCTGCTGGTCTGGCCATCCTGGAGCTAAAACCGCTCATGTGGTCCTGGGCTCAGCTCTCCATGTGCTGCGCCTTGTGCTTCTGGCTCCCAGAGAGCTGCCTGCTCCCAGATTGCTGCACTGATCCTTCCTGCAGGGCTGCTGGGCTTTCCTCAGCAGGAGGTTAGCTTCTCTGTGTGGTTCTATGGGTGCTGGGGCTCCAGAAGTTGTTCATAGTCCCCTTTTACATATTTTGGAGGTGATCTGGAGGGAGAGTGGCTTGGACGCGCTGTTTCTACTCTGCCATCTTGGCTCTGCCGCCTATTTTTGTTCTAATAAAGATATATGAGAGTCAGGTTTGGGCAAAGGGGAAGTATTTCTTTTGATAGAAGGAAACCTGTTCTTGAATGTTGGCTCTGATACTCACATATGGATGATTCTAAATAATTTATTCTATGAGTTTTAATGCCTTCACTTATGGAATGGGAGTAATAACACTAGTAGTGTCTATCTCAGTTTGCTATTTTTATGAAAATGCCTAAAGGCCTATATAACTATGATTTGATGATGTAAGAAGAAGAGGAAGAAGAAAAAGAAGATGATGATTATGATTGGTGTGCCCTCTTCCTCTCCCTTCTTCCCACGTGGAATGACTGAAAATCAATTGAATAATTATCTTCTCTAGATTAAAAATAATTCCAATTCAATTTTTGTTCTCCTACAGCTTGTGTGACCATTTTTTATTGATTTATTCCCCCTCATGCTCTTTTGTTGGTATTCTCAAACTTTTATTATAGGTCCTCTTTACTTCTGTCTTCATACTTTCTCTCTTACTGACCTTTTCAGCTCCCATTGGTTCAATGAGCATCTCAATCAGACATAATAACACTTAATTACAGACAAAGCATATCAATGCTTCCCAAACCCCTGTATGCGTCAATCCCTCCTGAGTTTCAGTGTGCCAAAAACTTTGTCTTGGACATGTTGAACAGGAAGTTTCGTAAACATCTCAAACTAAACATATCCAACAGAACTCATTGCCTTAAAGTTTACTTTTCTTTTAAATCTCTCCATCTCTTTTAAGGGCATTGTAATAATTCTGGCTCACTAATATCAAAATGTCAGAGCCAACCTGGGTGTCTCACCTTACTCATCTTTCCTATTCAAACAATTATCAATTCCCATCAATTCTATTTCCATATCATTTTTTATATCCAGATCCTTGTCTTTCCTCACAAAGCCATCACTCTTCTTGAAGACTGCATCCACTTCCTTGAGATGATCACAATAGATTCTTAAATGATCTCCTTCCTTCTACGCTTATTTCTGATCAATCCAGTTCCTGCCCACAGCTCTCAAAGTGTTACTCCTGAAATCTAACCATTTTACTCTCATGGTCAAGGATATTTAGTGCCTATTACTTCTAGAAGAAAATGAAGTCCTTTGTTTGGCATTCCTTCCCAATGAAGTTCCACCTTACTTGTTTAGCCTTATTGTTTTTCATTACTCACATTCACCTATTCTTCAGTTCAACCAGACTATATTGCTTTGCTTGCAAATGACTCATATTTCTACTTTCCATTCTTCTTCATAGCTTGTCCCTCAAACATAGACTTTCCTCCCTCCTTACCTCCACCTCTTGAAAACCCTAATTTCCTTCAAAGTTCAACTCAAACACCACCTCATACATGTGTCATTTCTTGATTCCCCCCAGGTACCACTTCCTCCCCCATTTACACTTGTGTTTATTCCTTCTGTAAAATATAAGCTCCTTAAGATCAGGGTCTGTTTCATTGCTATCTCTATATTCCAGAGGCCTAGTATAGTGTCTGACATTAATTGCAGATGTTATTGTGGTTAAGTCATCTTTTGGTCATGACCAAAACCCTATTTAGGGGTTTCTTGACAGATATACTGGAGTAGTTTGGCATTTCCTTGTCCATCTAATGAAGAAATGGCAGGAGACAACGTTAAGTGACTTGCCCAGGGTCATATAGCTAGTATGTGTCTGAGGTCAGATTTTAACTTAGGAAGGTGAACTTCCTGAATCCAGGCCCACTAGTCTATCCAGTGTCCCACCTTCCTGACAGTGACTCATAGTAGGCACTTAATATATGTTTTATTTGATCAAGTAATTTGAAAATGCTGAGATTATCTGGAAAGTTTGGAGAATAGGACAGAATTGAGAAGTAGAGATGTTTAGTCTTCTCAGTATACACTGAAATCTAAGCAAAAAACCAAGAAGCAAAATAGCATAGTCACACAGCATTTAAATCCATCTTTTCCTCCATTCAAATTTGTTTTACAGAAACATTTCAAGCAACTCTGTACTTCATAGATGTCAGTAAAAATATAGCATCTTGAGTTGACATTCACTATAGAAACAAAGAAACAGAAATCACAGGATCATAGAATCACAGAAAGATTTCATTTTATGTTGGCAGTTGGTCACAGTGATAAGAGCACTGGATTTAGACTAGGGAGAATAAGACTTTGGTGCCACCACCAAAAATTACCAGCTGTGTGCCCCTGAGAAAGTCACTATAAAATTGAGAACATTCGTTTCTCATTTACAAGATTAAGACTCTAATAATTGTACTTTGTATTTAGTTCACCAAGTTAAAAAGGAAGCTTTTTATAAAGAGATGTGTATTTTAATTACTATGGTTAAAGAAATTTGGGAACCAAAGAGATGGATGAATACTCAGGTTCTCAAAGCAGTAATTCATTAAAGATAACTAGTGGATTGACATTGATTGCTAATATTTGTGACAAATAAAACCAATGATACCATAATGTAAATATCTGTAGTTTTTGCACTAAGATAGAGGAGGAAGAAGTAGAGGAATTATATGAAGAGATTGTCAAAACTGCCCAGATCATGTCAGATTATATAAATTAACATGTGTAAAGTAATTTGTTAGCCACTAATCATATAGATATTGTTACTATCATTATTATTTTATATTGATACCTAGTATATTTATTGAGTAAACGCAGGGCACTGGGGAAGATAACAAAATCTACTTTGGAGAACTAAAATTAGAGTAACAAAAGAAGCAAAATTTTTAAGGTACACTTAAATGACTTTATATTATAAGATCACAAAAACTTAGTTAGAAATAACCTGAGAGGAGATACTTTAGTACAATCCATGCTAGGTGCAGGGATGGAGGGAGAAAAATCTCTCTACAATACTGGTTGTAGAGACAACTTTAAGTTTCAATATTGTGTGTCAAGCTCAATACATGCACAAGAGAACTAATTATTTTTCATTCCTAAATTCACTCTTCTAAACTTCCATATATTTGGTGAAGGCACCACAATATTTCAAATAACCCAGGTTTGCAATTTCACCATCATTTTATGTAATTCTCCCCCCACCCCACTTTTTCTCTCTCATGTTTAATCTGTTATGAGGTTTTATTTCTTGTGTTTCCATGTTACAACTTGTTTCTCTTTCCCTCTCTTCACTCACATGGCTAATATTCAGTTTATCTTCTACATAAATACTAAAATTGCCTCTCATCACTAGCAGCAGTGGCAGTTTCCAGACTTCTCAGTCCACAGACACCTGAGACAACTTAGAAAGTCAGTAGGAGGGGTCTGTTATAACTGGATGAGAGAGAAATGCAGTCCTGTGTGGGACAAGTCACAGCAGTAGCAGCAGCAGCTGCCACTGGAATGATCATCCAATAGACAGCACGTTTGAAAGTCACCTATTTCAACTTCTGGGAGCCAAGATGGCAGTATAAGCAATAAGTCACTCTCATCTTCCCTCGTTGACCTTGAAAAGCCCAGAAAATATTGCCCCAGGAAAAATTCTGGAATAGTTGAACCAGCAGAAAGATGAGGAATAACAGTCTTTTACTTGGGAGGCTAGGGGTAGTAATGGGAAAAGGTCCCTCTTGCTGTGACTGAAGGAAAACATAATAGGAGGGGAGGCATCCCAGCAAGCCGGCATCAAGCTCTACCTCAGTGGACCACTGGGAGATCATGAACCCCAAGGTGGAGGAACAGGTAAGCACCGATATCAGGAACACACCAGTCACCACCACCAGTTCCAGTTCAGCACCATGTAAACTACCAGACCATTACAACCACCAGCTGCCAGCACCTGAGCCCCAGAACAAAATAAAAACAGTAATTAGACCACTACCCCCCAGCACAAGAAGCCTGGGACAATGTCCCCAGGGACCAGAAGCAGAGAGTATAGGCAGTTGGAGGTGAAAGGGAAAGAAAAGGGGCAGGATGGAGAAAATGGAAGGAAGAAGTAGTAAGGGAAAAGTGAAAGAAAAAAGAAGGGGATGAGAGAAGGGAGGGAAGCAAAACTCTAGGTAGGAGGCAAAGGGAGAAAGGAGAAAGAAAAACATAAACAGCAGGGATGGAGTAGGGGGGTAGAATGGAGATAAAGACACAGAGAGTAATCATAACTGTGGATGTGAATGGGATGAACCCCCCCCCCCCAATGAAACAGAAGTGGATAGCAGAGTGGATTAAAAATTATAATCCTATAATATGTCATTTACAAGAAACACTTTTAAAAGGGATGCAAATAGGGTAAAGTAAAAGACTGGAGTAGAATATCTTATGCTTCAGCTGAAGTAAAGAAAAAAAAAAACAGGGATAGCATCCTGATCTCAGACAAAACAAAAGTAAAAACAGATCTAATTAAAAAGAAGTAAGAAAGGTAAGAGGTAAAAATATCCTGCTAAAAGGCACCATAGACAATAAAGTAACATCATTACTAAACACACATGCACCAAGTGGTATAGCATTCACATTCATAGAGGAGAAGTTAAGGAGGTTACAGGAAGAAGTCGACAGCAAAACTTTACTAGTGGGGTACCTCAACTTCCCCCTCTCAGAACTATATAAATCTAATCACAAAATAAACACAAAAGAAGTTAAGGAGGTAAATATAATTTTAGAAAAGTTAGATATGATAGATCTCTGAAGAAAACTGAATGGGGAGAGAAGAGAATATATCTCTTTCTCAGTGTTACATGGCATGTACACAAAAATTAACCATGTACTAGAGCATAAAAACCTCACAATCCAATGCAGAAAGGTAGAAATATTAAATACTTTCTTCTCAGGTTGTGACACAATAAAAAAGTAAATGTAATAAAAGGTCAGGGAAAGATAGAGTTAAAATTATTTGGAAAGTAAATAATCTAATCTTAAGGAATTAGTGGGTCAAACAAAAATCATAGAAACAATCAGTATCTTCATCCGAGAAGGACAATAATGAGGCAACATACCAAAACTTAGGGGATACAGCAAAAACAGTTCTTAGTGGAAGTTTTATATCTCTAAATGGTTACATGAACAAAATAGAGAAAGAGGAGGTCAATAAATCAGGCATGTAAATAAAAAAAAGCAAAAAAAGAACAAATTAAATATCCTCAATAAAATACCAAATTAGAAATACTGGAAACCAAAGAACAGATTAATAAAATTTAAATCAAGAAAACTATTGACCTAATGGATAAAAATAAAAGGTGACTTTATGAAAAAAAAATAAACAGATAAACCTTTCATTACTTTCATTTAAAAAAAAGAAAGAAAACAAAATTACCGATATAAAAAATTAAAAGGGTTAATTCACCACTAATGAAGAGGAAATTAAAACAATAATTAAGAACTACTTTACCAACCACATGCCAACAATTTTGAGAATTTTAGTGAAATGGATGAATATTTGCAAAAATATAAATTGCCCAGAACAAGAGAAGAAGTGAAATAAATTCTAAATAATCCCATCTCAGAAAAAGAAATTGAAGAGTCATCAATGAACAACCTAGGAAAAAATCTCCAAGACCAGAGGAATTTAGAAGCGAATTCTATCAAACATTTAAAGAACATTAATTTCAACACTATATAGACTATTTGGGGATATAGCTGAAGAAGAAGTCCTACAAAATTCCTCTTACGATATAAAAACGGTACTGATATTTAAACCAGGAAGAGTGAAAGCAGAGAAATAAAATTATAGACAATTTCTCTAATGAACATAGATACAATTTTTTTTTAAAGCAATTGGGGTTAAGTAACTTGCTCAAGGTTACACAGCTAGTCATTATTTATGTGTGGATGCTCATTTTCTGAGGCCGGATTTGATCTCGGGTCATCCCAACTCCGAGGCCGGCGCTCTTACTCTCTGCGCCACCTAGCCGCCCCTCGATACAATTTTTTTAAAATAAAATATTAGCAAAAAGTTTACAGCAACTTATCACAAGAATATGACCAGGTAAGATTTATACCAGGAATGCAAGGCTGGTTCAAAATTAGGAAAACTATCAGCATTACTGATAACATCAAGAAAAAAAAACTAACAGAAACCATATAAGTGTCTCAATATGTGCAGAAAACTCTTTTGACAAAATGCAACACCCATTCCTATTAGATAACTCTAGAGAACATAAGAATAAATGGAGTTTTCCTTAAAATGAAATGCATCATCTACCTAAAATCATCAGCAAGTATATGTAAGGGGGGTAAACTAGAAGCTTTTATAATAAGATCAGGGGTGAAACAAGGATGTTCATTATCACCACTGTTATTCAATATGGTCCTAGAAATATTAGCTTCAGCAATAAGAGAAGAAAAAGAAATTTAAGGAATTAGAATAGCCACAGAAGAAACAAAGCTATCACTCTTTGCAGATGTTATGATGATATACTTAGAGAATCCTAGAGAGTCGAGTGAAAAAAACAACCTGAAATAATAAACAACTTTATCAAAATTTCAGGATGTAAAATAAACTCACATAAATCATTGACATTTCTATATATTACTAACAAAGCCCAATAGCATGAGATAGAGAAGTTCCACTTAAAGTAACTATATAAAATACAAAATATTTGGGAGTCTATATGCCATGACAAACACAAGAACCATATGAACACAATTACAAAATACTTCACACAAATAAAGTCAAATCTAAATAATTGAACAATCATCAGTTGCTCACGGGCAAGCCAAGGTAATATAATAAAAATGACAATTCTACCTAAATTAATTTACTTACTGCCACACCAAATTACCAAAAATTATTTTATATAGCTAGAAAAAATCCTAACAAAATTTATCTGGAAGAACAAAAGGTCAGAATATCAAGTTATTAATGAAAAGAAATGCCAGGAAAAGTGGCCTAGCCATACCGGATCTTAAATTGTATTACAAAGGAGCAATCATCAAAACTACTTGGTACTGGATAATAAACAGAAAGGCAGATTAGTGGAATAGGTTATGGACACAAGACACTGTACTCAATGACTATAGTCATAAAATTGCCCTAAATCACTAATGACTAGAGAAATGCAAATCAAAATAACTCCAAGGTACCACATGACACCTATCAGATTGACTAACATGACAAAACATTTTGGAAATGGAAAATTATAAATGCTGGAGAAAATATGGGAAAATTGTAACACTAATGCATTGTTGGTGAAGTTTTCAACTAATCCAACCATTTTGGAGATCAATTTGGTACTATTCCCAAAGGGCTAGAAAAATGTGTATCCCCTTTGACCCAACGATATGACTTCTAGGTTTATATCTGAAGAGATCATAAAAATGAGAAAATATGCAAAATTATAACAGTTCTTTTTGTGGTGGCCAAGAATTGGAAATTGAAGGGATTTCCATCAATTGGGGAATGGCTGAACAAGTTATGGTATATGATTGTAATTGAATACTATTATGGCATAAGAAGTGATAAGTAGGTTGACTTCAGAAAAAACCTGGAAAGACTTCTATGAACTGATGCTGAATGAAATGAACACAACCAGGAGAACATTGTATACAGTTACAGCTGCATTGCATAAATACTAACATTGATAAACTTAGTTCCTTAAAGCCACTCGTGAGCAGCTTTCCAAAGGACTGGTTCTGTGAATAGCTTTCAAGTTTCTGATTACATAGTATAGTGAGCTCTCTATTTATTCAATAACAAATCAAAATCAAAATACAACATTCACAATGTTACAATTTATCACAGAAAATCAAAATACAGCATTCACCATGTCACCACTCAACAACCTATCACTAAAATGGCCACATCATTTTCACCAAAGTTGTCACATAGTTTTCAAAAAATTACATTAGTTTAGTCAATCACAATATCCTTAATTCAATCACAAAGTACAAAAGTCAAGGTTCTCCACTCCTAGGTCACAGTAAATTATAATCTCAGTCAGTATACAGTATCCAAGTAAAGTCTTCTTTCAGCTTGACTCAAGGCTGGTTCTTAGCTTCCATGGTTCCTCTTCCATGGTCCCAGCTCCAACTGTCACCTGGGTTGAAAGGTAGGCAGCTTACAGTTTCTTGTCCAGTTCTTCATCCAGTTCCTGTTCCATATTGAAAGTCACAGTGCCTAGTCCACCTTAAGTCCTTCACAGTTCCTGTTTCTGGGAAGACAAAGCTTAACAGAGCCACAATAATATTCATGCACATTTCCAGCACCATCATCAATTCACTATCTGCCTGTGAAATCATCTCACACCCACCAACAAGATCTGAGAACTCAATACAAATCATCAACATGGAAATCAACACAGACCCACATACAAGGTCCAGGAGGTCAGCATAAATCATCAGTAAAGTACCAAGGACCTCCAAAACCTCCTCCAGGACTTCTGTAAACATACAACCAGAAATTCCTCTTTCAGGGTTTCCAATAAGATCACAGGGATTGTCTACAAAGAATCCCAAACTAACATGAACACAGACAAAGCAGACAAACAGTGTCAGGATACCATTGCTTTTCTCCTTGACTCTGCCATGTCAAGAGTCCTCTTCTCAGTTCTACTGTCTCTAGCCTGGAAATTCTCCTTATATATATTCATTAGCTCCTCCCCTTCCCATTGCAGAAGTTGGTGAGTTCTTGGGTTCACAAGTTCTGTCTCTTAACAGACTTGATATAAGGCTCAAAAGAAACTTGAACTGAAACAGTGTTAATTCAATAGCTGAAACAAGGTGTGAATTACTTCTGTTCTTGACATTACAAGCTCTTAGCCATGTAAGGTTTTAAGACAGTTCCAAAAGGCTCATGATGAAAAATATTATGCACATTCAGAGAAAGAACTAGGAGTCTTAATGCATATTGAAGCATCTTATTTTCATGCTTGCTCTCTCTCTCTCTCTCTCTCTCTCTGTTTCGTTTTGTTTCTTCTTTCTCATAGTTTTTCACATTGGTTCTAATTCTTCTTTACAACATGACTAATGTGAAAAATATGTTTTATATGAATGTGTATGTAGAGCTTGTATCAGATTGCACAAAATCTTGGGGAGGGGAGAGGGATGGAAGCAGAGAAAATTTAAATCTCAAAAGCTTGTGGAACTGAATGTTGAAAACAAACGTACAAAATAATTAATTAAAAAATTAGATGACACCTCCATGTTTTGGTGAGGGAAAGCCATAGCAGTCCAGTAATTAAATTTCTTGATGACTCTTTACTGTCTCTGGAATAAAATACCAAATCCTCAACCTGGCAGTTAAAGCCCTAGACATTCTGGTTCCAATCTAACCTTTCATACTGCTTTTCATTGTTATTCATATAGTCTGTGTATCAGACAAACTAACCTATTTTTGGAACTAAACATTTTATTTTTAATTTCCAGGTCTTTGCAAAGATGTTCTCCACTCAATGCTGGGAATACACCCCTTCCTCACCTATACCTCCTACAATCTTTACCTCAAGTTTAAATTCAGGTGCCAATTTGAAATTTAAAGACTTCCCTTATAGTAACACACACACAAATACAAACATACACACACACTCACACAATTATTAGACCTTTTCCCCTGCTCACAATCTATTGCATTTATTTGTCAAAGCATTTATTATATCACTGTACTCACCTTTATGCAGAACATAAACTCATTGAAATGAGAGACTGTATTTCTTTTGTATTTGTTACCTATAACACCATTATTAAACATATAGTTTATGCTTAATAACCATGTGTCACATGGAATAAAAAAAATCATGTTTCAATGGATCCCATATTCATAGTCAAAAGATCCTAAATTCTTGAGGTTATTGAAGATTCTCATAAGCAAAGTAATTTGAAGTATTTGTCTATGAGGGTGGATTTGCTAATATATCGACTGCATTGGTCTCAATTTCCTCATGTAAAATGGGACAAATACTTTCTTTATCTGCCATGTGAGTTGCAATAAATATGCAACTAGACAACATTTTAAAAACCATTTTGGAAAACCAAAACAAAACACATTGTAATAAAATCTAGAGAACAGACACCTTGGAAATGTTACCTATGCATGGATAGTCCTATCCAGTAATTCTTAATTTTTTTCCACTCAAAACCATGTTTTGGCAGTGTTCTTTGGCTTTACATGGCCCAAGGGCATGCACAGTGCAAAGCTCCCATACTTTGTGTTCAGAACCTAGGCTGCATTTAACTTGCATGATGCACCATGGGCAAGCATTCCCAGAAACACCTCAGATTCATCACACACTGATTTTTAATTATTTTTTGGTCATTGTGCATTCAGAAAACTTTTACTGTTGCCAAATTTTTTCACAGCCCCATATGGGGTCTAGAACTGTAATTTAAGAAATGCTGAGGATTGTGATCTTCTAGAATCAAAGAAGGGAGTATGATATGATGGATAGAGAACTCAGTATGGAATAAAGAAGGTCTAGTATTACTTTCAGACTCAGATATTTACTAGCTGTTTGAGCAAGACACTTAACCTCTCTGTGTTTCAATTTCCTTATCTATAAAATAAAAATATTGGAATTGATGGTGTCTAAGGTCCCTTCTAAAGGGAGCTGGATAGCTCAATGGACAGATCATTAAGCCTGGAGTCAGGAAGACCTGAGATCAAATCCAATCAAACATTTACTAACTGTATGACCCCTCAGTAAGTCACTCAACCTGTTTGCCCTAATTCACGAGAGAAACTAATGGCAAACCATTCCAGTATCTTTGCTAAGAAAACCACATGGACAGTATTGATGGCATATAGTCCACAGGGTCACAAAGAATCAGAAATGGCTGAACAACTAAATATCTATAAGGCGCCTTCTAGATCTAGAGCTATTATACTAACTTAATAAGTGTTCCATATACATGGAGAGTCTCATAGCCTTTTATCATTTATAGATTGACAGATCAATAATGTGGGCAGACAAAAACTGTTTCTACTAATTTCAGAATATACAACTTTGGGGAAGGGGTATACCTGAAAGACTGAAGGTCTATAGCTAAAGCATACACAAAGGGCAATACTATTTTACAATGTGGCATCAAAACATGACTCCATTCAACTCTAGATTGAAATCATAGTTTTAAAAATAGTTTAGACAAATTGATCATAATAGTTTTATGACTATATAAAAATAAGATTTGTGGATTTTCAAAGAATGTATCTGAAATATGTAAGTGATAGCATAGAAAGTGACTGCCATGGTCCTTCAAAAATTTCACATGGAAACATTAATGTTTATTTATTAAATTTTTTAAAATTCAATTAATTTTATTAAATTATTTAAAATTTGAAATTATTAAATTTATTAAGTTTATGGTAAGGATAAAAAGAGATGATGTATATGAACTGATTTTACAAAACTGAAACATATACAGATTTAGATATGATGATAATGAATCAACTTAATAAAGTTTGAACCAGGAATGTGCTGATAAATATAACAATTGGCTCACCAGAAAGGAAAAAAAATGTGTGTTTGTGTGTGTATGTGTGTGTGTGTGTGTGTGTGTGTGTGTGTGTGTGTGTGTGTGTACAACATACTTTTAAATTTATTCTCTATTATTAACATTTTCTCCCTCACTTTATTCAGTCGGGACTATTGAAAAATAATAATAAATCAAGCCCTAATTTGTAGTATTTGCCATTCTCTAAGGTATAAATGCTTACATTGAAAATTTAATAATTGGTTCTTTTGAGGCAGTTTGAGTTGGTTCTCATACCTGTGGTTCTAACCAAGGTTAAGACTTGTTTATGAGAAACAGCATGATCGAGTGGGTAGAGGGTCAGTCATTAAATGAGAATAACCTGGGTTCAAGGGCCAACACATAATAGCTTGATGACCATGAGCAAGGCACTTATCCTCTTAGTGCCTTAGGGAAACTCTTTCAGATTACATGTTGCAAAGAAGATGGCAGCCTGCATTGATACAAGCAGTTGTTTATTATTATTGTTATTGTTATTATTATTATTTTATTCAAGGATTCATTATCTCAAAAGAATCATAGTTTTTATACTTCTTTCCTTTGTATCGATTTTAGGCCTGTAATACAAAGTAGAAGGGAATAGCAGGGGGGAAAAAGCATAAGAAAAGAGATATGTCAACCCAGAAAAAGCACTGAAACACACCCTAAACAGAAAAAGCAGGGAAGGAGTAGTTGGGACATAAAACAATAATCATAGGAAAGGAAACCGAAGGACATAAACAAAATCATGGGAAAATGAATGAATGAAGAAGAAATTGATATATTCAATATCGGGTAACACTCTTAGCAACTCTCTAAGATTATAAATTGCAGAGAAAGTGCTCATCTGCATTGGGTATATTTTTCTCACCCAAAAGTTTCTCTGGATGATAAAATCACAAGTCCAAACCCTATCCACATCCTTATCTTGAATCATCCTGTCTCCAGAAAGAAACTACTGCTTTGTTAGGGGACTGTCTCTGTGCCATCACTGGACACTCAAGATGATCCTTAAATCAGAAACTATGAAATGTGGCAATAATTCTATCTGTGTTGGAGAATGATCAGGTTTGAATTGCCCACACTGATATCTGACTTACCTTAAAATATCACTCACTTTAAAAGCTAGGATGTGCCTCTGGAGGAAAGGTGAGCTCTGAAGTAGCTATTTAGAATTTCATGGATGATAGTAAATAATTTGAATTGCCTTCACACAGAGTATGCAGGTAATACAGATTTTTTTCAATGTTGTTAAAGTCCAGTTATCCCAGAGCATTCAGTTTTCCTACCTGTATATTTCTCTAGCATACAGCACTAATCATTCTCCATGACCTGGTTTTAAGAAATGTAACAGATTCCTAGGAAGATTGGGGTAAAAGTTATGATTAAGATCCAGACTGTAGGAGCAGGATGTTCATTGCTAGGAATTATTCCTCCACAACTCTGTGTGTGCCAGTGTATGCATACATGGGCAGATGTAGATGTGTATCAGGCAAGGTTGATTAGCCAGTTATTTAAATAGTGAAAGATTCCCCTTCATAGACTGACAGTAAGACTAGCTTAATTTTATACATACTTGTCTGTAAAAAAAATAGGTAGGATGATAGTTTTCTGTGAGCACAGAGTTCTATAAAAGTAAAAAATCTGAACCTGAGTTGGTGCTTTCTTGACTGTTGATGCAATGTCATCAACATAGAGTTGCCCTCCAGTGGTACATATTGCAATCCTTCCACCCTTGCCTATATTTCACCAAACACCTTCCAGAGATTATTTATTGAACATATAGCGGTCTTCTTCTGGATATCTCATCATTACTAGGGATGATAGGATCATATGCCTAGAGCTAATAGAGGTCTCTGAGGTCATTTAATCCACCTGCCTCATTTTAGAGATGAGAAAACTGAGGGTCGGGGGGAGGGTCAAGATAGCTGAATAAAGGAAGTATTCCAGCCAAACTCTCCCAATTACCCTCTAAACAACTTTAAAATAATGTGTTAAATCAAATTCTGGAGTGGCATAGAAACTAAAAGTTTGGAGTGACACATTTATCAAGCCCAAGACAAATGAGGAGGTCAGAAGGAAAGGTCTGTGGTACTGGCGTGGGGGCACATAGAGCCACAACAGGAGCTAGACTTTTTGTTTGTTTATTTGGTTTTACTTTTACTATTTCATTGAGGGCCCAGCTTCTCATCTGAGCGAAGAATGGGCATTGGAGACAGTTGCAAAAACAGGAATTCTTACTGTCCAAAAATAGTAAGGGAATGAGACAACTGGTCAGAAAGAGATTAGAGGGAACCTCTGTGCTAGCACAGGGCCTAGGAGTAAGAACTGTCTGACAACTCCATTTCCCACACCTCCTTAGGATGTCATGGGTTAAAACCAGCTGATTAAACACTACTTTTTCATGGTGCCACTTGTTTTCTCATTGGGTTGAGGTGGGGCTGGATGGAGAGAGACTATTTGTTACTGAAATTTCTTTATAAAAATTAGTGTAAAAATAAATGAATTTTTAAAAAGAGATGAGAAAACTTAGGCTAAGCAGGAAATGCTAATATTATATTTGGTACTTATCTATTGTCTTTTATTTTCTTCACAAATGGCTTTGCCTCCTTTTCTTTTATGAGGTCTTTTATATGGTTTTAGTCCACCATTGTGTTTTTTTTCTATTGCTCTTACATTCTTTGCATTTACATTCTAATCATCCTGAGATTATAATGCTTATTATAATGCTAATTATAATGCTTCAGGATTTCATAGCCAAATGACATCATGAGGATAATACCTTTGAAAGAGATGGTCTTTTGAAGAATTAAACAGTTGGAGATTCCTTAAATATGGCATTTCCCAAATAAAATCCAACTCTACCTACTTTCACTATTCCATCAAGGAACCAACTTATCATTTGTGCAAAGAATTCACTTGTATAAATTTCAAACAAATTTGTATCATTATTAGTATAGTACTTCCTCTGACATACAGTAGCTGCAGGATGTTGGGCAAGTAACTTAATCTCTTAGGGGCCTAGGCCATTCTAGAAATCTATCTTTTACAGTGATGGCTCTGATCTGCAATGGTACTGGAAAATTACTCATCTAATAATTGTCCATATCAGTGAAATTGCTGCGGTCTCTATCTGTATACTTTTTAAAATAAGTCTAAAATTGGTTCTAGAGTTGCTTTATTTAGGAAGTCATTCAGCCAATGAGGTTCCATAGACCTCATTAGCTTCTGATTATTTATATTTATCAAATACAGAGCTCCCAAAATAAATATAGAGTGTTTTACTGCTTGTATTTCTTTATGCTAAAACCTAGAACTGGCTTTTGGAGATATTCTGAACAATTTATTCATCATTTCTAGCTTGATTTGAGATGACCGTATGTAACTTTCCAGTGTAAGGTACATATTATTTTCTATTACCTGTTGTTCTCCTTTGGCGAAAGCAATAATTTTGCATTAAATGTTTCTTTACCACCAGAATTTTTAGCTTTCACTTGGCAAACTCTAAACGGGGATGTGTATGTGTGGTTTGCATGTAACTGAAATTAACATGGCTGTTCTTGTTTTCACAACTTTGAGTTATTTAACAGTTGATCATGCCAGGAACATCTTTATTTAGGTAGCTGCATCATCGTCTGCTGTCTGAATGACTCTGGGGGTTGTGTTTAACTGAAGCTGCAAAATCAGCTGAGGAAAAAAAAGCCCAAAATGCATATTACTGAGAGCCAGAGCTGTACCAGTAAAAACACTGTTTACCCTTATAGCAACATAATTCATGGGGGTGTAAATAAGGAAAGACAACACCCACTATTAAAGATGTTCTTTGATATTTTTTAAAGGAGCCTCTCAATGAAGTTATCAGAAACATTCTAAAAAGGAAGTTAAATGTTGGAAAGTACAATGAGTGTGGGACAGGAATGAATTATCAGTTTGAGATTTAAAAAATTTACAATTCATTCTTAAATTGGATTATCTGAATGAAATGTAGTTTTTAAGTCACCATTCAAGTTTCTATGTTTATATTTTCAATGAAGCCCAAAGTTTATGTTTAACTTTCTCCAACATTGTGCCTGTGAGGGACTACAAAGATGAATAACAATAATTATTCAGATGGGAATATTAATAAGGAAAATTCACCGATCAATTTTATTAGCTTGCTCATAGGTTTTCCATGACTCTCCACATAGGAGGTGTAAGAATATTAATACTACCTCCAATTACAATGCCTGGTTAAGTTTCAGTGGTGAAGGCTGCATGAATCTGGATTATTTTTTCTGGATTCAACAAGTGACTCCTAGGGAATAACTTTTGTTGTTGTTGCTTTTTAGAGGGGGGAAGGGAGGGAATTTGGGGTTAAGTGACTTGCTCAAGGTCACACAGCTAGTAAGTGTTAAATGTCTGAGGCTGGATTTGAACTCAGGTCCTTCTGACTCCAGGGCTGGTGCTCTATTCACTGTGCCACCTAGCCACCCCTAGGGAATAACTTTTAAGGACTGGGACTGCTCCTAGAGTGAATGGGTTTGTTTGTACATATAAGAAGATAGATTACGTAAGTTGGAAATACCTTTTTATGTTGATGGCAAATTAAAGTTATATACTTAACTCCTTTTGTCTTCCTTTCTTGCTATACCAAATGTCATCTGCCTTGATGAAAAGGTCATTCACATGCAACAAAAGAGTATTTCCAGAAAGTAGTAGAGACATGTTTTGTGGGGAGGGTTTCATACAATCCTATGATAACCTGGTTTTATGGACAGTCTAAACACAGTCTAAACAGTCTAAACACAGTCAAGAAAATTTTATTTAGAAGTTTAATTAATCATGGATAAACTCCATCATAAATTATTTTGATGGCAGGGTAAGCAATTATCCTATAGAACAGGTCAACAGCTCCTAGAATACTTTATAGCACAGGTGGGGAACCTAAGGCCTCAAGGCTACATGTGGCCCTCTAGTTCTGAAAGTGTGGCCCTTTGACTGAATCCAAACTTCACAGAACAAATGGATTTGTTCTGTAACTTAGAGTCAGTCAAAAGCCTCCAAAGACCTAGAAAGTCACATGTGGCCTCAAGGCCTCAGGTTTCCAACCCATGCTCTATAGTGTACTGCAGATAGAAAAGGAAGAACTGAGAGAGAATATGCCATAGCATACACCAAATGAAATTGTATGTTTTATTTCACAATGAAAAAGGTAACGATATGCTCACAAGAAAGAAAAATAAATTAACAGAAAGCTAATACTACTACAACAATATATACATACATATATACATACATAAATACAGTATGCATAGAATAGAAGTAGTTTTTATTAAGGATCTACTATGTGCCAGGCATTGTGATAGACATTTTACAATTATTATCTCATTAGATCCTGACAACAGCCCTAGGGGGCAGATGCTATTTTTATACCTATTGTACAGATAATCTGTTCAGTACAAACAGAGGTTAAAGGGCTTGTCAAGAGTCAAATAACTAACAAGTATTTGGAGCTGGATTTGAATTCCTGTCTTCCTGCCACTAGGCTCAGCACTCTGTCCACTCTGCTGTGCTGTGCTGTGTGTGTGTGTGTGTGTGTGTGTGTGTGTATGTGTGTGTGTGTGATAATATTTCATCACATGGATTGTAAGCTCCTTTATGACAGCGGATGTTACATTTTATTTCCACCCTAATTCAAAGCATTTCCACCCCATGCCACTCTTTGCTTTCCCCATTTCTAGATCCCCTCAACATATTGTCTTTCCTTAACTCAAAAGCAAGCTCCTTGAGGAAAGGGACCATTTTGTTCAATTACATTTTTATAATGGGAAAAAGAACATGTCCAAATTAACTGCCATTTTCTCTCCAAGGGAAAGAATCTCTAGAGGATGTTTCCATATGTTGTGAAGATGTGTAATGAAAAGTGTCTAGGAGAGACTTGAAGGTGCTTAGATTGTCTGTAAACTATATGCTGTTCTGGTCTGCTAATTACAAGGATAGGAGAAGCCTTTATAATGGTTAGTATACTTCAACCACCAAAGTCGAGTCTGCCAAAGTCAGTAACAATCAGAACCTTGGTTCACTTTCTGGATGTTTTCATTTCAGTCAACTGAAGACATTGTCTGAAAATAATTCTATAAGAGTAGAGTCCTTATATTCCTCCTCCCTTCTGAGGCAGATATGTGGCCTTGTAGAAACGGGTCTTCATCTTTTTGGGTTTTTTTCCCTTTTAGGTAAAGTAAATTAATCTAGAGATTGTGATTGCTCTCACATATCTCTTCTATAATACACTATATTCACATAGTACTATATAAATATGAAACAGATTTTGGTGTGTGCCCAGATCATCTAAAATAGAATTACACATATGGGGAGCACCAGAGACCTGCTGCTGAGAAACAGAAGGACTAACACATGTATGGACATTCTGTGTTGCTCTACCACATGGCTGGGAACACCCTTTTCTATTAGCTATATATTTAAAAGTACCTGAATGGTACAGTCTGTCTTTCCAGGTTTGAAGAAATCATTTACTAACAGTGGTTGAAACCATGTGTTATGGTGGGCAGGTCCTATACCTACCTCCTTCAGCATTCACCTCTACCCAACAATAATCCTGCCCTAGGCCATGTAGCCCTTTTCAGTTTTGGTTACCGTGAGCAGTCTGAAACTGAGAGATCGATCCCTGGGTGCCATGGAGTCTAGAATTCTAGGTTGGGTGTTGCAGTTGGCCTAGCAGCAAGGCCTTGAAAAGCTAGAGTCCCAGGACACTATCTCAAAGCAGGTTTTGGGCTTGAGTTTGGTCAGATTAATGTTATGCAGGAATTGAGTTATGTTAAGGGTCTAATACCCTTATTTTCACAAGAGACTGAGGTAATGTGACAGATTCTATGTCCCTAATGTATTGACAGAAATGTTTTTAGGTTTGTTCTTGCTAAACATCTGAAGTAAATTCCTCTGTAAAAGTGAATATGACTATTAATTGGTTAAGTGGAACTCGGGAGCTTAGACTCATAATATGGGGGAATAGAATTGCTATGAGACTAGAAAATGGCAGACAACTGAGACACCACACTCAGCTCCTCAAAATACTGGATAGCTTGGGAGTGGGGCAGGGGGCATTTAATATAGCAGCTAACCCTTACACAATGAAGCCAGTGGAAATCATGTTACATATACAGAAGATTCTATTGAAATTGAACATAAATATTAATTATTTATACTTCTAATATTTCTAGTTGTGCTAAAAGATTTTTTTTCCCTGAATGTCAGTATTCACCCATGTTAAATATTATGTTTACTATAGTTATTGCTAACATATACCAGCTCAACCCTTTCCTTCTTCTTAACCTATATTATTCAAATAGCTTCCCAACTAGCCTCTCTGGCTCTCATTACTCCTCATTCCATTGAAACATCATTACAAGAATAATTTTCCTAATAAGGAACTCTGATCATGTTACCTCTTATTCATAACACCCAAATGGTTCCCTATTGCCTACACAATGAAGTTCAAACTCTTTCATACAGCATTTGAAGTTCTACACAATCTGGCTCCAATGTACAATCAGACTCCAATTTAACTCTTTCATTCTATTTAATATATTCTCTCTGTGCTAGTAAAACTGAACTACTCCATAGGCCTGCAACATTTTGTGCTTTCCTCCATCCATGCCTTCACATAATTCTCTACATTTTAAATATATTCATTAATCCCACTGCATCTTTGCCTGCTGTAATA
Source organism: Gymnobelideus leadbeateri (assembly GCA_011680675.1). Lineage (NCBI taxonomy): Eukaryota > Metazoa > Chordata > Mammalia > Diprotodontia > Petauridae > Gymnobelideus > Gymnobelideus leadbeateri. The sequence goes on from WOXC01008112.1 coordinate 218,669, forward strand.
TTTCATATTTTAGGACCTTGATCAAGCAACAATGAATCCTTAAATTTTCCATAACTCATCTCAGCCTAAAGCACTTTATATTTCTACCATTTTTGCATCATTTTGTCTATTTCCTGCTTACTTATAACATGTGTATTATTTGTGATTTTGCTAGCCTGATGACTAGAAAGACAGATAAGATTTTTTTTTCTGTGTACCTCTCCTATCTCCCTATAAGAACATTAGATCCCTATGGGTAGGAAATATTTCCCCCCATCTTTGTCATTCCCATAGTGCCTTGCACTTTGTTTTGATCATAAGATGTCTTTGTTAAATGTGTATTGGTTTGAATTAATTGAAAAAGGAAACATAGGGGGCAGAGCCAAGATGGCAGAGTAGAAACAGCATTTCTAATGTGCTCTGCCCCACACAAATTTCAAACAATGTGAAAGGGGACTCCGAACAACTTCTGGAGCCACAGCACACACAGAACGGCACAGAGAAGCTAACCTCCTGCTAAGGACAGCCCAGCAGCCCTGCAGGGAGTGGCCAGCGCAGTGCTCTGAGAGCAGGCAGCACAGCTCTCAAGGAAAATTGCCCTGGTGTTTTAGACCCAGTGGGGGAAATAGAGGTTGAAAGAATCCACCAATCGCCTCCTGAAAAAGATCCCAAAAAGAAAACTCCTAGGAATATTATAGCCAGGTTCCAGAACTCCCAGATCAAGGAGAAAATACAACAAGCAGCCAGGAAGAAACAATTTCAATATTGTGGAAACACAATCAGAATAGCCCAGGACCTGGCAGCTTCTACACTGAGGGATCAAAGGGCATGGAATATGATATTCCAGAGGGCAAAAGAGGTGGGATTGAACCCAAGGGTCACCTACCCAGCAAAACTGAGTGTCTTGTTTCAGGGGAAAATATGGTCATTCAGTGGAATAGAGGACTTTCAAGCATTCTCGATGAAAAAACCAGAGTTGAATAGAAAATTTGACATCCAGACACAAGAAGCAAGAGATGCCTGAGAAGGTAATCAGGGAAAAGAAATCTAAAGGAACTTATCAAATTTGGACTATTTACATTCCTACATGGAAAAACAATAACTGTGTTTGATGAAACCTTTCTCATTATGAAAATAATTGAAGAAGGGTACATAGCATATGTTCACAGGTATACATGGATAGAGGGCACAGGTTGAATTTGATGAGAAGGGATGATACTTTTTTTTTTGGAGGGCAGTTGGGGTTGGGTGACTTGCCCGGGGTCACATGGCTGGGTTTTTATTCGTGTGTTGGGTGTCTAGGGCCGGATCCGGGCTCGGGTCCTTCTGGCTCTGGGGCCGGTGCTCTGCTTGCTGCGCCACCTAGCCGCCCCAAGGAAGGGATGATTCTTAAGGGGTGAAGTCAAGAGGTGAGAAAGGAAAGTGGCAAGAGGAGATGGAGAGAGACAGGGTAGGGTAAACTATCTCATGTAGAAGAGGCAAGGGGAAGTAGTTGCAGGGGAGGGAAAGAACAGGAAGGCAAAAAGGCAAAAGCATATTCTCATTGAAGTTGGCTCAAGGAGAGAATCACATACATACTAAATGGAATATCTTACCCTCACTCACTCTCCTGAGTAGGGGAAAGGAGGATGAGAGGGGGGATGATGGAGGGGAGGGCATTCTGGGGGGAGGGGAGATTGGAAGTACCCACTATCAAAGAGGGACAGGATCAAAGTAGGGAATGGACCAGGTGGGAGGTGAGATGGGTGGGAGGGAAATATAAGCAGTCTTTTACAATATATCTACTATGGTAATGTTTTGCATAGCTATACATGTACAACACATACTGAATTGCTTATCTTCTCAGAGGGAGTGGGTGACAAGGGAGGAAGGGAATGGATCTGAAAATCTAAGTTTTAAAATTAAATGTTTCATACGATGTACAGGCATTGGGGCTCAGAGATTCACCTTGCCCTAATGGCAAAATCGAAGGGGATATGGGAGAGGATATAGGAGAGAGCAGATTGGATAAGAGGATATCTAGTGGGACTGCTATTCTGGGGTGGTGGGTAGGGAAAAATGGGGGAAAAATGTAACTCATAATCTGGTGGAAATGAATGATGTAAACCAGAAGTTAATAAAGCATTTTTAAATTAAAAAAATAATAAAAAATAAAAAAAGAAAAAGGAAATATATTTGAACATAAAATAATATTTTGAGGGTCTTGTTCTTATTAAGGAAAATTATGGATCTGGGGTCTCCCTCCATCAATGCAGAATACAAATATTATCTAAACCTAGATAATTGGCTGACGTGCATAGGTTAACACAGACACACACAGACACCCCCCCCACACACACACATACACACATATGCAACTTGCTAAGGGTCTGATATCTATTGAATGTCTAGAGTGGGATTCAAACTGAAACCCTTTTTGATTACCTTTTATTTGATAACTGAATTAGTCTCAATAACTAAGGAGAATTTAACCACAGAAGCCAATATAAATCTAAATGGCCTCAATTTTATTGTATAAAATGGTATTAAATTGGTTCAGTTCTTAATTCTATATACTTTATATTCAGATATAAGTATTAAGTCATTTACAACAATGAAAAAAGTGTCAATTATGCGCAATATGCTGTGCTTCATACTGTGGGCACTACAAAGATAATTAATACCTAGGTACTGTCCATTAGAAGAGTCATAGGACAATTTGATTTCTTATGAATGAAAATTCACCTCAGTTATTTACTAGCTCATATAGAAATTGTTATATTCACTTGGCTGAAATTAGATGAAATTCATCTACTCTGAGAGCTGTTTCTCCCTACCCCACAGGGGGGGAAAACATTAAGTGGAAAGGTCCTTGAACCTATGTTAGATTGGCTGTAATAAGCCATTTACAATCTGGGATGATTAAGTTTATTAACTAAATAACCCAAGAGGTCAAGGGAAAAAGAATTCTCTTGAAAGACCATATTTCTGCAATTGACAGGACTGAACTTCTCAAGGTCACAATGATCAATAATTACTCAATTCAATGTTGTTGATCCTTCCCCTTCATTCTAATCTCATCCTTGATGACTTCAACAGAATATTTACACTACATTAGAAGTCTGCATGACACTGCACTGTCTAAATTTTTATCCTCTCACTTACAATTTTTGTCTCCTTTGACGTCTTCTCCTTCTCCTCCTCCTGTTCTCTTTCTCATCTTCCTCCTCCTCCTCCTTCTCCTCCTCCTCTTCCTCCTTCTCCTCCTCCTCCTCCTTTTCCTTCTTTTTCTTCTCCTTCTCCTTCTCCTTCTCCTTCTCCTTCTCCTTCTCCTTCTCCTTCTCCTTCTTCTTCTTCTTCTTCTTCTTCTTCTTCTTCTTCTTCTTCTTCTCCTTCTCCTCCTCCTTCTTCTTCTTCTTCTTCTTCTTCTTCTTCTTCTTCTTCTTCTTCTTCTTCTTCTTCTTCTTCTTCTTCTTCTTCTTCTTCTTCCTCTTCCTCTTCTTCTTTTTCTCCTCCTCCTTCTTCTATTTCTTCCTTTCATCTCTTCCTCCTACTTCCTCTTCTTTTCTGTCTCCTTCTAGTAATTGTCTTTCTTCTCCACTTCCTTTTACCCTCTCATAGAGGGAGAATGAGTCATTTTTATAAATTAGGAATTATTGTTAAAAGTTTCAGCATTTACAGAGTGAAATAGAATGGAACTTGTGCAAGGTACTAAAAAGAATAACAAGATGAGATCCATATCCTACACATATGCATATGTCGGGGGAATCTGAGTGCTACTTCAGCACTTTAAATGCCATCTGATATTTTGCACAGAGATTTCACTGAGTACTCACTCCAGCCCTACTACAAATAGAAGGACATAGGCTCTTTAGCAGCCCTTTACTTCCATGTGTTTCCAACCCAAGGGCCAATTTACCATAAGTGCTTCTAGGGTGAAGAATACCTTGACTCTATAGTTTAATTGAAGACAAAATATGCACAACTCAGTTGAGTTATCCTGGGAGTGTATAATTTGCTAGATTAAAGAGACTGTTTCTTCCTTCTACCTGTTAAAAAGGAATCATCCTGGATGGTAAGAGGATCTTTCCCCTTGTCCAGGTTAATCATGAATCACCCTTCCTATAATTCTTGTAAAATCCCAGCAATCTATTTTTATAGATTTTTGTTCACCATTATAGATTTCAGATCACTGTTCATGGTTTCAGGGAAAGAGAGAACAAAATATTTGAATCTTTCCCAGAGTTATACTTGATTTCCTCAGTGTTTTCTCTATCCCTAGATATTAAGGATAACTTGTTCATTACACTTTTTATTTTTTTTTTTTTTGTTCTAATCTCAGAAACTAGTTTGGCCCAATACAGCTGAAGTTGGTCTCTGAGGTTTGCTACGTCTATTCCTTCTTTACTTCACTCTTTTGCCTTTATAATTAATGCTTTATTATAGGCTATTACCCTCTCAGAAGGTATATTGCGCATGACTGGGTCACTCACTGTAGCACCTTCACTTCATGACTTCCTTACAGAAAATTTTCCTGATGACATTATGTAGCAGCAAGCACCCCAATATCCCCAGGGTGACTGCCAACACAGGTTCTTAGATCTGCTTTTCAAAAGGAAAGCAACTCAAAATGGGTTGACAAGCTTACTTTAATCAAACAAACACACCTTACCTAGTTCAGGGGAAAAAGGTCAGCACCCCAAACTTCAGAGTTACAGAACTTACAGATCAAACAGACAGGCTTCCAAACTGTCCTACCATTATATCAACACCAAATCACAGTTACCAGAGAGGGAAGCATCAACATCTGGGTTTTCAAAGCCGGGGGGCTCTCAACAACGGCTTCCCAGAGTCTCATCTGGTCAAATCACACAACACTTCTCAAAGTGAGCCCCAAAGCAAAGCCTCTCCTCAGGGCTTATATAGCCTTCTCTTGGCTCAGAGAATGTAACAACCTTCTGGACCTACTGCCCAATCACACAGCATCAAGGTGTGGTCATTCCTGAAAACCAAGCCTCCCACCACAGGCTCCAGGTGCACTTAAGCTAGGGGCAGGAAAGATCTTTAAATCTGCATTTCCATTACATTCGGCCCCAAGATCTTTCATGCCCATAGCATATACAATTTACATTTGAATTAGCACTAAACATCTCTTAGGTCACATTTTCCAGGTACATTTAAAGTTACCAAAGTGGCCACTGGGCCTTAAACAAAGTACATTGCATTTTCACATCAATTCACAAAATACAAAGCATTATCACATAAAGTACTCTTGGGAGGAGGGGGGTGTCCTTCCCATAACACTGCTCCAGCCCCTGCTTCCAAATCCAGAGAGGGAACTAGGCAACAAAACCAAAGTGGGGTCCTTGGGGTCCATGGCACTTCACCCCACCCACCATAGTCACAAGTCCATCCCCCCTGGGTCCCAAACTGTGGGATGCAACAAGGAAACACATTCAGTGCCCCAGCTTTGCCACACAGTCCTTATCTTGTCCTGTGGCTGAACTCCAAACTCCTGGGTTCCTTCTCCTCCAGCAGAAGGCAGCGGCTCCAGGCTTCTCCACAGATCTCCCTGCAGGCAGCTCACCATTCCTGCTCTCAGCTCAGCAAAGTCAGCATGCAGGCCGTTCTTCTCTCCTGCTCCATGGCTCCACAGAATCACAGCTACCACAACTGGGAAACAAACAATTATCCCAGCCCCCATACCTTCCTTTTACTCAGCAGATCCCATCCTCGTCGCCATTTTGTAGCAGCAAGCACCCCAATATCCCCAGGGTGACTGCCAACACAGGTTCTTAGATCTGCTTTTCAAAAGGAAAGCAACTCAAAATGGGTTGACAAGCTTACTTTAATCAAACAAACACACCTTACCTAGTTCAGGGGAAAAAGGTCAGCACCCCAAACTTCAGAGTTACAGAACTTACAGATCAAACAGACAGGCTTCCAAACTGTCCTACCATTATATCAACACCAAATCACAGTTACCAGAGAGGGAAGCATCAATATCTGGGTTTTCAAAGCCAGGGGGGGGCTCTCAACAACGGCTTCCCAGAGTCTCATCTGGTACAATCACACAACACTTCTCAAAGTGAGCCCCAAAGCAAAGCCTCTCCTCAGGGCTTATATAGCCTTCTCTTGGCTCAGAGAATGTAACAACCTTCTGGACCCACTGCCCAATCACACAGCATCAAGGTGTGGTCATTCCTGAAAACCAAGCCTCCCACCACAGGCTCCAGGTGCACTTAAGCTAGGGGCAGGAAAGATCTTTAAATCTGCATTTCCATTACACATTATCATCACCAAATATCAACTTCTTCCCTCTAATAACCTGGTACTCAGAATTGAGATATTCTTTACTGTTTGCCTTTTGATTATAAAATAAAAAATTATAAAATTATGGAGTAAATAAATATTATCCATTTTTTGCTTTTTTAATATTGTGAATTTACTTTCAGCTTTTGAGTAGTGGGTTTTTTGGGCCACAAAAGAGGGGCAAGATAATATGTTTTCTTGTCTCAGAGACTCATTCTTTTAGATCAAAGATAGAAAGGAATGGTATTTTCATTTGTCCCCATGACATGTCATAGTATGCCACTACCATATTTTGAACAAAGAACAAACCAACCAAAACATAGAAGTATGTGTAACCTATGCCTAAACTTCCCTCTGCCCCTGCTTCCCACTGCCCACCACTCTCCTCCACAGCAAAGCTGCTTGGCTTCTTCAGAACAGTTTTAATCCTGGAGACTTTCTCCGAAATTGTCATTTACGCTGGTTCTTTGTCTCCAGCTGTAGTTGTTCTAAAGAAAGCGACCATAGTCGTGCATAGTTCATGTGTAGATTTATCCTCAAAACAAGTAAGCCCCCAGGTCCAGTAAAGAAAAAACAATGTACAATATTATTATCAGATATAAAATAGAAGTTAACCCACAGAAATGCAGATGATTTAAAGGTCTCACAAATGCTCATATACAGAAACAGAAAAACACATATTGAATAAGAATTGCACATTGACATAGGTCACTATCTGGTGAAGTACTATCCTGTACTAACATATATGGACATCTTGAAATTTACAGTTTTACAGATTTTCTATAATACTGACAGTTAAATTACTTTTCTAGGGTCACTAGCTGATATGTGCAGAGGGAGACAAAGCCAAATCTTTGTGGTTTCAAAGTCAACTCTTTATTCTCCATATGTGATGTGTCGGACATGTGCTCTATGGAACACAATGTATTTCACAAGACTTAAATAAGGCAGATCCAGCTTAAAGCTCACTTGCAAAATATTCAACAAAAATTAAAATACAGTAAAATATATATAATAGTCATATTTAAGTTTTTTTTCAGGTCAATGGGATTTCTTCAGGAAACCTTGTGCATGATTTAGTGAATGGACTCCATTCCTATTTCAGTTTGGCACCATTGCTCTATGCTACACTGAAGCATAAAAATAGATGATTAACTTTCATCAAAAGGGAACTGACTTTTGGTTTGCCATTAGTTTCCTGTAAAATTCTAATGACTCTCTCTTTCACACAGAATTCTACATAGGGCCTTCATTCTTTTTTTCTTTTTTTATTAAATATTCTTTTTGTCAAGTTCATTTATTTTTTCTATTTAAACAAATGCTTTATTAACTTCTGTTTTACATCATTCATTTCTGCCAGATTTTGAGTTACAATCATTTCCCCCACCTCTTTTTCCCCTACCTACCCTCCCAGAACAGCAGTTCATTCTTGTAATACCAACAGCAGTTGGTATTAATTCCATTTATAAAACAAATATATTTTGGGAGTGTTGAATTAGTAACTGCTTTCTGATCATACTGCTCGATGGGGGAAATCGCTACTTTTAGTCTTCAAATACAAAGTTGTGAAGGAATTACATGATCTAGCCTATTCATTCTTCAAGGAACCTATGACTTTGTTTTCCAAGTAGGATTCTATGCAGGTACCATGAGATATCTGTATCTTTCTACAAGAACACACTACATCAGGAAATATCCTTCTTTCTCTACCATGGTCAATTCCCAAACATGGAAACTAAAGACTGGTGTTACTGACGAAGTTAGTGTATAAGCACTTTTGCTTATACAAAGCTGATGATGTCTGGGAAATCTATGTCTTCTGACTGAAAGGCTCGATAATACCCAGGAAATAAACGTCTTCTCCCTTCTTCTGCATAGAAATTTAGGTTTCAGGACCATTATCTGTTACCAACCCTTTCAGATCATTTGCAAACACATACCTATTTCTTATAGATTTTTTTGTAGCAAATTCCTGACATTTATTCTTAGGGAGAGAAGAGGAAAGGTGATACCTTTTCTCTTCCTGATGAATTTTACAAGTGAAAGGACAAAGGGGAAGTGCCAAATTATCAGAGGAGAAATGGGTTCAGTAGCCCACACAGATTGATTTTATAAACCATGGGAGGATGGTGGTTTTCATGATGAAAGTCTGCCCTCCTCAACTCATTCACCCTATTATGCCCCCCATATTAACAAGATGTCAACCACTGTGCCCCCAATTCCATGGGAACTGAAGTACTGCCTAGTGGCCACCCAAATCCCATGTTTTATAATCTATTCAACTTGTTTATGGAATTCTTCAGATAGATCAGTGCCTCCCCTGGTCCAGATATATTCTCTATATAACATGAAAACAGATACTACCATATCCTCTTCAATGTATGTTTGTACAAATAACATTTTTAGATATATCACGTTTCCCTTGCACACAATGGTGCATGTGTCATTATTGCCATCTATAAAAATAAGAGTATTATTGATAAGAAAACATTAGTAACCAAAGATATGTACACACACATATACATATATACATAAATATTTACCTTTAGGTTTCATATACACACTCATATATACATACAATGTGTATATGTGTGTTCATGAAACACTTTATATTTGATTAGTTAGTGGTAAAATAATTTATTTTATACTTAGAATTTGCAAATGAAAATTTAGATGATTCTGCACACTACATTAAAAGAATTTATAACTAAAATAAGTTTATAGGGAAGTTTCTTGATAAAGTAAAATTAGATTTTAAATCAAACCCTGCCAATTCATTCAATGCTTATACACCAAAATTGACCTTTAAATTCAATGAATAATTAAACTAAAATTGCTTTCACTTGTTCATTATATATGAAGTACACTTAAGATTCATCCAAAATGATTTTACGTATTTTACTTCTAAGCTTTTTATAAGGTTGCTCAAAATTAAATAATATTTATTGTCTGTGACCTCAAATATGAGGTCTCAAAACTTTTCAATTTTTAAAAATTGCATTGTGGGGCAGCTAGGTGGCACAGTGAATAGAACACTGGCCCTGGAGTTAGGAGCACCTGAGTTCAAATCGGGCCTCAGACACTTAACACTTTCTAGCCATGTGACCTTGGGCAAGTCAATTAACCTCAATTGCCCTGCCCTACCCCCTCCAACAGAAAAAAAATGAACTGTGTTTATAAAATAGAACATGTATATTTTTCCTAAAGAGGGGGATACCTTCAAAAAGAATTTTCCAGGTTTTTAGGTCTATACTATGACCTTTTAAGTATTTTATTTACATTTTATCATAGGGACAAACATTAGGTCAATATTTCTCATACACACACACACACAGATATATGTTGAAACAATCAATTTGATGATTGTATTGAAAGGTTGAATTTTCATGTCTTGAATAAATAACGCTATTTTACCAAATGATACTTTGTAACTATATGAATACTGTACAGTGAATCCTAGCATCCCATTGCAAACTTTTTTTTTTTAATAAGGAGTCTTTCTTTTTTCTCTTCTGAGAATCCCTCACTCCCAAACATATAGAGAGAAAAGCTTTCTTTTTTTTTAATTCCTTTGTTTATTTTTAGTTTACAAGATTCAATTCCATAGTTCCTTGAGTTTCAAATTTCCCTTCCCTCCCTCCCCCCACACCCTATGATGGCGTACAGTTCAGTATAGGATCTGCAAATTCTTTCACAATAGACGTTAGTCAAGTTACAAAGGCGTATTGTACTAGATGAGATGAAAAATAGTAAAGAAGAAATAAAACCAAACAATGAAAAGAGAAAGATCAATTAGTTTGCTTCCATCAGGATTCAAGCTCAGTTCTTTCTAGTTATTTCTCTGGATGTAGACATCTCTAGGTGGCGCAGTAAGTAGAGCTCTGGCCCTGGAGTCAGAAGGACCTGAGTTCAGATCTGGCCTCAGACACTTAACACACAAAACAAAAACCTAGCTGTGTGACCTTGGGCAAGTTACTTAACCCCAATTGCCCTCCAAAAAGAAAAAAAAAAGACAGGAAATAATATAAGTCAGAGAGAAAAGCTTTCAATCAACCAGTATTTCCTTTAATCAAATTTGAAAACAGAATTTAAAATTTCAATTAACATCTACATTCTTCACACATGATCAAAAAACTCATTAACTTATTTCCATATCATCCAACTTACTTTAGGTCAGGGTCTCTTGACCTTTTTAATGACAAGGATACTTTGGAAGTCAGGTGAAACCTAAGGTCACCTTCTCTGAATAATTTTTTTCTTTAATTACCAAAATAAAATACATAGCATTACAAAGGAAATTCATTGCACTTAAATAAAATATTACTTTTACCCCATCCAGTTTCATAGACCTTTTGAAATTTAAACAGAAACAATTTAAGATTCCATAGACCCATGGTTAAAAACTCTTATTTTAGATTGGGCAGCGATCTCACACAATGGATAGAATGAGGGCCTGGAGTCAGGAAGACTCATCTTTCTGAGTTCAAATCTAACCTCAGATATTTACTGGGCAAGTCTCTGTTTACCTCAGTTTCCTCATTTATAAAATAACCTGGAGAAAGAAATAGCAAATCACTCCAATATCTGCCAAGAAAATCCCAAATGGAGTCATGAAGAGTTGCAAACAACTAAACAACATCATATCATAAAGTTTACAATGACCTGCCTCACTGACACAGGATTCCTTTCAGGTTTTTTTTTTTAGTTCTATTATTTCGATTTTTTTAAAGTAAAATGACTTTGCCCAGCAAATAATATTTGAGACATTTTCATTCAATTGTTGGGGGGTGATAAATGTTTATTAGTACAAGGAAAATTCAAATTCTAGGTAAAGAACATAAGGCTATTTCTTTGGAGTGAGCATATGATTTAAAAACTTTCCATTCTATTTTTATACATTGTTTTTCAATTTAAAACCATTGTTTTTTATTCCTACCACTCTAACATCTTAGAGGAAAAAAAATTCCTATAATGGCTATGTCTAAAAAATGTGTTACTCTGCATATACAGTCCATAAATTTTTTGCCAACAAGTGGATAGAATTCTTCATTATTAGTCCTTTGAAATCCTGGTTGATCATTATGGAGATCACAGTCCCAATCTGTCAAAGTTGTATAATCACTTAAATAAAAATGAATTATAAATTGTAAATGTTTCTTGCAAGGAAAACATAATTTGTTTGGGGGGGTGGATAAACATTGTCCTTATTTTTTATCCTCTCTGTACATGCAAATCTAAGTATTTTCACTTTGTTTAGAATTTTTTTAAATATTCTCAATAGGGAAATGAGATAAAGGGAAGAGGCAGATCTTTATTTCTTTGAGAAAATTTGTGGTTGAATAATCCTGAGATAGCAGAGGAGATATTTCAATAATTTGCACAATTTCACTATGGAAAGGATTTGAAGATTATTTAACTAATTTTTTTCTTTTACTAGATGAAGGAAATAGGGTCCACTCTAGATATTTTTCCCCAGGTTACACAGATTGTGATAGCTGAAATTAAAACCTCAGTCTCTAGATTTTACTATACCATGTTAAATATGATAATATGTACTACCATTAAATTAAATAAATTACCATTAAATTAATTAATTAATCAATTAAAATATACCATATTAAACATGGAGAAAAACATGTGGGGCTAGTTGAGAGAGAGCTGACCTCAAAGTCAGACTTATATTCAAGTCACAGCTGTGGCATATTGGATGATTCCCTGGACAAACCAATGAATCAGTGCAACTCTCTAATTACATGCATTATATAGCACAGGGGCCAATCTGCATTGATCAAGAACATTTCTTTATCTAGAATTCCCTAAGTCAAGGAAACCACAGTTCCAGTACAAAAGCATAAAATGTGAGGTGCTTTGAATCAGGGTTACCAAAATAAAGAAGCAAAACAAAACAAATAAGTAATCTCTGCTCTCAAGGAGCTTCTATTCTTCTGGGGGATGAGGCATGAATCACATTCACAGGTAAATAATAGTAAATAATTATTTATTTAGTCACAACAAATAGGAAGAGAGAGGAAGATTTCTCAGAGAAAGGGAAAGGAGCTGAACTTTGAAAGCAAATAAGGACATTATGATCTTGAGTTCTAGAATTATAGAAAGGGAAAAGAAAACAAACTTGGTCATGTAAGTAATAAATATGTTTAGGTTAATTTTTGACCTAATTTTAAATGTTTGTCAACTTTTTAGTCAGTCACTGGAAGTTAGACGTAACCTATTTCACCAAGTCTAAATGATAAGGAGGAAAAGAGCTTCAAAATGTTCAAAGCAGAGCCATTTACACAATGGATTCGTTCATTTCCTTTAATGGTAAGAAATTTCTCAGAGGATATGGAAATATTAGAACATAAAATAAGGGCTAGGAAAGGGAAAGATACCTCCTCTCAAACTTATTCATTTATATGCAGCTTATTGGCACAGCTAGATAAAAAGTGCCAGGCCTGGAGTAAGGAAGACTCATCTTCCTGAGTTCAAATTTAACCTCAAACACTTTCTAGCTACATAACCCAAGGCAAGTCACTTAATTCTATTTGCCTCAGTTTCCTCATTTGTAAAATGAGCTGATGAAGGAAATGGCAAACCCCAGTATCTTTGCCAGGAAAACCACAAATGGAGTCATGAAGAGTTAGGCATAACTGAAAAAAAAATAAAACATGATATGTTTCTTTGGGGCAGTCATAAGTTTGATTATTAATCGTTCACTCTTAAAGTTTATTTTGATTATTGATTGTGCATGTGTGAATATCACCTCTCCCCTTTCTTACAATTTGAGAGGAAAAATCTGTACATGTTTAGATCTATCCTACCATTGCTGAGATATTTCACAGTATAGCAGAGCTGGGGAGCATGAAAATATTCTCATTTATCTTCCCTTTTTCTCAGGAATTCAAGTTCAATAGGTCCCAAGTTTTATCTCTGTTCCATTTCTAAGTTGGTTAGCTGGCTTTGTTTTAGAAGCACAATACTGGAAAAGTCAAAAAAAAATAAAACTGATACGACCATCTTCAGAAACTAACAACAGCAACAGTCTATTTTAATTTTTTTTAATGCTTGAGGCTTTTTTAGTTAATGGTGTTATTTTTTTTCTTTTTACAATGTATAATTATGAACTTAATTTACTCCTAAGTTCTGACCTCCCCTATATATGACTTAGTCACCTTACTCTAAGACTATGTCATAATTGAGGTGTTAGTAGTTGCTACCTTTCAACCTTAAGTCATGCTCATTTTTGTGTTTTTCACCTTCTAACAAGTGGCTAATTAAAGGGTAACCTTTCTTTAAGAGTGGCTTTCGGGATCTGAGGTACATTTTAAGTAGCACTACAGCTGCATGGAATATAGACAATTTCACTGAAAACTTCACAGTAGAAATTTATCATGAAGTTGATATGGGCTAATTACTTAGGAAACTTGTAGATTCACGGTTTCTGATTATTAGATCATTAGAAGTCTGCAAATCATCAGACACATAAAGTCAGTCAGCAGATGTATGGATGACAGTAAAGGGATCTATAAACAGATACTTTTTTTTTTTTCTGTTGGTTTTCATCTTATAACCCACATTCACTGAAAACCTACTCCTATAGCTCATTGTTGCATATAAGCAATTAAGGGTTCTTGACAATTATGCTATTAGAGACCCATATTCAGAAGGCTTTGACAAGTTAGAAAGAATACCTTTCCCTTTGTTTTTGAACCTCAATTCAGACTAGGATTGCTTATGCTACAGCAGAGGATCATACCACTCTTAAATGCATCTTCTATTTTGTGCCCCAGTCCCTTTTAAATACTTCTACCCACTTTTATTTTTTATTGATAATATGTATGAGAACATCCTCTTTCTCTGTATTCCCAAAACCTCGCTTGATGGTTGGCACTAGCAGGAAATTAATAAATACTTGTAGACAGATTGACCATAGACCTTAAGGGTCAAGATTCCGAAAATCCAAAGAAAATATAGTCTTTCACGCTCTTAATTCTATGGATTCAATTCTCATACAATTTTAGATGCCATAGGATATAGAATTTACTATATGAACAAGATAATGTCTTGTAGTATTTCTAGCTAGAGCATTGATTCATCTACTTAATAAAAATTGGTCATAGTACATTGAGGGACAGAGCATTGGTTTTTGTTTGTTTTTTGTTTTTTTGGAGGGGGGAGGGTAGGGCAATTGGGGTTATGTGACTTGCCCAAGGTCACATGGCTAGTAAGTGTTAAGTATCTGAGGCTAGATTTGAAATCTGGTCCTCCCGGACCAGTGCTTTAATCACTACACCACCTAGCCACCCCTGGGAGCATTTTGTGTGTGTGTGTGTGTGTGTGTGTGTGTGTGTGTGTGTGTGTCTGTGTGTGTGTGTGTGTGTCTGTGTCTGTGTCTGTGTTTTTAATTCTGAGATGCCATTAGACTCAAAGGATCAATCCTGGGCCCTTTAAAGTATGAAATACACCTAGAAAGCGAAATACCCAGAACAGCCTAGGAGGCAAAGAAAAACTTCATGAACTTCAATTATTATTATCTGTCTTTGCAAAACTTTATTTTAGCAAATTTTATTTTAGCAAAGCCAAGGCCCAGAAAAGTTTAAAGATGATTTCAAAATCATAGTTAGTCAATGGCAGGACAAATAGTGGAACCAGGTTTTCTAACTTCACATACAATGGTAAACACCACATTGTTGCTTGGCCTATTTGCTACTTTGGGTTTATATTTTCTTTTAGGTAAGTACTCCTTCAACCCACGCACATCATAGTGTTCTATTACATTTAATTCTGAGTGATTCTACTCCAGGCTGTCTCAAAAGTCTTTCATGTGCCATTTAAATTCAAACCACAGTTTTTCTTATTTATTTTCTGTTACTAATTGGTGGTGGTTCCATGAGGAGGTGGTGTTTTCTAGAAATCATGTCAACTGGTATCAATCTCTAGGGAGGGGATAGAGAGGGAAGAATAAAAGGGAAAAAAGAATAAAGTTGCATGATCACTTTATTATATGTTTAAAAGGAATAGCAAGTTGTCCATAGTATATTTGCAGTTCTATGTGCAATTATCTTTTGTTCCTATTCTATTATGTTATGAAAATGTGTGTTTTATTCCTTAAGATCAGAATAAATTAAATGTATTTATTTAAGTTAACTCTGTTCATTCACATGGCACATTTCAAGCCTAAAGCTTTGAGTGTGTCTTTTCCTGATTCTCTTTTTCCCTACTATGAGTGCCCCCACTACCTAAAAACACAACTTACGTTCATATTTTAGTAGAATATAAGATTTGTAAGAGAAAACACTGTTTTCATTTTTTTATTGTCTTTGTGTCCTTTTTTTTAAGCAATTGGGGTTAAGTAACTTGCTCAAGGTTACATGGCCAGTCATTATTTATGTGTGGGTGCTCATTTCTGAAGCTGGGACCGATCCTGGGTCATCCCTACTCTAGGGGCGATGCTCTTACTTGCTGTGCCACCTAGCCGCCCCTATTGTGTCCTTTGTTATTAGCAGAGAGTTATATTGGTCACTTAATAAAAAAAATTGTTGATCTGACGTCCACAGTATTAGTGTGATGAAGTGTCACATCTTTTATTTGGAAAATAGAATACATGGGATTGTAGGATTGATAAATCCTACAATTTACTGGTTTAATTCTACCAAGCCAAAGTCTACTCATCTTGACTATGAAAGTGATAATTCTCAGACTAAGAACAATGCTTTATAAAACTCTCTATAAAATTATATGTAAAATTGTACAATGTATACACACAGAGAATATGTGCATTTATTATATGTTAATATGAGACTATAATTTCCAAAAGAACAGAAAGCATTTCTTAACTAAATTTTATCTGTTCTCTACTGCCTAGAATGGTGTTGTTCACATCACAAGCACTTTTGGAAATATTTGCTGAATCAGTGAGCTAAATTTTCTTCCTTTTTAAATCTGTAGAACTCAATATGTCCCCTGAGCAAGAAAAAACATTAATTTCTTCTCCTAATTTTCTTTTGATTATTAAGCTCATGACAGGTGGCTAAAATGTCAATTTATAAGCTGTTCACTAATGGTCTAAAGAATACACATGGAAAATATGATGCCTTAAGGTATTCAGATAATACTGGAAAACTTTATGAGGTAGCCATCACAAATGTGTCACTAAAATATAATTGCTGGCATTCTTTTTATCTTTCAAGGTTTTAGATAAATTTTCTGAACTTGCTTTAAATTTGTCAAAAGAAAACTGTGATATTATTTATATAATAACTCAGTAAGAACATAACTGACATTCAGTTCTTGGGAACAACCTCCATGATAACATTTGAAAATGTTTGTAGAGTTGTTTGAAGTTTTAGCAGTATCTGAACTCCAGATTGACGATAAGGATATATTATACCATTGTGCAGCTAGTTGTCAGGATATATTTCCTTCATTAAAATTCACAAAACAGATTTTTTTCCTGAATAGAAGAAAAATTGCCACTAAATCTAGTTTTACTTTAGTGAAAAGAAAACAAAACAAAAAAACCCAGCAATTACAACAACAACAACAAAAAACCTGACATGGTTGTTCATATCGCTTTTGGATTTGAGTTGAACTCTAATAAAAATAAACAGTAACACTTAGTTAGTTCTGTGAGTTCATCCATGTTATTTAAAACCTTATCAATGCAACAGTTATAGATTCAAGACTAAATATAATCAAAATAAATTTAATATAATCAATATAATCAATAATATAATTTAATATAATCAAAATAAATTTAATAATAAATATTTAAAAAATACACCTACATAATGGTAAAAATGGGTAATGTAAATATATATGTAGTAGATTACATGAGCAAAGACTAATTTTTATGAGCCTTTATAGAATTAGAAAAGATTAATTTTAAGTTATATCAATCTGTTCAAGATGAGAAAAGAATAAAAAAGTATTAGAAATAACTAATCATTTGATAATTATTAAATTATCACTGTGCTAAATACATACAAATACAAAGATTGAAATAACTCCCGATCACAATAAGTTAAACTTCTAATGGGGGAAGGAAAAAGGATATATGGAAATGTATAGTTATGATGTTAATATAAGTATATGAAGCTAATAAATGCAAAAATATACTAAGTAGTTAAATACTAGGTGGTTTGAGTAGGAGGACCTTAGCAATTATAAAGGATTGGGAAATGCTTTATGAAGAATCCACTTTTTTCCTTTACTTTTAGTTTTCAACATTCCCTTTTATAAGATTTTGATTTCCAATTCCCCCACTGCCCATCCCAAGGCAGCATGAAATCTGATATGGGCTATCTATGTACAACAATATTAAACAAATTTCCATATTAGTCATGTTGTGAAAGAAGTATCAGAACAAAAGGGGAAAACAATGAGGTAGGAAAACAACAATAACAAAAAGAGAAAATAGTATGCTTAGATCTGCATTCAGATTCCATAGTTCTTTCTCTACATGTGGATAGCACTATCCATTGTGAGTCTTTTGTAATTGTCTTAGATCATTGTATTGCTGAGAAGAACTAAACCTATCAAAGCTGGTCATCACACAACATTGCTGTTACTGTGTACAGTGCTCTCCTGGTTCTGCTCACTTTACTCAGCATCAGTTGATATAAGTATTTCCAAGTTTTTCTGAAATCCACCTGCTCACCATTTCTCATAGAACATTAGTATTCCATTACATTCATACACCAAAACTTATTCAGCCATTCCACAACAGAAAGAATGTTTTTTGAACTTAATCTTAAAGGAAGAGAAGGATTCTATAAGACAAGAAAGTAGTACAGTTCAAATGCAGAAACAATTATGTTTTTAAATCTTTCAAAGTTGTTTATTCTTTACAATATTGTTAGTATTATATAAATTTTACTCCTAGTTCTTCACACTTTACTCTGTATCAGCTCACACAAACTTTTTAAGTTTTCTCTGAAACTTCCTCTGTTACCATTTCTTTACATAAAGAAAGAAAAATATTTCTGCATTTTCAGTGACAACATGATCAGCTATTACTGAATTGTTGAGTGCCTTCTTATTTCCAATTATTTGCACCACAAAAGAGTTCCTATAAATATTTTAGTACCTCCTCTTGCTGTTTATTCTGTTATTATGCTGAAATGCTCTATGCATTGTGTTTCTAGTTAGATTTCTATTTCTGATGGCCACCATCTTCTCCAACTCCACATGATGACAAGCTAGGAAAAAAATGACTTATGATTTTGTTCGTGTATTTCTGGATCAGAATTCACTCTGATGTGTTTTCTAGATTTTGTGTGGGAGTTATATATGAGAAGTATGTTTTACTTCCTACTATTCTACCATCTTGACTCTAAACCCTTCTTACTTTTTTATTTAGTTAATACTTTACTTCCTTCTAGGTACTCTATTACAGGGTTACTCTGGTCTACTTTCTATCCCTCTTACAACGGACTTCAACTCCCAATTCCTTAACTGGGTATCACACATGCCTAGAATTTTCTCCTTTTTATCTCCATCCAAAGCCTAGCTTGATTTACTCTAGATTTCAACTATAATCCTATCTACTTCAATAAATCTTTCTCACAAACTCTTAAATCTAGTGCTTTTCTTATAAGATTATCTCCAATTTATCCTCTACATATCATATGAATACAGAGTTATTTGCATGTGCCCCCTCCATTAAACTGAGATGAATGAGGAGCTCCAGAACCCACAAAATGACAGAGAGAAGCTAACCTCCTGCTGAGGACAGCCTGGAAGCCTGGCAGGGAGCAGTCAGCACAGTGCTCTGGGAGCCAAGCGTAGGCCATCATGAGTCAGAGGTTTTAGCCTCAGGGCAACCTGACCAGCAGTGGGATGGAGGGACCCCAGAACACCAGCAGCTATGGCATTTCCAGAATCATCAACACATAGATGCTTAGGACAAAGTGAGAGGTCAGTGCCCTATAGAGTTTGGGACTGGATGGGAGAGTGAGTCAGCTTCTTCACCTGGGGGTGAGAAGCCACTGAGGAGCTGACTCAGCTTGCGCCCCTTTGCCAAGTTGCAGCTTCAGCCCCTGGCCTGGAAACTGTAGGGGGAGATGGCAATCAGTCTGGGATGGGGAGCAGTAATTGCTCTTGCTTTAACCTTCTTGGATCTGGATTGTGGTCTGGGGTAAAGGTCTTGGGGTGTGTGAATAGCTTGCCAGAGTGTGTGGAGGCTTCAGAGAGGCCACCCAACTAATACCTCCCACAGTTGTGAAAACCCCAGCATTTGGGATGGAAGCTCCCCTGCCTGGTGGCAGAGTCCTGCTGTGGCAACAAGCCCAAAAGTCAAGAAATTGAGTGGCAACATGTATAGATAAAGGAAACAAAATAAACAGAAAAATTCAACATTAGACTCCTATTTTAGGGGCAAAGAGGATCAAAGCATGGAAGAGAAAGAGGACTGTGAGGTCAGAAATCTTGCACCAAAAGCCCCAAATGAAAATATGAGCTGGTTAGAAGCCATAGAGGACTTTAAGAACCAGATAAGAGAAGTGGGGAAAAATTTGGAAGAGAAATGAGAAAGTTACAAGAACAGTATCAAATGAGAGTCAACAGCCTGACTGAAGAAAATAACACCTCAAAAAATAGACTAACTCAAATGGCAAAAGAGGATCAAAAAGCCAATGAGGAGAAGAATGCCTTAAAAAGCCAAATTTGGCAGATGGAAAAAGAATCTCAAAAGCTCACTGAGGAGGATCATTCCTTCAGAATTAGACTGGAACAAATAGAAGCTAGTGACTTTATGAGAAATCAAGATGTTGTTAAACAGATACAAACAAATGAAAGAATAGAAGGCAATGTGAAATATCTCATGGGAAAAACAACTGACCTGGAAAATAGATCCAGGAGAGATAATCTAAAAATTATTGGACCACCTGAAAGCCATGATCACAGAAAGAAGCTAGAAATGATCCTTCAAGAAATTCTCAAGGAAAATTGCTCCGATGTTTTAGAACCAGAGGGAAAAATAAAGGTTGAAAGAATCCACCAATGACCTCTTGAAAAAGATGCCCAAAAGAAAACACCTAGGAATTTTGTAGCCAGGTCCCAGAATTTCCACATCAAGGAGAGAATATTACAAGCATCCATGAAAAAAAAAACAATTTCAATATCGTGGAAACACACTGCACGATCTGGCAGCTTCTACACTGAGTGATCAAAGGGCATGGAATATGACATTCCAGAGTGCAAAGGAGCTGGGATTAAAACCAAGAATCACCTACCCAGCAAAACTGAATATCATGTTTCAGGGGAAAATATGGTCATTCCGTGGAATAGAGGACTTTCAAGCATTCTTGAGGAAAAAACCAGAGTTGAATAGAAATTTTGACATTAAGATACAGGAAGCAAGAGATGCTTGAGAAAGTAAACAGGGAAAATAAATCATAATGAACTTATCAAAGTTTAACTATTTATATTCCTTCATGGAAAAAAGATAAATGCAATTGATGACACCTTTCTCAGTATGAAAATAGCTGAAAAAGGATATATGGGCATATTTATACACATGTAAATGTGTGTATATATGTTTTCAGGTATACAAAAAGCACAAATTTAATGGGAAGGGATGATACTTAAGGGGTGAAATTGAGAGGTGAGAGAGGAACCTAACAAGAGGAGATGGGAAGAGACAGAATGGAGTAAACTATCTCATGTAGAAGAGGCAAGGGAAAGCGGTTGCAGGGCAGGGGAAGAACAGGAAGTCAAAAAGGCAAAACCTTATTCCCATTGAATTGGCTCAGGGAGAGAATGTCATACATACTAAATGGGATATCTCACCCTACAGGAGAGTGGGGGGGAGGAGGAGGGGTGGAGATGATGGAATGGAGGGCAGGCTGGGAGGGAGGAGGGAAGATGGAAACACCCAGTTTTGAAAAGGACAGGATCAAAGTGGGCAGTGGACCAGGTGGGAGGTGGGATAGGAGGTAGGGAAATATAGTCAGTCTTTTCCATTATATCTACTATGGTAATGTTTTGCATATATACACATGTACAACATATACTGAATTGCTTATGTTCCCAGTAAGGGTGGGTGACAAGAGAGGAAGGGAATGAATCTGGAATTCAAAGTTTTAAAATCAAATGTTTTAAGAATATATAAATACTATTATTAATACTATTTTACATATAATTGGGAGATAAGATGTGCAGGTATTGGGGCACGAGGATTCACCTTGCCCTACTGGAAAAGTCAAAGGGGGTATGGGTGAAGAGATGGGAGAGAGCAAATTGGATGTGGGGATATCTTGTGGGAATGCTATTCTGGGGTAGTTGGTAGGGGAAAAATGGGGAAAAAACTGTAACTTAAAATCTGATGGAAATGAATGATGTAATCCAGAAGTTAAGAAAGCATTTGAAAAAACTGAGATAAATGAGTGTAGAGATTGTTCTTTGCTTTTCTTTGTATTTCTAGTGCTTAACATTATACCTGTTACATAGTAAATGCTTTAAAAAATGCTTATTGACCAAAAAAAAGAAACTAGCTCTGAGACATCTGTAGAAATTTTTCAAAGTGATGAAAAAAAGTGTAAGCAGTCAAGAGTAAGTCCACCTCATAATTGTGCTAATAGAGTTTTTATAGTGATTTAAGGTTTGTAAAACTCTTTATAAATAGAATCTCATTTTATCCTCATGACAGACCAAGACTGTAGGTCTTATTATCCTAATTTTATAGTTTAGTAAATTGAGTCAGATAGAAGTTAAATGGTTTCCCCAATGTCTGAGAGGTATTAATTGTTTTAGACCAGAATTGAATTCAGAAGTAGTAGACATCAGGCCCAGGACTCTTTCCACTACACCACCACCTGCCTTATATAAAGGAAAGGAAACTTGAATAATATGGGGTTTTTCTTGTTAATTGTAAACCTGAGAAAACAATAAAACAAAATATTCTGAAAAGCAAAATAATGGAAGCTACAACAGTAAATAACATATTTTCCTTGCAAATTTGATCCTAATTATCAATGAAAACAAGATAAATGTTCAGCAAAAGAAAACTATTTCAAGCATATTGAGAAAGACAAACTGTGAGCATAATATTTAGTTTGCAAACATAAAAAACAAGAGGAACACAGTCAATATTTCACAATAAAGAATAGATAAAAGTAGTCCCAGGGTGTGGAGCCCAGATGGCAGAATAGAAGCATAAACTTGGCATGGTCATTTGCTCCAGTCACTTCCAATTCATATAAAATGACTCTAAGCTAACTTTAGAGCTACAGAACCCAAAAAGAGACAGAGAGAAACAAATTTCCACCTGAAGAAAGGCTGGCAGGTGGACAGGAAGGGTCTACCACACTAAGCTGGGAGGCAAGTGTAGGCCTGCATGAGCCCTTAGGTTTTAGCCCCAGGGCCACAAAAAGCTGCAGCCTGAGCAGACTTCAGGAGAATGAATCATCAGAAGCTATGGCAGGTTCCAGACTTCTGAACACATAAACTCCAAAGACAAAGTAAAAGATCAGTATGGAATTCTGTTGGAAGTGGTGGGGGGAGAAGAGCACAGTCTAGCCTCTACCCACAGGGTGAGAAACAGAGGACATACAGTTGTTGAACCTCATAGTTGCCTCAGGAGCTTCTGGCCTGAAGATATAGGGAAAACAAGCAAGCATTCAGAGGGTAATTATTCTTGCTTTAACCTGCTTGGATCTGGATTGTGGTCTTGTGTGGTGGTCCTGGGGTGTGTGATCAGTGAGCCAGAGCTTATGAGGCCTGTAGAGAGGGCACCCTTCTAATAGCTCTGGCAGCAGCAAAACCCCCAGCAATTCAGGACATAGCTCTCTCCATTCTGGAAGCAGAGTTCTACAATGGCAATGATTTCAAAAGTCAACTAATTTGCTGGAAAACTGAACAAGCAATGAAAGCACAAACATACTATAGAGTCCTTTATGGGGGACAAAAAGGATCAAGGCGAGGAGTGGGAGGAAGACACTGAAATCAGGACAAATGCATCAAAAGCCTCCAAGAAAAATATGAACTGCTTATAGGCCATGGAGGAGGTCAGAAAGGATTTTGAAACTCAGATAAGAGAAGTGGAGGGAAACTATGGAAGAAAAATTAGAATGATGCAAGAAAATCATTAAAAGCTAGTCAACAGCCAGCTAAAGGAGACCCAAAAATAAACTGCAGAAAATGACAACCGAAAAAAAAAAATAGAATAACTCAAAAAGCAAAAGAGGTCCAAATAGCCAATGAGGAGAAGAATGACTTAGAAAGCCAATTTTTGGGGTGGAGTCAAGATGGTGGAGAAGAAACAGGACTTCCTGGCAGCATCATCTCTCATCTCCTCCAATTCATGTAAAAAGTATCTCTGAAGAAACTTTGGAGCTACAGAACCCACAAAATGGCACAGAGAAGCTAAACTCCCACTGATTACAGCCCAGCAGGCTACTAGCAAGTGTCCAGCTCATCTCTCTGGGAGCTGACCCCAGAACCAAAGCAAGACTGATGTTTTAGCCCCAGGGTGGGCCTGATTAGCCACCGGCTGGAGGGACTTCAGATCATAAGCATCTGTGGCAGGTTTGCAGAATTATTAACACACAGATGCTAAGGACAGAGTGAGAAGACAGAGAAGTGTGGACTTTGGGATCCAGTAGTTGGGAGTGCAGTCGGCCTCTGCCCCCAGGGTTAGAAGCCACTGAGGTGCCACCACATGGCAGCTTCAGTTCCTGGCCTGCAGATTATAGGGGGACCAGGTGTCCAGTCTGAAGGGTAATTGTTCTTGCTTTAACCTGCTTGGATATGGATTGCCGTCTAGGGTGGAAGTCCTGGGGTGTGCAACCAGCTTGCCAGAGTGAGTGGAAGCTTCAGAGAGGGCACACAACTAATGCTTTCAGCAGCTGAGTAAACCCCAGTGTTTGGGATAAAGCTCCACTGTCTGGTAGCAGAGTCCTACTGTGGCAAAAAAGCCCAAAAGTCAACTAATTAAGTGGCAACATGAGCAAACAATGGGAGAAAAGTAAACAGAGCAACCCAACTTTACACTGCTATTTTGGGGACAAAAAGGATCAAAGCATGGAACAAGAGAAAGACAGTGAATTCAGAACTCCTGCACCAAAAACTTCCAAGAAAAATAAAAGCTGTGTACAGGCCATAGAGGACCTTAAGAAGGATTTTGAAAATCAAATAAGAGAAGTGGAGGGAAAATTGGGAAGAGAAATGAGAACAGTGCAAGAAAATTATGAAATGAGAATCAACAACCTGACTGAAGAAAATAACACCTTAATAAATAGACTGACTCAAATGGCCAAAGAGGCTCAAAAAGGCAATGAGGAGAAGAATGCCTTAAAAATCCAAATTTGCCATATGGAGAAAGAATCTCAAAAGCTTACTGAAGAGAATCATTTTTTCAGAATTAGACTGGAGCAAATGGAAGCTAGTGACTTTATGAGAAATCAAGATACTATTAAACACATCCAAACAAATGAAAAATTAGGAGGAAATGTAAAATGTCTCATTGGGAACACCATTGACCTGGAAAATAGACCCAGGAGAGATAATTTAAAAATTATTGGACTACCTGAAAGCCATGATCAAAAAAAGAATCTAGAAATCATTGTTTAAGAAATTCTCAAGGGAAATTGCTCTGATGTTTTAGAAACAAAGGGCAAAATAGAAGTTGAATGAATCCACCAATCACCTCCTGAAAAATATCCCTAAAAGAAAACTCCTAGTAATATTATAGCAAGGTTCTGGAATTCCCAGATAAAGGAGAAAATATTACAAGCAGCCAGGAAGAAACAATTTGAATATTTTGGAAACACAATCAGGATAACACAGGATCTGGCAGCTTCTACCCTGAAGGATAGAAGGGCTTGGGATATGATATTCCAGAGGTCAAAGGAGCTGGGATTAAAACCAAGAATCACCTACCCAGCAAAACTGAGTATCATGTTTCAGGGGAAAATTTGGTCATTCAGTGGAAGAGAGGACTTTCAACCATTCTTGATGAAAAAGCCTGAGTTGAATTGAAAATTTGACATTCATATACAAGAAGCAAGAGAAGCATGAGAAGGGTAACAGGGAAAAGAAATCATAAGGAACTTATCAAAGTCTTAAGTATTTACATCTGTAGATGGAAAAATGATAATTGTAACTTATTAAACTTTTTTATTTTTTATTTTTATTATTTTATATTTATATTTTATCATTATGATTTTTTTATTAAGCTATCTCATATATAAGGGGTAAGGGAAAATGGTTACAATGGAGTGGAAGAACAGGAAGGCATAAGGTAATGGGTCAACCTTATTCTCATTGAATTTGGCTTAGGAAGGGAATGACATACACAAGAAATAGGGTATCTCACCCTACAGGAGAGTAGAGGACAAGGGAATGAGAGCGGAGATGATGGAAAGGGGATCAGCCTGGGGGGAGGGGGAAGATAGGAGCACCCACTTCTGAAAAGGGACAGGATCAAAGTAGAGAATAGAAGAAGTGGGAGGTGGGATAGGAGGGAGGGAAATATAGTCAGTCTTTTGCAATATATCCATTATGGAAATGTTTTGGATAGCTACACATGTACAACCTATATTGAATTGCTTATCTTCCTAGTAAGGGTTGGTGACAAGGGAGGAAGCAAATGAATCTGGAATTCAAAGTTTTAAAAACAAATGTTTAAAAATGCATATATATATATATATATACTATTATTAATATCCTTTTACACATAACTGGGAAATAAATCATACAGGCACTGTGCCCTACTGGTAAGTCAGAGGGTGTATGTAAGAAGATATGGGAGAGAGAAGATTAGAGGAGGGGTATTTTGGGGTCGTGTGTAGGGGGAAAATGGGGAGAAAATTTGTAATTAAAAATCTTCCAGAAATTAATGACGTAAACTAGGAGTTAATAAAGCATTTCATGAAATTAAAAAAAGCCAAATTTGCCATTTGGAAAAGGAATTTCAAAAACTCACTGAAGAGAATATCTGCTTCAAATTAAATTGGAGCAATTGGAATATAATGACTTTATGAGAAATCAAAATACTATGAACCAGAGCCAAACAAATGAAAAAATAGAAGGCAAAGTAAAATATCTCATTGGAAAAACAAAAGCTAACTGAAGTAAATAATTCCTTTAAATTTAGAATTGATTAAGTGGAAGCTAATGATTCTATGAGACATGAAGAATCAGTTAAAAGAAATCCAAAGAAGAAAAAAATAGAAGAAAATGTAATGTATCTCAACTGACCTGGAAAATGGATCCAGGAGGGATAATGTAAGAATCTTTGGACTATCTGAAAGCCATGACCAAAAAAAAAAAAGAACCTAGACAGAATCTTTGAAGAAGCTATCAAGGAAAACTAGCCTGATAATATAACCTCTTTAAAGAGAAAATAATTAAACCCTTAGGAATATTGTTGCCAAATTCCAGCATTATCTGGACAAAGAGAAAATATTGCAAGCTGCTAGAAACAATTCGAATATCAAAGCATAACAGTCAGGATTACACAGAATTTAGCGACTTTCACATGAAAGGATTAGACATCTTGGGGTATGATACTCTACAAGACAAAGGAGCTTGTATTACATTCAAGAATCAACTATTGAGAAAAATTTGAGCATTATCTTTCAGGGGAAAAGATGAACATTCCATGAAATAGGGGACTTTTTAAACTTTCCTGATGAAAAAAAACCAGCTGAACAGAAAATCTGATATTCAAATGTAAATGGTAAACACTGAAGAAAAACAAACAAACATTATTCCCTGAGATTAAACCCTTTATATCCTTATTTGGAAAGATACCACTTAAAAGATAACAGAAAAGAATTATATATCTATTAGTGAACTTAGAAAGAGTATACATAGACACAGGGTGTGGGTATAAATTGACTTTGATAGGACAATAATAAAAAAAATTAAGGGGTTGCCAAGAATTGTACTGGGAGAAGAAGAAAGGGGGAGGCAGAAGAGGGTAAATCATATCACATAAAGAGTTTTAATACAGCTATTACAGTAGAGACAAAGAAGGGTGGTGTGTGAGCATTACTTGAACATTACTCTCATTGTATTTAGCTCAAAGAAGGAGTAATGTGTATGCTCACTTGTATGTAGAAATTTATCTTATCCTATTAAGAAGTAAAGCAGAAAGGGGAAAAGCGTGGGTGGGTGCTGATAGAAAGAATTTATAAGGGAGGACAGAAGGAGGAGGGAAAGCAGAAGAGAAAAAGAAGAGGGGGTTTATAGAAAGGAGGGCAGACTGAAAGAGGCGTTGGTCAAACAGACAACTCTTGAGGGGGAGAAGGGAGAAATAAAAGCATAAATAGGAGGAGAAATAAGATGGAGAGAAAGTCACATATAGTGATCATGACTGTGAATGTGATTGGGATGAACTCTCCCATAAAATGGAGGGGGAGAGCAGAATGGATTAAAAATCATAATCCTACAATATGCTATTTACAAGAAACACGTTTAAAACAGTAGGTACTGTAATAGTAATAACATTTGAAGATGTCTCTGTACTGACAAGCTAACAGGTACTTCACACTTAGTGACAAGCTAATTATATCAAGCCTCTGTTAAAGCAACAGAAGGTATGAACCCCTATTCCTGATGTAACAGGAAGGGGATGAACAGGGAGAGTCAGACTTTCTTGGTGTAAGCATTGTGGAGGCATTTCAGCTGCTAGAGAGAGAGAGAGAGAGAGAGAGAGAGAGAGAGAGAGAGAGAGAGATGGAGTGGGAGAGGGAGAGAATTTCTCTCAGCAAGCATCTGAAGGCTGGGCTGCTACTGCTGGACTGAAGACTGAATGGAAAATTGAGAATAACTGAGAAGAAAAATGAAAATTGAGGACTGAGACAGAACTTCTTGGAACAAGCGGCATGGAGGCTGGATAGAGTGATTTTAATTTTGAGAACAGAGCTGGATAAAGTGATTTTGATTTTGAGAAAGGAACACGTGGTGGCAAAACTTGAACTTGTGGTGTCAGAGTGGCCAAAGACTTTCAAGGGCCACCTTCTGAAGACTGAGGAAGCATGACTGTGGTGCTGGTACTTTGTACAAATGCAACAACCACATTGAAGAGAATGAAAATCACGAGACAACATACAAAAAGTTATCAGATGTAGCCAAAACAGCACTTAGGGAATTTCTTTTTCTCTAAATGCTTACTCAAATAAAATAGAGAAAGAGCAGATCAATGAACTGGTCATGGAACTAAAAAAGGTAAAAAAAAGAACAAATTAAAAATACCCAATAAAATATCAAATTAAAAATTCTAAAAATCAAAGGAGCGATTAATAAAGTTGAAATTAAGAAACTATTGAACTAATGAATCAAATTAAGAGCTATATTTATGAATAAAACAATAAAATAGATAAACTTTTGTTAATTTGATTTTTTGTGCTTTTTGGAGGGCAATTGGGCTAAGTGTCTTGCCCAAGGCCACATCGCTAGTTTTTGTGTTAAGTGTCTGAGGCCAGATCCAAACCCAGGTCCTCCTGAATCCAGGTCAGATGCTCTATTAAAACTGCTAAAAGTGAACTATTATTCTTTTTTTTTTTTGGAATGTTAATTTGATCTTTAAAAAAGGAAAGAAAATCAAATTATCACTGTTCAAAAATAAAAAGGGTGAATTCACCACCAATAAAGATGAAATTAAAATAATAATTAGGAGCTATTTTGCCCAACTGTATACCAATAATCATCACAATCTAAATGAAATGGATGGATATTTACAAAAAATTAAATTTCCCAGATTAGCAGGAGAAGAAAGGAAATATTTAAGAATCCATTTCAGAAAAAGGAATTGAATAAGCCATCAATGTGCTCCTGAAAAAAACAATCTCCAGGGCCAAATGCAATCTACTAAGCATTTAAATAACAATTAATTCTAATATTTTATGAGGTATTTGGAAAAATAGCCAAAGGAGTACTACCAAATTCCTTTTTTGACAAAACTATGGTGCTGATACCTGAGTCAAGAACTGCCAAAACAGAAAAAGAAAATTATAGATCAATTTCCCTAATGAATATTGATGTAAAATTTCATATAAAATGGCAAAGAGTTTACAGCAATTTATCTGGAGGATTATACACTATAAACAGGTACAATTTATACTAGGAATGCAGGGCTAATTCAATATAAGAAAGTTATGAGCATAACTCACCATATAAATAACAAAAACAATAGAAAAATCATATGATTATCTCAATAAATGCAGAAAAAGTTTTTGACAAAATACAGCACCCATCCCTATTAAAAACATTAGAGTGCATAGGATTAAATAGAGTTTTCCTTAAAATGATTAGTATCTATCTAAAACCATTAGTAAGCATTATCTGTAATGGGGATAGGGTAGAAGCTTTCCCAATAAGATAAGGGGTGAAACAATGATGCCATTAACACCACTATTATTCAATATTATAATAGAAATCTTAAATTTTAGTCCTATAAAGGAATAGAAATTGAAGGAATTAGAGCAGGCAATATGGAAACAAGACAAGCATTATTCAAAGATGACCTGACTGTATATTTAGAGTGTCATAGAGAATCAACTGAAGAACTACTTGAAATAAAAACTTTAGCAAAATTGTAGGATAAAAAAAAAAAAAAACATATAAATCATCATCATTTCTCTCTATAACCAAAGAACCAATGCAGCTAGAGGTAGAAAATGAAATTTCATTTTGAAAACTGTAAACAATATAAAATATTTGAGAATCTACCTGCTAAGACAAAGCAAGGAACTATATGAACACAATTAAAAAAAAACAATTCTCACACAAATAAAGTCACATCCAAATATTTGGAAAATTATCAGTTGCTCATGGGTCAGCTAAATAATACAATAAGAAAATTTAAATAATTTTATTCAATTCAAAAATGTTTGATAATTTAACAATAATAATATTGATGACAAATCTACATAAATTTATTTACATATTCAGTGCCATACCAACTAAACTACCAAAACTTATTTTATAGAACTGGAAAAAAAATAAATTTAATCTGGAAGAAATTAGATCAAGAATATTAAGCAAATTAATTTTTTTTAAATTGCAAAAGAAAGGGGTGGCTAGGTGGCTCAGTGAATAGAGCACCAGCCCTGGAGTCAGGAGGACCTGAGTTCAAATCTGGCCTTGGACACTTAACAAAAAACTAGCCATGTGACCTTAAGCAGGTCATTTAACCCCAATTGCCCCTCCAAAAAGCAAAAAAAATTGCAAAAGGAGATAGCTTAACCATACCATGTTAAAAACTATATTATAAAGTTGTAATCATCAAAATTCTTTGGTACTGACTAAGAAATGGAGGGCTAGATGAGTGGGAAAGGTTAGTACATAAGACATAGTAGTAAATGATTATGGTAATCTACTGTATGATGAACGCAAAGACGCCAGTTCCTGGGATAAGAACTCATTATTTGACAAAAACTGCTGGGGAAAACTGGATAATAGTATGGCAGAAACTAGGCAAAGGCAAACATCTCATACTATATACCAAGAAAAGGCCAAAATGGGTACATGATTTAGACATAAAGCAAATACCATAAATATATTAGGAGAGCAAGGAATAGTTTACCTGACAGTACTGGAAAAAGGGAAGGCTTTAGGACCAAACAAGAGATAAAGAACATTATGAAATTTTGATTACATTGAATTTTTTTCACAAATAAAACCCATGCAATCAAGATTAGAAGGAAACAGAAAACTTGGAAACAAATTTTATAGCCAATGATTCTGATAAAGGCCTCATTTCTCAGATATGTAGAGAATTGAGTCAAATTTATAAGGATGAAAGTCATTCCCCAATTAATAAATGGTCAAAGGTTTTAAACAGGATGCTCTATGATCAAGAAATTTAAGCTATTTATCATCATATAAAGTGCTCTAACCCACTATTGATTAGAGAAATTCAATTAAAACAACTCTGAGTTACTGTCTCACACCTATCGGATCGTACTAAAATACAAAAGAAAAATGATAAATGTTAGAGAACGTGTGGGAAAATTGGAACACTAATACATCATAGGTTGAGTTGTATACTGATCCAACAGTTATTGAAAGCAATTTAGAACTATGCTTGAAGAGGTATAACATGTCCTTTGATCCATCAATATCATTACTAGGTCTATATCCCAAAATGATCATAAAAAAAGGAAAAGGACCACAACTTACAAGTTTGGGGATAGGTGAAGTGGGGAACACAGTGACTATAATGAACTCCTAGCAAGTATGAAAAGTAAGGTAATAGTAACTCCTATAATTTATTGGCCAGGAATAGATCTGAAGGAGAATGACAGGCTGAGTCAGGAAGGGATTAAGACACAGGAGACTGAAAGATGGAGAGTGGTGTTCTTTTTTTTTTTTTACTGATTGAAAGATACTGCAATTTTTATACATTTCAATGATTTCTTTAAACATTTTTCAGCTGTTTGGCTTTGCAGCACAGCAAACCATACACTCTACTGTACAAAATCACCAGCGAGACTGGAATGATGTATTAAGAGAAGGCACCGTCATGCTTATTACATTACCAGAGAACTAAAAATACAGTAAGGACAATTTTCACTGTACACAGCTTAAAGAAAGGACAATGGGGAGGAGGAGT
The DNA here is from genome assembly GCA_011680675.1 of Gymnobelideus leadbeateri. NCBI lineage: Eukaryota > Metazoa > Chordata > Mammalia > Diprotodontia > Petauridae > Gymnobelideus > Gymnobelideus leadbeateri. The sequence goes on from WOXC01008112.1 coordinate 250,497, forward strand.
GTGGTGAGCAGCCAACCATCCCTGGACTGAAGAGGGGCAGGTAGAAAAATCTTAGATGAGCTACTACACTGGTCTAATACTCAAGATCAGAGCAAGAGTTCTGGACCATAGTATTTAGTTCACACCTAAATGATTTCCCTCTGGAATATACTTATAGTCTTGGTAAGGTTTACACGTGCAGCAGACTGGATGTCTGCATCTTTCAGAATCTATTCTCTATCTAGAGAAGAAGTAGGACTTTGTTTTCCTGCTGCCTCCTCCTGCAGATGTCAATGAAATTGAGTTCAGAGTACCCATTAGTGCATTCTGATAAGTGCATAACACGAGTGCATAACACGTGTTTGTCTTTTTGTTTTGTTTTGTTTTTTCTTGTTTTTTGTTGGTGGTGGGTTTTGTATATCTTTTTTTTTTAGCCAAGTGTTCTTAAAAAAAAAAAGGCAAGATTCTCCAATTGCACAAATTACACTATTGATGTTTCCAACAGTAATAGGCAGAAACAGTAGCACTTAAACAAAATGTGCAGCAGAGGATTTTTGACTGAAAAGGACCCGAATTCAGTTGGGCATGTCTTTTAGGTTCACTTTTGTTGCAGATCATTTAAGATATTGGTCATTTCTCAGTCCTTAATTCTCCAAGTCTAGGTTTATAAATTAACAATGTGAATCCTGTTGTGAAATTGGGGAAAGAATGTCCACCTCAATTTAACTGGTAACCAAAGGATGCTTTTCACATCAAAGAAATGATCAAAAAGGCTGTGTCACATTCCAAAACCAAAAAAATTAACAAGAATGCAAACACGACGAATAACGTACCACTGCCAAGCCTGTCTGCCAGCAGTGGGATTCAGCGCCGCTGTCCTGTGAAGCGGCTTTCCATCTGCCCGCTGCCTCTTCCAGAGCCGAGTTTCTGTGCCATGCCGCCTCTGGGAGGAGGCCCCCTGCCATCCCGCTCACGCATCATGCCGCCGCCCACCAGGCCACGGGGACCCCCAGGCCCCCGCTCGCTGCGCCGCAGGTCTCGACGGTCATCACCTCCACCTCGAGTTTCCCGCTCTCTGGCAGCTCGTGTTTTTTTCTCCTCTACATTCAAGCTGACTTCCCCACGGAACATAATTGGTTTTGCAACTAAGATTCTCTGAACCGGCTCAGAGTCATCAAACACCACAAACCCAAAATTGGGCAGCTTTCCGCCAACTCCTTTGGTGTTAATGCGGAGCTCCACCACGTTCCCAAAACTCATGAAGAACTCCTTCAGTTCGTTCTCATCAATGTCATGGGGCAAGTTGCCCACAAAGAGCTGATGACTATCTGGGTAACGGATTATTCTTCGGTTATCCGACTCATTCTGCTCCATATCTCCTCGGCCTGGCCTTGGTCCCCTGGGTGGGAAACCAGGTCGTTCTCTTGGACGTTGTTCACGTACACGAGGTGGCTGAGACTGAGCTTCAGATTTAGTTTCAATTCTTGGCTGTGAGACTGGTGCTTTAACATGGAGTGGGATTCCTGATGATGAAACTGTACCACTAGGAGGCAGGTTTTTACTGGTCACTGAAGCCCAGGAGAAAGCCTTTGGTGGTTCCTGGGGCAGAGACACAGGTTCTGCAGGAGGTGGAGAAGCCGACTTCTCCTCCAGTTCTTCCAAGTTCTTCTCCTCCACTTGAGGTTTCAACTCCTCAGCTTTTGTCTCTGATTCAGGCTCCGGTTCAGGATTGTGAGAAGATTCTTCCAAAGGCTCCTCTATTCCATTAGTTACAGGGTGAGTTTCATAGTAAGCGCTGTTGGCATTTTCTTGCACAGGTTCAGGGGACAGTTGCCTCTCTTCCTGTTCTCTTCTACTTCCTCTTCTGATTCTTCATCAAGTTCAGGTTCAGAATCACAGAACACTTCATCCTCATAACGGAACATGTCACTATGAACATAAAATTTATTTGGAACAGAACCTTCAGGAGCCAGAACAAAGGTCTGCATAAATTTCCTGTCTGGTTGTCCACTATTGGAAAGCAAACCCATGACCTGAACAACTACTCCATCACTCAAGGTTGCATGAGCATCCACATGACGAATCTTAGTATGACACTCACTGAACTTCAGAGACAATACCTTATGGTGAATATCATTTTGGCCATATACTGCTTCCTGGGGCTTCCCACTCGCATCCACTCCACCATGAACGTAGGAAGAATTCCTACCATAAAACCTGTGCAAGTATTCTGGGGCCTTATTCAACAGAGTGTAGCACTGCCTCACAAATTACCGCCCGACGAGCAGGGGAACTTGGCTTCTCCATCACCATTTCTTTGCTGTGCAATGTCAAATGCTCCAACCAACCGCGGCGGAGGCCAGCCGAAGAACAAACTCAGATCACAGAAGAGGCTGCGGTGGATGGTCCGCGTTCGCTCAGCTCGGCTCGGCCTCCCAGACGCAACAAAAAAACCCCGAAGCGAGTCTCGGGCGCTGTCCTGCGGGGCGTGTGCACGCGTGTCTCTCTCGCTCTCTCTACCTCTCCGACTCTCCGAGAGTGGTGTTCTTGTCCCAGAAAAAAATGAGCTGTTCCCACTTTAAGAGAATTTGGAATTAGAAAGATATATGCTCATTAGGTAAAAAATTATAAGCTTAGTATTGAGTGAGTTATCATACCAGAAAATCATTGGTTCTGGAAGAATGTTGTGCCTCAATGGGGGATCTATTTTAGGAGAAAGACTGTGTGAGTTCCTAGGGGCAGCCAGCATCCAGAATGTTGTGGGGATAATAGGAAAAAGATATGAATAATGGTATGGATGCAGATTGGGGAAGACCACATGAAATGAGACAGAAATTAACTTTACTATTCAGCTCTGGTTCCATCTGTAGCAGCAAGCACCCTAGCATACCCAGGGTGGCTGCCCACACAGGTTCTTAGATCTGCCTTTCTAAAGGAAAGCCACTCAAAATGGGTTAACAATCTTGCTTTAATTAACCAAACATGTCACTTACCTAATTCAGGGGAAAAAGTCAGCACCCTGAGCTTCAGAATATACAGATAGAAGTTACAAGCAGACAGAGAAACTGTTGAGCAGACAAGCTTCCAACTGTCTGACTATTATATCCATACCTAGTGACAGTTACCAGAGAGAAGCACCAACATCTGGGTTTTCAAAGCCAGGGGTCTCAAAGATGGCCTAGAGTCTTGTCTGGTCAATCACATTCTTCTCAAAGTGAGCCCCAAGACAAAATCTCACATCAGTGTATATATATATATATATATATCCAGTAAAATGATAGAGAATGGTTATGAAAACAAAACGCCACAATTTCTTCTCATAAGAAATTTATCTAAAAATGAAAGACATATAGGGAATTACATTGATACACAGGAACAAATTTCATTATGCATTGAATGAATAAAAGGAATGGTTGTAATCATGCTATTAGAAAACTTTGAAAAAATTAAGTAAGCAAATACTTAAAACAATCATAAATCAACATCCTACATAAATAAATACTAAATACATGCACAAAATGGCTCAGTATCTAAATAAGTAGGAGGAAAAAGAATTGCTTACAAAAAAATAAATATATTGTAACATAAGAATAGTAGGAGACGTTAAAATTCTCCTTTTAGACATGCAAAAATTGAGCAGAAGGAAAACAAATGAGAAAATATGGAAATGAAAAATGCTATTGGGGAATTTGGAGTTGACATTTTATATTTTGAGAGAGACATTAAAGAAAATATATTTCTTGACACTAAATTTCACCTTTAAAAAAGGGATTGTGAGCTAATGCAAAAAGGAATTAAAAATAAATGGGAAAAACAGACCTACTAATACATGCTGTACATATAATAACACAGTAAAAATAGTAATCAATAAAAGTTTCTCTGTCTGCTTGTAACTTCTATCTATATACTCTGAAGCTCAGGGTGCTGACTTTTTCCCCTGAATTAGGTAAGTGACATGTTTGATTAATTAAAGCAAGATTGTTAACCCATTTTGAGTGGCTTTCCTTTAGAAAGGCAGATCTAAGAACCTGTGTGGGCAGCCACCCTGGGTATGCTAGGGTGCTTGCTGCTACAGATGGAACCAGAGCTGAATAGTAAAGTTAATTTCTGCCTCATATCACCTGTGAAAGATATTGATCTGAGTGAAGTCTGTAAAATTATAACAGGGAGAACATTCTTGGTATGGAATACAGTTAATGAAAAGGGAGAGGAGTGTTGTGTATGAAATATATCGAGGAAGCCTATGTAAGACTGAAGAGAGAAGGGAAAATCAGAAGCAACTGAACTCTAGGCATAATCCAGTGCTCAATAAACCTGAATTGACAAATTGCTTAGGGAAGAACTCTCCATTTGGCAGGAGCTCTGGGAGTCAGGATGGGGGTCAGATGAAATCATTTGCTAGAAATTAGTTATAGATCAACTGCTTACACTATCTACCAAAATAACCTTAAAATGGATAGTTGAGCTTAATAACAAAGGTCACAGCATTAAACAAAACAAACAAAAAGAAAATTTAGAGGGAAGGGAAGAGGAAGGGAAAGAGAAAAAAATGACTGAGCTATCTAACTTTGACAATTATGGCTAGGTAGAAAATTCTTAGCCCAACAGGTGGTAGGTACTATCACAAAATATAAGGTAGATAATTTCTTTTGCATTTAATGGAAAACTTTTGCGTAAACAAAAATCAATACAATTATGATTTTAAAAAAGCTAAATTAGGGAAAAGTCTTTGCATCAAATATTACTAATAAACATCTGAAATCCAAGAATTACAGGCAACTAACCGAACTAATTCAAAATCTATAGTATTTTTTAAAAAATCAAGAAGAAATAAGAGCAATAATTTTAAATGCAGAATTGCAAGTACCAAAGAACTTAATGCAATATTGTTCCAGAAGACTTCTACTAAAAGAAACATAAATTAGTTCAACACTGAGGTTTCAACTTATACCTGGGAAATTTGGGGGAAAATATATATATATATATATATATATATATACATATATATATATATACATTATTAAGATGGAGATATACAGTGTTTGAAGATTTATGAAAAATTGATTCAATCCTTCTGGAAAACTATTTGCTAAAAATGGAACAAAAATGTCAATATAATTTGACCCAGAGGTCTGTTTGTTAAATATATAATCCAAGGAAGTAAAAGCTATAAAGAAAGGACCCATACAGAATCCTCCAAATAGTTACAGTAGCAAGGACTTATATATGATTACCCAAACATTTATAGCAGCACTTGTTTTTTAAAGTAGCATAGAACCAGAAATCAAGTAGATGATCCTATGATCATTGCACTGAGAAAGTCAAATTATAGCATATTAACATTATGAATATAAATATTCCATAGTAAATTCTGAATATGAAATATGTACATATAAAATTATAAGAATAGCTATACTTTATGACTTATATTAAGCACATAAAATAAAGTAAACCAAAATTTTTAAAAAAGGTTTTTTTTTTTTAATTACAACAACAATGCAGGAATAAAGAAAAAAATGAAATTAAAATATCTATGCTTATTATGACTACACAGTCTTAGGGAAGACAAATGTGAATGCTACACTTATTTGCAAAAGTGGTGGTCTTTTGATATTGTGCAATTCATAGAATGTTAAACTTTTTTGATTTGTGGTTTTTTTTCAATTGTTATAAAGCAATAATGTTTAAGCAGTCATGTGGGATATTCAGAAATGAAGGTGATATGGAAACAACAGATATCAAGTAAAATAATAGAAGTATGTAAAGAATTTAAAAGGAGAGTGTGAGAGTGAGGGATATCTCAGGGAGAAGACAAAGAAAAGTATAAACCTATTGACTGTCAATGCTAGGTGGATGCTGGCAACCACAAGTCTAGAAGCTCAAACTTATGGCTATGATTATAACTTTAACTTCTGAGGTTTGTGATATTTTAGGAAACTCTCACGCTTTGGCATTTAATGTATTTTAACCGTTTATAAATGGTATCAAGGTTAGATATTCCTTTTCAAAGAGGAAAGCATCATAGAGAAGTATTTGTTTGATGAACAATAAAAGGACTGTGGAGATATCTTCATACTTGAAGTAAGATTTGCTAAATGATTTGTAAAAGGGTTTGGGGATTTTTTCCCCTTTATTTATTTTACTCCATGTACTAATTACATATTTCCCATTCAATATTATGTGACTTTTTCCACTAGAGAGTGAGGTATAGCCAGGGAGGAAACAAAAATGATACTTTTAAAAATTTCTTTTCAAAAGACAAAAGTTTCCTAAAGTCAGTACTTTCATCTAAAATCAAGCTGTTACTCAATTTCCAGAGAAAAAATCAGTCCCCTCCACACAAAAATGATGGTGTTATTTATACCACCTACCTCCTAGGATTATCAGGATAAAAAAGACAATACATATAGAGTATTTTTAACCATAGACTTTGATATAAATATGATTGCTATGATCAATATCTTCTCTACCTATTGGCATTTTGCTTATGTCTCTTTGAGAAGAAATAAAGTAATTATAATTTAATTTTTGCTCAATGATTTTGCTCCTTGAGGCTGAGGCAGTTTCTTCTGTCTTCATATATGCATTGCATGTAATAGGATCTTAAAAATGATTGTTGAGTTAAACTTAAGTTTTACAACTTGTGATTACTTGGAGAAATATCATCCTATCTCCTTAAATGCATCTTTACCTCTCACTTTTTTAAACCCAGAAAATTCCTAATTTTTTTACCACCTAAGGGTCTTAGATATAATTTTTAATATGCCATTGCCTCTGTAAACAATTAGTTCTCCATAGGTATGGATTATATACAGAGACTGCCTCTGAAAGAAAGAAGGGAATTTAATATAGAAAAAGATAAAGGGACTTTTTCAGAATAAAAAAATAATGGCTTAGAATTTAAGCTTTGTTTTCTGTTGTAATATATTTCTCTAATTGCAGATGTTCAACAAAACACATCCCGAGCAAAATAAGAGAGATGAAATCATATAACCTCTTATATAAATCCCAATAAGCATAGCTTTGTATTCAAATATGTATAATATATGAGAAGTGCATTAGATATGAAACCATACACAAAAAACTTCAGCAACAAACTTCAGCAATATGGCTGATGAAATAAATCATATCCTAAAAACCCCACTGGCAGAAGGAATTGATACTGATGCTGTAACAATAGACTTATATGTCACTGACGCTGTACTTACAGCCACCTTAAACTTCATTTACTCCACTTGGTCTATTGTTTACTTTTTCTAAACCAATAAACACAGGATACTGTTACAATCTTAACTGGAAGCTGGCCCAAATTAAACAAACAAAAAAAAAGAATGAGGCAGCCACCATATGTGTGTCTCTCCACACTGTCAAACAACGGGAAATAATACCCTTTTAATTAATCAGGGTTTCATTTTAGAACATGCCATTTCAGTAGTCAACATCATAGTTTTAAGCATTTGTTAAGGAATGTTACCTCTTCCCATCTCATATTATGTATCAAAAGAGATTAATTGGCTGTGCCTAAGTTCAGCATATTTCTTCATCTGATTAGTTATATGCTGGCTCATCTTGGTTTATTTTCACTGCAAGGCTACAAAAAATTACACCTATCTATTATATGCATGCATGCATGCATGTATGTATGTATGTATGTATGTATCTATCTATCTATCTATCTATCTATCTATCTATCTATCTATATACACAAGTGTGTATATGTGTATGTGTGTGTATGTTTGCATTCCAAGAAAATGTGATTGTAAAGAATAATTTATGTAATGTTAAGCACTATATATACATGATCATTTTATAAAATATGTATATATCTTGAAATTATCAATACTAACAGCTGCCCAAACAATGTATTAGTCCTAAAAGGTACATATAATTGGTGGTGATGTAGACTTAATATATTTTAATTTCTTAAAAGTTCCTTTTCTTCACACTCAATTTTTGATTTCAGAAAATCAGATACTAGTGAAAAAATGTATGTATATATTTATAAACACAAACATACATATATGCATATTATACTTGCGGATTAGATTTACAAACAAATGCCTTTTGACAAATTCAGGAAATTAAAAAATAATTGAAGTTATAAATGCTTCTGATTACAAAGATAGATATATTCATTAAATTCATTTTTTAATTTATATTTGAAACATTTAATTTTAAGACCTCGAATTTCAGATTCATTCCCTTCCTCCTTTGTCACACATTCCCTCTGGGAAGATAAGTAATTCAGTATACGTTGTACATGTATAGCTATGCAAAATATTACCATGGTGTGTGTATATATATATATATATATTGTACAAGGCTGCTTATAATTCCCTCCCACCCATCCCACCCCCCACCTGGTCAATTCCCTACTTGATCCTATCCCTCTTCTATATTGGGTACTTCCAACCTCCCGTCCCCCAAAAGGATGCCCTCTCATCGATCATCCCTCCTCTCATCCCCCTTCCCCCTATTCTGCTGCAGGTTGAGATATCCCATTTAGTATGTGTGTCATTCTCTCCCTGAACCAAATTCAATGAGAATGTGGTTTTGCGTTTTTGCCTTGCTATTCTTCCCCTCCTCTGCAGCCACTTTCCCTTGCTTCTTCTTCATGAGATGGTTTACCCTACCCTGTCTCTCCCCATCTCCTCTTGCCACTTTCCTCTCTCACCTCATAATTTCACCCCTTAGGTATCATCCCTTCCCAACAAATTCAACATATGCCCTCTATCCATATATAACTGTAACCTTATATACACACACACACACACACACACACACACACACACACATTCACATATGTATTCAAATGAACATACACCCTTCTTCCATTATTTTCATACTGAGAGGGCTTTCATCAGGCACAGTTATTGTTTTTCCATGTAGGAATGTAAATAGGTCAACTTTGATAAGTTCCTTTTGATTTCTTTTCCCTGATTACCTTCTCAGGTATCTCTTGCTTCTTGTGTCTGGATGTCAAATTTTCTATTCAACTCTGGTTTTTCCTCAAGAATGCTTGAAAGTCCTCTATTCCACTGAATGACCATATTTTCCCCTGAAACAAAATACTCAGTTTTGCTGGGTAGGTGACCCTTGGGTTCATTCCCAGCTCTTTTGCCCTCTGGAATATCATATTCCATGCCCTTCAATCCCTCAGTGTAGAAGCTGCCAGGTCCTGTGCTATTCTGATTGTGTTTCCACATTATTGAAATTGTTTCTTCCTGGCTGCTTGTTGTATTTTCTCCTTGATCTGGGAGTTCTCGAACTTGGCTATAATATTCCTGGGAGTTTTCTTTTTAGGATCTTTTTCGGGAGGTGGTCTGTAGATTCTTTCAACCACTATTTTGCCCTCTAGGTCTAAAACAACAGGACAATTTTCCTTGAGAATTTATTGAAGGGTGATTTCTAGGTTCTTTCTTTGATCATGGCTTTCAGGTAGTCCAATAATTTTTAAATTGTCTCTCCTGGATCTATTTTCCAGGTCAGTGATTTTTCCCATGAGATATTTCACATTGCCTTCTAATCTTTCATTTGTTTGGATCTGCTTAACAGCATCTTGATTTCTCATAAACTCATTAGCTTTCATTTGCTCCAGTCTAACTCTGAAGGAATGAATCTCATCAGTGAGCTTTTAAAATTCTTTTTCCATCTGGCAAATTCAGGTTTTTAAGGCATTCTTCTCATTGCCCTTTTGGGCCTCCTTTGTCATTTGAGTTAGTCTATTTTTTAAGGTGTTGTTTTCCTCAGTCAGGCTGTTGAACCTCATTTCATACTTTTCCTGCATCCTTCTCATTTCTCTTTCCAATTTTTCCTCCACTTCTCTTATTTGATTTTTAAAGTCCTTCTTAAGGTCCTCTATGGCCTGTAACCTGCTCATATTTTCCTTTGGGAATTTTGGAGTGGGATTTCTGACCTCACAGTCCTCTTCCTGTTCCATGCTTCAATCCTCTTTGCCTCCAAAATAGGAGTCTAATGTTTCATTTTTTTGTTTATGTTGTTTCCTTTGCCTTGGCATGTTGCCATTTAATTACTTGACTTTTAGGCTTTTTGCCACAGTAGAACTCTGACACCAGACAGGGGAGCTTCTGTTCTGAACATGTGGGAGGACAACTTCTGTTTCTGGCAAACTGGAAACCCGCCCCACGACCTCCCCCCAAGACCACAATCCAGATCCAGGGAGGTTAAAGCAAGAGTGATTACTCCCCAAGACTTCACTGGATCTCCCTACAGTTCGCAGGCCAGGAGCTGGAGCCACCACTGAAAACTGCAAAATGGCATGTCTCCTCAGTGTCCTCTAGCCCCCAGTGGAGGAAGCTGATGCATTCCCCAAATAGTGGTCCCAAAGTCCATAGGGCACTAACTTCTCACTTTGTCCTAGGCATGTCTGTGTTGACCATTCTGGAATCGCCACTGCTGCTGGTGTTCTGCGGTCCCTCCAGCTGGCTGCTGGCCCGGCCACCCTGGGGCTAAAACCGTGGCTCATGTCTACCTGGGCTCAGCTCTCTGAGCTGTGCGCTGCACTGCCAGCTCCCAGAGCGCCTGAGCTGGCCCTTCCTGCAGGCCTGCCGGGCTGTCCTCATTGGGATATTAGCTTCTCTGTGTCGTTCATTGGGTGCTGGGGCTCCAGAAGTTGTTCAGATTCCCTTTATACATAGTTTGGAGGTAATCTGGGGGGAGAGAGCCTTGGGCCTACTGTTTCTACTCAGCCATCTTGGCTCCTCCCATTAAATTCATTATGATTCAAAGTGAAAAAAAAATCTTTCTAGAGCAGGACAGGGGGACCTGTGACCTGGAGACCACAAGTGGACCTCTAGGTATTCAAGTGAAGATTTTCTTACTTACTTTATTTACTCAAGTAATCCAAACTTCGCAGAACAAATCCCTTTAGCCACATGTTCTCCACCCGTGTTCTAGATTTTCATTTTAAAAAATCTGATCCAGAACTATATGTGTGTGCATATACATATAAGATATCTATCTTTATCTATATTTAATATCTTTCTTCTTACTTGGTTTAATCTTAAAATCAATGGAATTCAATCTGAGGCAAGATTATAATGCTAGATTCTCTTGCTATTAAATAGTATGGGGCTCTTGAAGGCATTGTCATTTGATTTTTCAAAGTATAAAGTTAATATATAAAAATTATCAGGGCGGAGTCAAGATGGCGGAGTAGAAACAGCTCATCCAAGCCACTATGACCCCAGATTCCCCCCAAACTATGTAAAAGGGGACTCTGAACAGCTTCTGGAGCCCCAGCACCCAGAGAACAACACAGAGAAGCTAACCTCCTGCTGAGGACAGCCCAGCAGCCCTGCAGGAAGGACCAGCGCAGCAGTCTGGGAGCCAGCAGCACGCAACACGCAGAGCGCAGGAAGCCGAGTAAAACTGAACCCAGGTCCGCGTGAGCCGAGGTTTTAGCCCCAGGGCGGCAAGGCCAGCAGCCAGCTGGAGGAACCCCAGAACACCAGCAGCAGTGGTGACTCCAGAATTATTAACATAGGCATGCCTAGGACAAAGTAAGAGGTTAGCGTCCTATGGACTTTGGGACCTGTATTTGGGGAAATGCGTCAGCTCCCTCCCCTGGGGGCTAGAAGCCGCTGAGGAGACACTCCATTTGGTAGTTTTCAGAGGCAGCTCCGGCTCCCAGCCTGCAATTAATTGTAGGGAGATCCAGCGATCAGTCTGGGGGGCGGGGGTATTCGCTCTTGCTTTAACCTCCCTGGATCTGGATTGTGATCTAGGGTGGAAGTCGTGGGTGGGTTTACAGCTTGCCAGAAACGGAAGTTGCCCCCCACACGTTCAGGACGAAAATTCGTCTAGCTGGCCTTAAAGCCATAGTGTGGCAACAAGCCCAAAAGTCAAGTAATTAAGTGGCAACATGCCAAGGCAAAGGAAACAGAAAAATGCAACCCTAGACTCCTATTTTGGGGGCATAGAGCAGGAAAAGGACTGTGAGGTCAGAAGTCCTCCTCCAAAAGCCCCAGGGGAAAACATGAGCGGGTTGCAGGCCATAGAGGACCTTAAGAAGGACTTTAAAAATCAAATAAGAGAAGTGGAGGAAAAATTGGAAAGAGAAATGAGAAGGATGCAGGAAAAGTATGAAATGAGGGTCAACAGCCTGACTGAGGAAAACAACACCTTAAAAAATAGACTAACTCAAATGGCAAAGGAGGCCCAAAAGGGCAATGAGGAGAAGAATGCCTTAAAAAGTCGAATTTGCCAGATGGAAAAAGAATCTCAAAAGTTCACTGAGGAGATTCATTCCTTCAGAGTTAGACTGGAGCAAATGGAAGCTAGTGACTTTATGAGAAATCAAGATGCTGTTAAGCAGATCCAAACAAACGAAAGATTAGAAGGCAATGTGAAATATCTCATGGGAAAAACCACTGACCTGGAAAATAGATCCAGGAGAGACAATTTAAAAATTATTGGACTACCTGAAAGCCATGATCAAAGAAAGAACCTAGAAATCACCCTTCAAGAAATTCTCAAGGAAAATTGCCCTGATGTTTTAGATCCAAAGGGCAAAATAGAGGTTGAAAGAATCCACTGGTCACCTCCTGAAAAAGATCCCAAAAGAAAACTCCCAGGAATATTATAGCCAGGTTCCAGAATCCCCAGATCAAGGAGAAAATACAACAAGCAGCCAGGAAGAAACAATTTCAATATTGTGGAAACACAATCAGAATAGCCCAGGACCTGGCAGCTTCTACACTGAGGGATCGAAGGGCATGGAATATGATATTCCAGAGGGCAAAAGAACTGAGAATGAACCCAAGGGTCACCTACCCAGGAAAACTGAGTATTTTGTTTCAGGGGAAAATATGGTCATTCAGTGGAATAGAGGACTTTCAAGCATTCTTGAGGAAAAAACCAGAATTGAATAGAAAATTTGACATCCAGACACAAGAAGGAAGAGATGCCTGAGAAGGTAATCAGGGAAAAGAAATCAAAAGGAACTTATCAAAGTTGAACTATTTACACTCCTATATGGAAAAACAACTGTGAGGGATGATATCTTTCTCACTATGAAAATAATGGAAGAAGGGTGTGTGGTCATATGAATACATATGTGAATGTGTGTGTATATGGATAGAGGGCATAGGTTGAATTTGTTGGGAAGGGAGAATACTCAAGGGATGAAATTATGAGGTGAGAGAGGAAAGTGGCAAGAGGAGATGGGGAAAGACAGGGTAGGGTAAACTATCTCATGTAGAAGAAGCAAGGGGAAGTGGTTGCAAGGGAGGGGGAGAATAGGAAGGGAAAAAAAGGCAAAACCACATTCTCATTGAATTTGGTTCAGGAAGAGAATGACATACATACTAAATGGGATATCTCAACCTGCAGCAGAATAGGGGGAAGGGGGATGAGAGGAGGGATGATGGATGGGAGGGCATCCTTGGGGGGAGGGGAGGTTGGAAGTACCCACTATAGAAGAGGGACAGGATCATGTAGGGAATGGACCAGGTGGGGGGTGGGATGAGTGGGAGGGAATTATAAGCAGCCTTGTACAATATATCTACTATGATAACGTTTTGCATAGCTAGACATGTACATCATATACTGACTTACCTATCTCCCCAAAGGGAATGGGTGACAAGGGAGGAAGGAAATGGATCTGAAATTCAAGGTCTTAAGATTAAATGTTTCAAATATATATAAATACTATTATTAATACTCTTTTGCTTATAATTGGGAGATAAGATGTGCAGGCATTGGGACACAAAGATTCACTTTCCTCTAATGGAAAAGTCGAAGGGGGTATGGGAGAAGGTATGGGAGAGAGCAGATTGGAGGAAGCGATATCATGTGGGACTGCTATTCTGGGAGGTTGGGTAGGGGAATAACGGGGGGAAAATGATTGTAACTCAAAATCTGGCGGAAATGAATGATGTAAAGCAGAAGTTAATAAAGCATTTGTTTAAAAAACATATATATATATAAATTATCTTAAAATAATATGGCATGCTGAATTGTTATCATTTTCTCTTTGTTCTTATCTTAATCCTCCAATCATCATTGCTGAAAACTTTTCTTTATTTACATGTCATTTTGAACAATAAAATCATCGTTCATTGCTCTTCTATTTTCAAGAAAATTCAATCTCAATTTTTAATGTTATCTACACTCCTGACCCTCTTCACAGCACCCTCTGCTCACTGAAAGGATAGATTTTTTTGTTTGTTTGGGGAAATGTGCTACTCACCAAAGCATACAAACACCAAACTCTCTATAGAGCAAAAGTCTCTTCATTTTTTTTCTTTCTTAGACTCACGAAGTCATCTAAGCACTCCTCCCCCAAACCCAAAAGGCCACCAGACTTGTGGAATTCATCTTCTAATGTAATTCTTGATTGCCTTTACAAAGAACATTTTAGTTATATCAGGTATACTCAAATATGACATTTTTTTCAGTGAAAAAACACTTAGAGAAATACCATGCTATATATATATATATACACATACATACATACATATATGTATATATATATATACATATATATATATATATATATATATATATATATCACATTATTGACATCAATGGCAGCAACAAATAACAATCATCACCACCACAACGAATTGGACATGACAACAGTAAGAGAGTTGTTTTTAGAACTCCTGAATCTTCACTCTATTTAGGAAATGCTTCGTAATATATTTAACAAATTTCTATGTGTTTGGGAGATTCTCTTTTAAATTTCCAAGATTGAATTTTATCTACATGTTTGCTTATGTTTTAACAAGGTATTTGAAACTTGGTGAGAAGAGGTAACAAAAATATCTATAATAGTTACTTTGTTGCTTTTTCTCTAGATATTTTTATGAATCTTTCACTCATAGAGGCATTTCCTCTACAGCCATCTACATGGTTTCCATCATGTTTTCTTTTCATAAGATCATAGACCCAGAGCTGGAATGAACCAGAGAAGCCATAGAGTAAAAAAAAATTATTTTACACATATGGAAACTAAGGCCAAGCCAAGGTTCACATAGTTTGTAACTGTTTGAAACAGAATTTGACCTCAGATTTTCCTGACTCCACATCCAGTGCTTGTATCCATATCTTTCTGTAATTTCTTGGAGGAGGATCTAACTCAATTCAGTGAAGAGCTTCCTTGGCATATATATCTACATCAGTTTGTGTGTATACACACATATGCACACACACACACACACACACACACATATATATATATACACATACATATGTATGCATGTGTGGATATACATTTATATATACTTAAATAAATCTATATATGTATAAACATGAAATTTTCACTGAGAATTGAATGATCAATAAGAACCATTTCAATATTCAAGGCAGATTAACAGAAAAAACCATGAGCTTCTTTGTTTTTAAGAGAGATTTATTGATAGATATACATAGATAGATAAAATTTAATGAGATAAGTGACAAAAGTCTATTTCCTTGTGTCTCTTGTGCCTTAAATTTTTTCTTCTGTACATTCAGAACTGTTTTATTGAGGTGCATTTTGTATATGTCAGTCCTTACTTACCTGTATCTGTTCTCCATCAGAAATAGAGACCCTTCCTTGCAACAAATAGGTATAATATCTGCACATTGGCTATATTAAGAATATTATATATTTCTACTCTATTCCCTTTCTCTCAAGATATGGTACATATGATTCAATTGCATCCTTAAGAAGCCAATAGTATTTACTTCTTTGATTGTATTTCTGATGTCGTTAAATGTTTTTCCCCTTTCATATTATTTTGATCATGTATATTATTCTCATTTTGCAAATTTTCCTCTGCATTAGCTCATTAATCTTCTCTTGTTTCTTTGAATACATCCCATTTGCAATTTCTTATGGCACAATATTAATCCATTTTAGTCATATATCACTTCCTTTAGTCATTCCCCAAATTATGGGAATGGTTTCGTTTCAGTTCTTTACTACTAAAAAAGTGCATCTGAAAGATACCAGAATATCTCTCAGTTTATACCACATGTCTCTTTTCACATAGCTCACTAATCATTTTTTTCTCGGAATATACAGGTGCTCATAAACATCACACACCTAGGTCATTAAGCACCTCATTGATTCAGTAGATAAGAGTCCTGGACATGGAGTCAGGAACACCTGGTTTCAAATATGTTGTCAGACCCTGGAAAAGTCACTTGAACTTCTTCTAAATTTTATCCCTGAAGTAAGGATAATCATGATACCTACTCCCCAGGTTTTTTATGAGAATGAAATGAGAATATTTATAAAGTGATTTGCAAACCTCAAAGCACTATATAAATGAGTTAGATTACTTTTTTTATTGATAAAATTTGCATTCTTCTTCCACTCTCTGTCCTGATACTTTAGTTAAACTCTAACTTTGATGTTTCTAAAACTATGGTATTCCATGATTCACAGTCATTAAAGCATCACAAGGAAAATAATAAGTGTTTATTTATTTCAGTTTACTTATCTAAAATATAAAATATACCTCATGGACTCAAAAATGAAAATTCAACATTTTTTTTAATTTTTAAAGGGAACAGATAGCATTGATTGTGGTAAGTAAAAATCTCCATAAATGTCAGTGATAAGACATTAGAGAGTGGGGAAAATAGCATTGGGAAATTATTTATTCAGACTGAATTTTAAGTAGTTGGTGAATTATTTAAGGAAATCATTTCACAATAATCAGGTCATAAATGTATAACAGAAATATCTGCAACTAGCTCTTGATTTCTACCACTGCCCCTCCCTCAATTGAGATAGATACTATATTTCTACAATGATTCCAAAAGAAGCCAATGAAGACTTTTTTTTCTTTGAGACAGCATTTCCAGAAGTCATTTTTCCACAGCCTTAACTATGAGTTGTGAGAGGGCAGGCAGTCAAGGTTTTTATCATGAAGAGCTGTCCCAGATCACTTAATGCCTGAAGAATATCTTTACTTCAATGTCCATCTATTCTGACAGAATAAGTCTAAAACAGAAGAAACCTATCTCCCAAAACTAGGTCTCCCTCCCAACTTCCATATTTCCATGATTAGATACTAACCCACCCTGAACATGTTACATAAACTATCTCATTTGTTATACACAACAACCTGATATGCTATTAATAACTTCATTTTATAGGGGAAGAAACTGGGCCTGAGGAAGGTAAAGGGACTTGCTAAGTGTCACACCACCAAGGAAAGTCATGTAGAATTTATACTTTCATTTTACTGATTTCAAGATCAGTAGTCACACAACTATGATCCCTTATCAGCTTAAGAGGTACAAGAACTCCCCTCTATAATATATTTGAGACGTGGTCATTCAGCTGATATGATATCTCCTTTCACTGATCTTCAATATTACTTATTTTCTGAAGAAATGTTTTAGGATTGTCAACCAATAATTTTATAATTTCCTCCCAATTACACTTTTTTTTTTGGTAAGCAATTTGGGTTAAATAATTTGCTCAAGGTTACAGGCCAGTTTCTTTCTGTGGGTGTTAAGTATCCAAGACCAGAACCAATCCCAGGTCCTCCTGATTCCAGGGCCAGCACTCTTACTCACTGCACCACCTAGCCACCCTTCCTCCCAATTTTACTTAAGGTTACATGAAGGGAACAATTATCTTCCAATTCTTCTAGACTTCCTCTTTTCATTTTGTTTTGAAACCTTCGAGCCTTAGAACAGTGTCTTGTGTATATTAGTAGTATAATTAAATACTTGTCAGACAAATGAATGGAAATATATATTTACAGTATTGTCAAATAAAAATTTAAAAAATACTTTTATTGGCCTCAAAGTACAGGCCTGGGAGTAGGATCAATCGGTAAAACTTTACAAAAAGACAACAGTAGGGGCAGCTAGGTGGCGCAGTGAGTAGAGCGCTGTCCCTGGAGTCAGAAGGACCTGAGTTCAGATCTGACCTCAACACTTAACGCACACACAAACAAAAACCTAGCCATGTGACCTTGGGCAAGTTACTTAACCCCAATAGCCATCCAAAAAACAAAACAAAACAAAACAAAGCAAATAAAAGACAACAGTTGACTTGATATACAGGAAAACTTTCAAACAATTATCAATATTGATCTGTGGAACAGGTTTTTCCTGAGGTAGTGAATTCTTTATCACTGTAAGTATTCACATAGAATCTAGATTGCTTTTCACGGATACTTTAGAGATGTTTCATACTTTACCAAGTAGACTAGTTCTTTAAGGTCCATATATATATTTCCTTAACTCACCAACTACTTAAGCTCTCTCTCTCTCTCTCTCTCTCTCTCTCTCTCTCTCTCTCTCTCTCTCTCTCTTTCTCTATCTATCTATCTATCTATCTATATGTCTATATATATATGTCTGTGTGTGAGTATATATCTATACATATCTATATATCTATATCTATATCTCTATATCTCTATCTATCTATATCTATATCTATATATCTATATATATATATATATATATATATATATAGTCCCTGGAATTTAAGTATTTGATTTTTTAAAAATGGAATTAATGTGTAAGGATTTAAAGAGGCCATTAACTGTGATTTTCCCTCCTTTTTCACCAACTTTAACAGTTAGGGAAAAGCTATCTTCTAAGAAAATGAATTCCTCTTGGAATTTTTCAAAGTTTATCCAACATAGCAATAAGTGGTTTTGTGTACAGTGCTTAATAAACCTTTTTCCTTAATGGAAACAGAAAGATAGCCAGTAATACAGTGATTACAAAAAAAAACAGTTTCATAATTGTACTGTAATCCCAAGAATGTACAAAGTCTTAGACATCTTTGTATGGAGAAATTATAGGACAACAATAAGGATCATAAAAGTGACAATACATGTGAGGAGAAGGAATTAAATGATGGATCAGGTAAATAAGGGTTTAGATAAGAAAAATTAAGAAAAATCAATAAGGTTAATAAATATTTATTAAAAACCAACTATGTGCAATATATTGAGCTAAGTGCAGGGATATAAAGAAAGCTAAATGACAACCCCTGCTCTCAATGGGTTCATATTCTAAGGGAAAAGGACTTTGGAGATCATCTACATCAGGAGTCGTTACCTTTGAGTCAACAAACTTTTTCAAAATATAATTTCTTAACTATTTTGGCATCAGCATTTTTCTTTAAATCTCATGTATTTCATTTTATGTATTTAAAACAATATTCTTCGAAGGAGTCCATCTGTTTAACCAGAAGGCCAAAGTATCTGTGAGACAAACTTGTTTTTTGTTTCTACATCCTTGAACTAATCCAATGAATCCCCTCCCATTTTAGAGTTAAGTTCAATTCAAGAAATACTTCTTAAAACCCTGTTATATGTGAAGCATTACTCTGAATACCATGAATACAAAGCCAAAGACAACAAGTAGCCCTCATCCTTCAAGGATATTACATATAACAAGATGAAGAAAAGAAAGACCAAAAAGGTCTAGTGTTTTGTTAGATGTTGCAAAAGTAAATGATGAAATGATGGTTCAAATGAGTTCACTTGACTTCAGAACTATTATACAAGTATATCCTTCCTTATTTCAATAGCTCTACATGAAAATCCACGACTCAGATGATTCAGGCTAAAAGGAGGCTCCAACACTATCTAATTTAAATTTCTTATTTATAAATGAAGAAATTAAAACTATAGAGATGTAAAATGACCCCCCACACACAGTCACCCACTTCAGAAGTATCAGATTCAAGACTGAACTCACATTTTCTGACTCTCAGGTCAATAATTTTTTCTATTATACCCTGTTTGTTTCCACATAACCATTTGAAAAACCTTCTGTAGCAAAAACTGAGTAGGTGCTTCATGTGCAGAGACCTTGGGAGATGGGTTAGACTTGTGTGTATCTAGAATACGTGGTTTGATTGAGGCATATATTTGAACGATTAAAATTGTGTAATACAAAGATTAATTAAAGTGGTGATATTTAACAATGAAAAGAGAAAATTTAGAAAGAATATGATACCTATCAAGTATCTGTTAGGCTAGAATGTAGATGAGGGATTAAAATGTTTGTTTGACCCCAGAGGACAAACTGGGAAGGGAATTGAGGGAATAAACATCTATTCAGTACCTACTATGTTCTAGGCTCTGGGCTAAGGGCTTTACCAATATTATATGGGGACAAGTAGGTGACATAATGGATAGCATGCTGGTCCTAGAATCAGGAAGATGTGAGCCCAAATCTCTTTTCAGACAATTACCAGATATATGATCCTTGACGAGTCACTTAAACTATTTGTATCAGTTTCCTCAACTATAAAATTGTGCTACTAAGAGCATCTACTTTACAGGGTTGTTGAGAAGCCCAAACGAGATAATATTTGCACAGTACTTAGTCCACTATGTGGCACATAATAGGTGTGATATAAATGTTAATTGTTATTATTATTATTTCAGATGATCGTAACAACTGCTCTGTGAAATACCTGCTATTATTTGCAGCATTTTATGTTTTAGTAAACTGGGGCAGATAGAGGTTAAATGACTTGCCCAGCATGACACAGCTAGTAAATGTTTGAAAGCAGATTTGAACTCAGATCACCTTGACTAGGCTGAGTGTTCTCTCCACTGTACCACCTAATTCTCTGTCAGGAACAGTCTGTGGAATCTGCAGAATCAGAATTTATCTATATATGTAAATATTCTTAAAAATAGAGGTATTGCTAGCAACATAGAATCCTAAATGGATCATCTGATAGGAGTAAGTACCTTAGACTCAAGTACAAATCTTTCATTATCCTATGGATAAGGAAATTAAGCTCTGGAGAGATATGTCCAAGGTTGTATAAGTAATAAGTGGTAGAAGTGGAATTAAAATTCAGATCCTCTGATCTGAGTATATGCTATTTCTCTTGCAATGTGCCCCTTTCCCCCATCACTTCATGTGGAAGATGAATGATGAATTTTGAGGAACGTAGTGAGAAACGTTGTTCAAAAATAATTTTAACAAGATAGTCCTTTCAATTATGTAATTCTGCAAAAGAACTAAAATAAAATTCAATACATATTCATTGCCATTTCAGTGAGAGAAAAAAAGAAACAACTGAAGGACTTCAGAAAAAAGAGAGAACATTTTTGAACTGGGGTGAAATATTTACGGAGAAAGTGGCATTTCAGTCTAAAGTATGGTTAGTATACCAAGAGGCAGAGGGTTTGGGCATTATAAAAGATAACACATTATGTATTCCAAAGTCTATGCAAAGGAATGAAAGTAGGAATGTGATAGCCATGGATAAGGAATGACAAATGGCCTAGTTTCAGTCAATTATAGGCCTGTCAAGTAGTAATAAGTCTAGGTCATGTTGTCCAGAACCTTGAATTCTAGGTTATCTTGTTAAACCTATCAGTGTGAGAATAGGGATAGAAGTTAGACCTGTAATTTCATTGATGTAAGGAACTCTGAGTCTAGGAAATATCCTCTAAATCACCAAAGTCACTCTAAACAAATCATATTTCAACAAGAAAGGATAGCAGGGTTTTTAGTTGGTCTGAAATTTTAATTGATATAATTGAACAAAGTGAAATGGCAAAATAAACCAGAATATGGATCTTATATAATTTACTAGTATGAGTTTAGTGTTGAGAAAGAGCAGGATGATAGTAGGCCCTCTACCAATGCAGTGTGGATTATCCTTTGCAGTTTATACTCTGAAATTTACCTACAGTATTGAGAGGTTAATTGACTGGTCCAGAGTCAAAAAATCTTTTATGTATCAGGCACAAACCTTGAGTCCAGGTCTTCCTATCACTGGAGCAGGCTATCAAGGCCATTGCACCACACTGATTATAAAGGAGGTTTTTCCCCCATACCCAAGAAAGAAAACAACAATCAAGTAGAATAAAATAAACTGCAATTTTAAAGAAACAAAATACAATAATATGCCATGCAATTGTTTCTTAGGCCTAAGGACAGCATAATCCAGAATATCAATCAGATCCAGGATAATCATATGATGTGTAAGGGTCAAGAAAAAAATTTTAAAATTAATAATTTTTATAAAACCATTTAAGGTTTTAAAAATGCTTTATATATTGTTGAGGTAGCAACTATTTTACCCCCATTTTTTAGTTGAAGAAAGAAGCACAGAAAGATTAAATGTCTTTTTAACTGAAATAAGACAAGTAAGGATCAGAAATGGCATCTGAACTCATTCCTCTTTGACCTGAATCCATCACTCTTCCCTTCATAAGGTCCCATTTTTTAAAAGAAGTTGGAAAGTCAATGGGTTCAGGTGCTATTATGATTTTTTTCTTTATTTATCATTACATTTTCTTTGTTAGAATATTATTTGTTTCACTTTTTTCTTTAGTAAAGTAAGTGACATTTAAAATTTCTATACCAATCTTAAGCAATTAGATAAGCTCCTGCAGTTAAATTTTCATTACTGTCATTGTTGGTGTTTTAAAAATGTGTTCCTGGAAGCAATATGGATCCTGCAAGTTAGAATCATCTGGATTTATTAATCAGTACCAATGTATTACACAAACTATTTAGGCAAATCCATTCTATATCCAACTTTTTTGACTTAGGATCTCTTGATTTAGTTTGAATTGTATGTGAGTTTAGGCAGATATTATAAGGTTTTATCTAAAACCTTTTCTATATATCATTTTGCAGTTTATATTTCATTTATATAATTTTCTTGCAAAATAAATTAAATATTTTTCAGCCTGTATTCTTTTTAAGATTATTCATTTAAGTATTCTATGACCTTAATTTATTAAAATCCCATTTTAGATTACTACACAATTACTTGAATTTTTAAATGGCATAATTTGAAGCCATTTAATCAGAATAAAATCTGATCAGGAATTCCTTCTAGAGTATATCTAATAAGTGTTCATTCAATCTATAGCAAGAAGGAATCTGCAATATCTCCCAACATATTCCATTATAATTTTAGAGACCTCTAGTTCTTGGGAAATATTTTTCATTTTCATTTTTCATACTTTGAGCCTAAATCAAATTTTCATTATTTAACTTTATGGCCTCAGAGCTCAGAACATCACCTGATATACAGTAGATATTTAATAAATATTTTTTATTAATTGATTGAACTCTAGTCTATGACTTTCCAATATTCTGCCATTTTCGATCAAAAAGAACCAATATCAGCTACCTCTTCAAGTGCCTGTATCTATTCTTTTCGCCCCAAGTTTTGGGGAGTTTGGGGGATTTTTGTTGTTGTTTTGTTTTGCTTTGCTTCAAGGTCACCACTTAAGCATTTCATATTATCCTCTACACTAGAATTGTCTGATTTAATCAATTTAATTTAATCTTCTCAATGGTCAGTTTCTCTGTGGTAGACAACTTCTCTGGGGCAAGTTCACCGCTACTGTCCCAGAAACCAAAATCGAAATTGTTCAAGTTACTCATCTTTACAAGGACAACTACAAAAGGGAAGGAGATAGAAAAGAAATGGTGAAATTAAGGACTAAACGCCACTCTTCTTTACAGCCACAACTTAAGAATGATTGCCATAAGAAAGGTTAGAAATTTGCCTGGTGTCTTAAAAATAACTGGCTAGAAAGTGCATCCTCTTTTAAAAGGTCTCTGTTTTATAAGGGACTTTAAGCTGATGACTCACACCTTGTGAAAAGACAATTCCCCAAATTCCTTTATTATTCACCAGAATGGTGACTAGAGGGAGTCATCCTCTACTCTAAAGTATATTCCAACTTACCTATTTCCTTCTATACATTTGGTGACCAGAATTGAACACTGGAGTTCACATATAATCAGACTTAGGCAGAATATAGGGATACCTCCCCAGACCTGGACACTATATTCTTCTTAATACATTCTTTTTTTTTAAACAAATGCTTTATTAACTTCTGTTTTACATCATTCATTTCTGCCACATTTTGAGTTACAATCATTTCCCCCCCATTATTCCCCTACCCAACCTCCCAGAATAGTAGTCCCACAAGATATTGCTTCCTCCAATCTGTTCTCTCCCATACCTTCTCCCATACCCCCATCGACTTTTCCATTAGAGGAAGGTGAATCTTTGTGTCCCAATGCCTGCACATCTTATCTCCCTATTACAAGCAAAAGAGTATTAATAATAGTATTTATATATATTTGGAACATTTAATGTTACGACCTAGAATTTCAGATCCATTTCCTTCCTCCCTTGTCACCCATTCCCTCTTGGGAGATAAGTAATTCAGTATATGTTGTACATGACTAGCTATGCAAAATATTATCATAGTAGATATATTGTACAAGGCTGCTTATAATTCCCTCCCACTCATCCCCCCCCACCTGGCCCATTCCCTACATGATCCTGTCCCTCTTCTATAGTGGGTACTTCCAACCTCCCCTCCTCCCAAGGGTGCCCTCCCATCCATCATCCCTCCTCTCATCGCCCTTCCCCCTATCCTGCTGCAGGTTGAGATATCCCATTTAATATGTATGTCATTTTCTCCCTGAACCAAATTCAATGTGAATGTGGTTTTGCCTTTTTAGCCTTCCTTATTCTCCCCCTCCTTTGCAACCACTTCCCCTTGCTTCTTCTACATGGGATAGTTTACCCTACCCTATCTCTCCCCATCTCCTCTTGCTACTTTCCTCTCTCACCTCATAATTTCATCCCTTGAGTAATCTCCCTTCCCAACAAATTCAACCTATGCCCTCTATCCATATATAACTGTAACCATATACACACACATTCACATGTGTATTCATATGACCACACACCCTTCTTCCATTATTTTCATAGTGAGAAAGATATCATCAGTCACATTTATTGCTTTTCCATATAGGAATGTAAATAGTTCAACTTTGATAAGTTCCTTTTGATTTCTTTTCCCTGATTACCTTCTCAGGCATCTCTTCCTTCTTGTGTCTGGATGTCAAATTTTCTATTCAATTCTGGTTTTTTCCTCAAGAATGCTTGAAAGTCCTCTATTCCACTGAATGACCATATTTTCCCCTGAAACAAAATACTCAGTTTTGCTGGGTAGGTGACCCTTGGGTTCATTCTCAGTTCTTTTGCCCTCTGGAATATCATATTCCATGCCCTTCGATCCCTCAGTGTAGAAGCTGTCAGGTCCTGGGCTATTCTAATTGTGTTTCCACAATATTGAAATTGTTTCTTCCTGGCTGCTTGTAGTATTTTCTCCATCATCTGGGGATTCTGGAACCTGGCTATAATATTCCTGGGAGTTTTCTTTTGGGGATCTTTTTCAGGAGGTGGTTGGTGGATTCTTTCAACTTCTATTTTGCCCTCTGGATCTAAAACATCAGGGCAGTTTTCCTTGAGAATTTCTTGAAGGGTGATTTCTAGGTTCTTTCTTTGATCATGGCTTTCAGGTAGTCCAATAATTTTTAAATTGTCTCTCCTGGATCTATTTTCCAGGTCAGTGATTTTTCCCATGAGATATTTCACATTGCCTTCTAATCTTTCATTTGTTTGGATCTGCTTAACAGCATCTTGATTTCTCATAAAGTCATTAGCTTCCATTTGCTCCAGTCTAACTCTGAAGGAATGAATCTCCTCAGTGAACTTTTGAGATTCTTTTTCCACCTGGCAAATTCGACTTTTTAAGGCATTCTTCTCCTCATTGCCCTTTTGGGCCTCCTTTGCCATTTGAGTTAGTCTATTTTTTAAGGTGTTGTTTTCCTCAGTCAGGCTGTTGACCCTCATTTCATACTTTTCCTGCATCCTTCTCATTTCTCTTTCCAATTTTTCCTCCACTTCTCTTATTTGATTTTTAAAGTCCTTCTTAAGGTCCTCTATGGCCTGCAACCCACTCATGTTTTCCCCTGGGGCTTTTGGAGCAGGACTTCTGACCTCACAGTCCTTTTCCCACTCTATGCCCCCAAATAGGAGTCCAGGGTTGCATTATTCTGTTTCCTTAGCCTTGGCATGTTGCCACTGAATTACTTGACTTTTGGGCTTGTTGCCACACTATGGCTTTAAGGCCAGCTAGAGGAATTTTAGTCCTGAATGTGTGGGGGGCAACTTCCGTTTCTGGCAAGCTGTAAACCCACCCACGACTTCCACCCTAGATCACAATCCAGATCCAGGGAGGTTAAAGCAAGAGCGATTACCCCCCAAGACTGATCGCTTGATCTCCCTACGATTTGGAGGCCGAGAGCTGGAGCCACCTCTGAAAACTGCAAAATAGAGTGTCCCCTCAGTGGCTTCTAGCCCCCAGGGGAGGGAGCCGACACATTCCCTAAATACCAGTCCCAAAGTCAGTAGGACACCAACTCTTACTTTGTCCTAGGCATGTCTATGTTGATAATTCTGGAGTCGACACAGCTCCTGGTGTTCTGGGGTTCCTCCAGCTGGCTGCTGGCCCTGCCCCCCTAGGGCTAAAACCTCGGCTCACACGGACCTGGGCTCGGCTCGGCTGATGGGCTGTCCTCAGCGGGAGGTTAGTTTCTCTGTGTCGTTCTGTGAGTTCTGGGGCTCCAGAAGTTGTTCAGAGTCCCCTTTTACATAGTTTGGGGGGGAATCTGGGGGCAGAGTGGCTTGGATGAGCTGTTTCTACTCCGCCATCTTCCTTAATACATTCTTAATCTGCATTGGCTTTTGTTTTCTGGTACCATGCTATACTTTTGGTTTATCTTGAATTTAAAGTACACTGACAAGTCTCTTACATGAACTCTTAATTACTCATGTTTCTGTAGGTTTTTTTTTTAAATCTCATGGTGATTCCTGCAGCCCAAATATAGTATTTCACATTCATTGATATTGCCTTTCATTTCATTATATGAATCTCCTTGTCCAAAACTAATGAGATAGCTTTATATCATAATACTTAAATTTAGCATGTTACTTATCCTAGAATTGTATCATCCAGAAATTTGATAAACTTGTCATATGTATTCAATAATTAAATGCATCTGAGATCTCTTCAATATGGCTACAACTTCTATCAAGCAGATCATAGCCCTTTCATATCTGCCTAACATCTGTAACTCTTATCCATATGCTCCCATAATTTAATAACATAATATATACCCCCTGTGGTAATGTTATTCTCTCTTTTATTTAAATCACAAGTAAAACAATAGAGAACACCAGCTGCACCCATGCTGTCCTCCTTGCTCTTGCAACAACAATAGTTGATATTTATGTTTATGTATTTTATTGATGATATTAGTCCTTCAAATTTCATTGCTTAAAATATTTTATAGCTTGATGACAACCAGCTTGTGCCTCTACATCTCCCATTGGTGATTCTAACTCTCAATTCATTGGAGTTAGTAATGCTTGTGACTGACAAATATACTTTATTGGAAATATATTGGTGCTAAAAATATTGGCTTTTGTTTCAGGAAATGGTGTCTATTTTTGGTGACATATTTCTAAGGAAGATTTAGTGACTCAGTGCTAACCATTTCCCTTTTGTTACTGATCGTTACCACTCTTTTAATGCTGTGTAAAGAAATGGCAGTCAAGGACAATATTATCATAGAATATAAATTCAAAATTGTACATGGATGAAGTTAAAGATTATAAGTAACAATTGCCACATAACAGTAAGCAGCCGTGGAAAGGAAAGTTAGTTTAAAGATAGTTTGACAAGAAGCCTAAGAAAATTCAACAGACCATTTGAAAATTAAAATAAGACAACAATAACAACAAGGACAACAAATGATTGAAAAGACGTGCAAATCTTTTGTAATATATTCTTTATACTGTCAAGTACAATGGAACAAGAAGATTTCAGATACTTACATTAAAGTTTAGGATAGGTGATTAAAATACCAAATGAAGTAGACCTGTAACAGAATATGGAAAAAGCAGCTGGATTAGACAAAGCATAGAGAGTACACTGTGTTGGAGAGAATAAAATTTTGATAGCATTGGTAAACCAATTGTTTTAATTTACTTAGATAGCTCAATCAATAGATAAATAAATAGATATAGTACTCTGGCTTTTCCTCTGCCTCTAGTAAGTTCCTCTGGGTCACTTGTCTCCTCTAAAGCCTGAATATTATTTTGATTCATAATGGATTTTAACCTCTTCTATTTCCTTCTTTCTTTCTTTCTTTCTTTCTTTCTTTCTTTCTTTCTTTCTTTCTTTCTTTCTTTCTTTCTTTCTTTCTTTCTTTCTTTCTTTCTTTTTTTTTTTTTTGCTTTTTGGAGGGCAAATGGGGTTAAGTAACTTGCCCAAGGTTACACGGCTAGGTTTTTGTTTGTATGTTGAGTGTCTGAGGCTGGATCCAAACTCAGGTCCTTCTGACTCGAGGGCTGGTGCTCTACTCACTGTGCCACCTAGCTGCCCCTTAAGGCTGATATTTCATTGCCCAAGAAAGTGATAGTTGGCTTTTTTAAAGCAATTGGCATTAAGTAACTTGCTCAAGGCTACATGGCTAGTTATTTATGTGTTGGTGCTAAGTAACTGAGGCCAGAACTGATCCCAGGTCGTCCCAACTCCCGGGGCCGGCGCTCTTACTCACTGTGCCACCTAGCTGCCCCTCCTTCTTACTTTGCTTTTCTCCTTGGGAGCTTGCTAAGGAAGAGGCTGAAGTTTGAGAATGTTTTTTTTTTAATTTTTTTTCGAATTTAAACAATTGCTTTATTAACTTCTGGTTTACATCATTCATTTCCACCAGATTATGAGTTACATTTTTCCCCCGTTCTTTCCCTACCCACCACCCCAGAATAGCAGTCCCGCCAGATATCCCCTCATCCAATCTGCTCTCTCCCATATCTTCTCCCATACCCCCTTCGACTTTGCCATTAGGGCAAGGTGAATCTCTGAGCCCCACTGCCTGGACATCTTATGAAACATTTAATTTTAAAACTTCGATTTTCAGATGCATTCCCTTTCTCCCCTGTCACCCACTCCCTCTGAGAAGGTAAGCAATTCAGTATGTGTTGTACATGTATATCGATGCAAAACATTACCATAGTAGATATATTGTAAAAGACTGCTTATATTTCCCTCCCACCCATCTCACCTCCCACCTGGTCCATTCCCTACTTTGATCCTGTCCCTCTTTGATAGTGGATACTTCCAACCTCCCCTCCCCCCAGAATGCCCTCCCCTCCATCATCCCCCCTCTCGTCCTCCTTTCCCCTACTCAGGAGAGTGAGTGAGGGTAAGATATTCCATTTAGTATGTATGTGATTCTCTCCTTGAGCCAACTTCAATGAGAATATGCTTTTGCCTTTTTGCCTTCCTGTTTTTCCCCTCCCCTGCAACTACTTCCCCTTGCCTCTTCTACATGAGATAGTTTGCCTACCCTGTCTCTCTCCATCTCCTCTTGCCACTTTCCTCTCTCACCTCTTGACTTCACCCCTTAAGAGTCATCCCTTCCTTGGCGAGGCTGGGTGGCGAAGCGAGCAGAGAGCCAGCCCCGGAGCCAGAAGGACCCGAGCTCGGATCTGGCTCCAGACACCCAACACACAAAAACCCAGCCATGTGAACCTGGGCAAGTCACCCAACACCAATTGCCCTCCAAAAAAAAAATAATCATCCCTCCCCATGAAATTCAACCTGTGCCCTCTATCCATGAATGCCTGTGAACATATGCCATGTACCCTTCTTCAATTATTTTCATAATGAGAAAGGCTTCATCAAACACAGTTATTGTTTTTCCATGTAGGACTGTAAATAGTCCAACTTTGATAAGTTCCTTTTGATTTCTTTTCCTTGATTACCTTCTCAAGCATCTCTTGCTTCTTGTGTCTGAATGTCAAATTTTCTATTCAACTCTGGTTTTTTCCTCAAGAATGCTTGAAAGTCCTCTATTCCACTGAATGACCATATTTTCCCCTGAAACAAGATACTCAGTTTTGCTGGGTAGGTGACCCTTGGGTTCATTCTCAGCTCTTTTGCCCTCTGGAATATCATATTCCATGCCCTTCGATCCCTCAGTGTAGAAGCTGCCAGGTCCTGGGCTATTCTGATTGTGTTTCCACAATATTGAAATTGTTTCTTCCTGGCTGCTTGTAGTATTTTCTCCTTGATCTGGGGATTCTGGAACCTGGCTATAATATTCCTGGGAGTTTTCTTTTTGGGATCTTTTTCAGGAGGTGATCTGTGGATTCTTTCAACCTCTATTTTGCCCTCTGGATCTAAAACATCAGGGCAATTTTCCTTGAGAATTTCTTGAAGGGTGATTTCTAGGTTCTTTCTTTGATCATGGCTTTCAGGTAGTCCAATAATTTTTAAATTGTCTCTCCTGGATCTATTTTCCAGGTCAGTGGTTTTTCCCATGAGATATTTCACATTGCCTTCTATTCTTTCATTTGTTTGGATCTGTTTAATAGTATCTTGATTTCTCATAAAGTCACTAGCTTCCATTTGCTCCAGTCTAACTCTGAAGGAATGAATCTCCTCAGTGAGCTTTTGAGATTCTTTTTCCATCTGGCAAATTCGACTTTTTAAGGCATTCTTCTCCTCATTGCCTTTCTGAGCCTCTTTTGCCATTTGAGTTAGTCTATTTTTTAAGGTGTTATTTTCCTCAGTCAGGCTGTTGACTGTCATTTCATACTTTTCTTGCATCTTTTTCATTTCTCTTCCCAAATTTTCCCCCACTTCTCTTATCTGCTTCTTAAGGTCCTCTATGGCCTGTAGCCAGCTTGTATTTTCATTTGGGGCTTTTGCTGCAGGAGTTCTGACCTCACAGTCCTCCTCCTTGCTTTGAGCCTCTTTGCCCCTAAAATAAGTGTCCAATGTTGAACTTTTCTGTTAATTTTGTTTCGTTTGCCTAGGCATATTGCCACTTAATTACTTGATTTTTGGGCTTGTTGCCACAGTAGGACTCTGCCACCAGACAGGGGAGCTTCCGCCCAAACGTGGGGTCTTCACAACTTCCGCCAGTTGGGTGGCCTCTGTAAAGCCTCCACCCACTCTGGCAAGTTGTATACCCACGACAAACTTCCCCCCCAGACCACAATCCAGATCCAGGCAGTTTAAAGCAAAAGCGATTAACCCCCAGACTGATTGCTGGATCTTCCTATAGTTTGCAGACCAGGAGCTAGAGCCACTACTGAAGCTGCAAAATGGCTTCTGTGCAGCTGTTTCTTCAGCAGCTTTTTGCCCCCAGGGGAGGAAGCCACGTGTTCCCCAAATACTGGTCCCAAAGTCCATAGGGCACTGACCTCTCACTTTGTCCTAGGCATATCTGTGCTGATAATTCTGGAATCACCACAATTGCTGGTGTTCTGGGGTTCCTCCAGCTGGCTGAAGGCCCAGCCGCCCTGGGGCTAAAGCCTCAGACCTGGGCTTGGCTCTGAGGGCTGCGCTGTCGGTTCCCAGTGCGCTGTGCTGCCTGCTCTCAGAGCACTGCGCTGGCCTCTCCCTGCAGGGCTGCTGGGCTGTCCTCAGCAGGAGGTTAGCTTCTCTGTGCTGTTCTGTGGGTGCTGTGGCTCCAGAAGTTGTTCGGAGCTCTCTTTCACATTGTTTGAAATTTGTGTGGGACAGAGCACATTGGAAATGCTGTTTCTACTCTGCCATCTTGGCTCCGCTCCCAAGAGACTTGAGAATGGTTTTGTTCTCTACTCTTATGTTTATTGTCATCTTTGTAAGATATGTATTCTTTGTAATCTTTAGGAGTTTCTTCCTGGATTCACTTGAACTCTTAGAATCAATTATTGGCTTTTTCCCCCCTTTTCTATGATGATCAATGTGATGTCAAACATCAGCATAATCACACTTTAGTTTTGTATCTCCCTTTTGATTTTTTTTTCTTTAAAAAGGCTCTCTCCTCCTGATAAGTAGATATGCTTTGTCAGAGCACTTGGTAAGATGTCAATTCTCCTTTGTAGTTCATTTTTTTGCCAGGTACAATGTTAGCCTTCTAAAATGGGGTGAACCTTCCATTGCAGCCATAATTTCAATGGTAATCTCTAGAGTAAGTGTGTTTGCTACTATAAGATCTTGAATATGTTCTAGAACAAAACATTTCTAGAATGTTATCTGGACCTTGACCTGGCACTAATTGTAATCTTGAAGAATATAATCTAGAGTTGGAACAACCCATTTCTTCCAGTTGATTATTCCTACTTGAGTTTTGATAAGTGGCAAGTAGTCAGGTTATATTGTTGAACCACTGTAAAATTCCTTCTGGAGATAGTGTTCTCAGAAATTTAAAGCCTAAATTCCAATTCCTGGTGGGCCAAATGTAGATCTCAGCACTTATCTCTGTTGTAGCTACACAGCAGCCATTTTCCCCCTCACAAAGAATAGAGAAATCATAAAGGTATCTAGACACACTAGATTGATACTTGCCACTCCCCCTGAGAGGGATCAATGAACTGTAAACATAGGTCTGGTATGACCGTCATAATTTCATATCACATATAATCATGTGAGTAATCCAGGATGTAAAGTAGGGAAGCAGGCCAAAGAGTAATTGAGAGAGAATCAGAAATACTATTTTGTTATTTTTCTAACATGTAAAAACAATTTAAAAATTATTTTATTTTAATTTAGAGTTCCAAATTCTTTCCTTCCCTCCTTTCCTTCCCTCTCTCCTTAAGAATGTAAGCAATTTGGGGGGTGGTTAGGTGGCACAGTGAGTAGAGCATCAGCCCTGGAGTCAGAAGGAACTGAGTTCAGATCTGGCCTCAGACACTTAATGCACACACAAACAAACACCTAGCTGTGTGACCTTGGGCAAGTTACTTAACCCCAGTTGCCCTCCAAAAAGCAAAAAAAAAAAGAATGTAAGCAATTTGTTATAAAGTATACATCTGCAGTCATGAAAAAAACTTTTCTATATTAGTAATATTCCAAAGAAAAGGGTAAGAATACACACACACACAAAGTTGGGTATAGAAATCTATCTTACCCAATAGGTAAATAAGAGGAGAAAGGGTAGGGGGAGTAATTAATGGGAAGGTCTATTAAGGAAGGCAATGAACACAAGTTTTGTTAAACGTCTGTTAAACAAAGACTTTTGAGGAGGGATATCACAAAAAAAAATGAAGGACTGGGGTGGCTAGGTGGCGCAGTGAGTAGAGCGCTGGCCCTGGAGTCAGAAGGACCTGAGTTCGGATCCAGCCTCAGACACTTAACACACACAAACAAAAACCTAGCTGTGTAACCTTGGGCAAGTTATTTAACCCCAATTGCCCTCCAAAAAAAAAAAATGAAGGACAAACTAAGGAAAATGGAATGAAGGAAAATACCCAGTTAATAACCATAACTGTGAATGTGAACGGGAGGAGTAGCTTGTCCATAATATGGAATTAGAGAATAGAATGAATAAGAAACATTAATCCAACAATATGTTGTTTATAAGACACACACTGGAAGCAGAAAAACACACAGAGTTAAAATAAGGCACTAGAGCAGTACTATTATGCTTCAGCTGAAGTGAAAAAAAAAGGCAGGGATAGCAATCATATTCTCAGACAAAGCATAAACAAAAACAGAGCTAATTAAAAGAGATAATATATACTATAGACAATGACATAATATAAAATATAGAGAATGTTTCTCTGATAAAACCCTCATTCCTGAAATACACAGAGAACTAAGTGAAATTATTCTAAAAATGAGTGATTTTCCAATTGTCCTACCTTCTTTGAGTAATAAGGAAATGTTTTTCATTATTTCACATGTATCGTTGATGTAATGTTGTTTGCTTTCTCAGGGGGTGAGGGAGCATCAGGAAGGAGAAAAAGAATTTGGAAGACAAAAAGATTTTAAAGAATGTTACAAAGCTGAGGCGGCTAGGTGGCACAGTGAATAGAGCACCTGTCCTGTTGTCAGGAGTACTAGAGTTCATGTCCAGCCTCAGACACTTAACACTTATTAGCCATGTGACCTTGGGCAAGTCACTTAACCCCAATTGCCCTGACCTCTCCCCTCCAAAATAAAATTTAAAAGAAAGTTACAAATCTAAAAATATATTTTAGTTCAAAAATTATAAGGATAGCAATAAACCGGGGACACTCTTACAGCAAGTTTCTCTAATAAAACCTTCCTTTCTGAAATATATAGAAATCAGAGTCAAATCTATACAAGTATAAAACATTCCCTAAATTAGAAATGGTCAAATGACATGAACATATGGTATTCAGAAGAAAAAAATCAAAGTTATCTGTAGTCTTATGAAAAAAAAGTTCCAAATCACTATTAATTAAAAAAGACAAATCAAAACAACTCTGATGTACTTGGTTGTACCTATCACATTGCCAAACATGACAGAAATGGAAAATAACACACTGAGGAGGATGTGAACATTGGAACACTAATGAATAAGTGAGGAAGTTGAGAAGTGGTACAATTCTTGAGAACAAGTTGAAACTATGCTCAATAGACTTTAAGTTGTGCATACCGTTTGACCTTTTGAACAAGCAATACCATGTCTAGGAATGTATTCCAAAGAAATAAAAAAAAAAGAAGACACACACACACACACACACACACCACATACACACTAATATATACATATATATGTAAAGTATATGTGTGTTTGATGTATATAGCTATATCTATCTATCTATATCTATAAACATAGATATAGATAGATAGATAGATAGATAGATAGATAGATAGATAGATAGATAGATAGATATGGTGGCTCTTTTTTTTCTGTGGCAAAGAAGTGGAAATTAAGAAGATGTCCACTATCAGGGAATGGCTGAAAAAGTTGTGGTACATGATTATGATGGGATACTATTGTGCTATAAAGAATAATGAGCAAGATGGTTTCAGAAACACCTGGGAAGATTTATGTGAACTGATATAAATTGAACTGAGCAGAACCAGAAGAACTTTTAACATAGGAACAACAATATTATAAGAATGATCAAACATGAAAGATTTAACTACACTGACCAATACAACAAACCAAGACTTCATTAATGACTCCTGATGAAAAATACCATTCAGCTCAGAGAAAACTGATGAACTCTGAGTACAGATCAAAGAATAATTGTTTCACTTTTTTGAATTTTTCTTGCTTTTTTCTTTTTTGAAACATCATTATTATGTAGATATATTTTTTAAGATTTTATATATATAACTGATATATTGTTTGCCTTATGAATGGGTAGGGAAGGAACTAGAGAGAGGGATAGAATTTGAATTTGAATTCAAAATTTTAAAATAATGGATATTAAAATTTATATTACATATTTATTAAAGAAAAATAAATTTTGTTTTCCATAACAATAATCCATTTGTGTCATGCTTCCCTGCTCAACTTCCTGTATTTCTCATGAGTATGTATTCTAAAAAGACAAAGTTCTTCCTCTCTTTTGTGTATTCCAATACATTTTAACTAAGTTGCATCCTTTTATAGCCAGTACACTATATGTCAAGAATATCAGAATTTGACTCTCCTTCTTTTAGGACTCTAGTTCAGTTTATTAGACTACTTTACTAAGAGTTTAATATAGTTGGGAAAGGGTTACACTTCTAAACAAGCAGAGCTAGTCTTGGGTAAGACTTCTAACATTTACTGGCTCTCAACTCTTTGGTATCCAAGCCTCTATTTCCTCAAATGTAAAATTAAGAGAAAAATCTCTGAAGGAGGTAACTAGCTGGCTTAGGGAATAGGTCACTGGGCCTGATGTCAGGGAGTCAGGAAGACCTGAGTTTGAATGTGACCTCAGACTCTTCCTAACTCTGTGACACTGGTCAAGTCACTTGACTTATGTTTGCCTCAGTGCACCAGAAAAGGAAATGGTAAGCTACTCCAATATCTGCCAACAAAACTGCATGGACACTATTGATGTGTTTTGGTCAATGGGGTCAAGAAAAGTAGGACACAACTGAAAAACAACTATCTCCTTGAGTTGTTGTGAAACTAAGATGAGATATTCTTTGTAAAATACTTTGTAAACTTTTTTTAAAGGGCAGCTCTTATTACCTACACATGGTTGACTTTTTGTAGGCATCTGAACCTATGAGGTAAATTACTAGTCTTCTTCTTGGATATTGCTATATTATTTTTATGATCTGATTACTGCTCAGTGTGTCATTTGACTTAGCAGTTATGTATGTATAATCTTCTCCCTCCCTCTTTAACAGATGTGAAAGAATGAACAGAAATAGCATCTAGTGCAAATGCTTTGAATGTAGTATATACTTAATAAGTACTATTTGAACAGAAATATTGGAGGCCATTCTGTTTTTGTTGTTGTTTCTGTTGTTGTTTTTACAAACCCAATGTTAGATGTGTTTTGTCAGTTTAACATTTACTACTATAGGTGCTAACAATACAAAGTGGAAATTTGCCTTAATCTCTGCCTTCAGGGAGTTGATAATATAATAGTGGGCATATAACATGTACAATATGAGCCAGAATGGGATTGGAACAAAAGATAGATGCAAACACATTTCTGGGATAATTTGAAAAGAAAGTAAACCTTCCAGGTAAGTGGGTCTGAGAAGACCCACTGTCA
Source organism: Gymnobelideus leadbeateri (assembly GCA_011680675.1). Lineage (NCBI taxonomy): Eukaryota > Metazoa > Chordata > Mammalia > Diprotodontia > Petauridae > Gymnobelideus > Gymnobelideus leadbeateri. Next base: position 286,798 of record WOXC01008112.1, read on the forward strand.
ACCCCATTATAATTGTATGCTTTCATATCAAAGATTAATAAAAGTTAAAACTCACATTTATATAGTTCATTAGGGTCTAGCTTAACATAACATCCAACATACAACTAAATCAAAGAGAATTTTATTTAGTCTTCAATTGATTTCATAGAGAGACAGAACAGACACTATTACCCCATTTTCATGAGGATATAACTGAAATTCAGTGGTTTTAAATGATTTTTCACGGAAAAACATTTGATTGAACTAGGAGTTCAAACTAAGACTTTAAATTCTAAATCCGATGTGCCCTCTCATGTACTATGTTATCTCTTAAAGTCACCTAATCTAAAATGAATGTGATAGGGTATGTTAATTGTGATAAAACTCAACAAAAATGGTTGTAATGTGACCTCTTGGTATAACAGATGATCAGTGATCAAAAATATGGAAGCAATTAGAAGATTTTGTTATAAAATCCCATAGATTGAAATTAAAGGACAGATTCTGCTTTCCATGTGAAACATTCAAATAACCCTCTCTTGACAATTGCACATAAGCCAGATAAATGAATGAATAAGTAGGACTACATCAGCATATACTTCCTAATAAAAGATTCAACAATCAAATCCTGCACATTGCAGGCAAACTAATTTTCCCTCAGAAAATTTACAGTGTGGTACCCACATATTTTCCTCCCCATTGATTTTGTATACCCTACTCTTCTCCAAGCAGGTATTTCCAATATGATTTTATTATATTAATTCATTAACTTGACAGAGACATTTGAAATTAAACTATTTTTCAATCAATATGTTCCAGTCTACTGAAAACTGCTTTGGTCATTTTAACTTGATATTTTATATGCCTTGAATGAAAACAAGTATACTATCAAGCATGCTTTATGCAAGGCTATAAGGGACAAAATATAGTGATGAAATGGCTTCTTCCCCAAACCTTTCAGTTCAAAATATCTGTGAAAAGTATAGATACACACCTAATATTAATAGCGGAGTATATTTAAATTATCAAATATTAAGTATGTGCTAATATGTATGGAGTCATAAGGAAATCAAAAAGATACAGTAAGATTCAGTTCTTTTGAGATTCAGAGAAAGACAAATACCACAAAAGTGAAACTTCATGGAGAAGATGACATTGAAGATTGATTTTTCCAGAAATAATCATTTTTGTTATTTATGGTGGATTGTTTTTATGCTAGAATAGTTCTTCACGAAAACCTTCCTAAGATTTCATATATCCATTTTCCAAAATACTTAGTAGAAACATACCTAGAAATACATGCAGAAAATATATTTTCACTTGAGCCTTATAAGTGATATAAGTGTATTTGAAAACAAATATGTTTCAATTTGCATAAACTATTTCATAAAATTATAAAACTTAGGATTATCTAGATGACCCTTTATTCCAACTAAAGAAATCTCTGAACAATATTCTTGGCCAATGATCATTTACCCTAAGCTTGAACACTATGAGTGATAGGCATCTCACTACTTTTTAAGAATTATAGAAAGTTTTGCTGCCCATTCTAATCCTCTCAGTAATTTTTTTCTTATGGTAACCTTAAAATATGCTGTTATTATAACTAGTACTACTACTACTAATCTGACCACTACAAACAATATGTTTTTTTCCCTGTATTCAACTTTAATAACATTAATGTTGAGTACTCCATATATAAAAATCACTTCCACTGATACAGATTGAATATTCAGCTTTATATTATTGTGTCTATAATTTTCCTGGAAATTGAGATGCTAAGTGACTTGCTCATTGTCATACAGCTACTGGACTTTGAAGGTGGGATTGAATTGATATATACCATTGAGATTTGAGTCAGTTCAATCTTGTTTCCATCCACTATGCCAAACTGCCTTTGTTCATATTTTAGTATTCTAAACAAGATGTATGATTAACCATTTAAAAATTAAAATCTATGTTGGATTTGAGGAATGTGTGTGTATTTGTAGTGTGTTTGTAAACACATACACAAAAAGAGTTGAACATCATTACTGAATAGTAGATTTGAGAGGGCTAAATGATAAGATCTGAGAGCTACAGAGAAAGTCTCAAATGAGACCTATAGCCATTCAACTGCTCAGCGACTAAAATTTTATCATCACTAATTTATCAGATTACTTTATTATAGTATTGATCTCTATAAGAAGGTAAATGAACTGAGGAGAAGCAGTTTTTAAAATTTGATGATAGGGCGGAGCCAAGATGGAGGAATAGAAGCAGCATGTGCAAGGCACTCTCCCCCCCTGCCCAGATCACCTCCAAACTATGTAAAAGGGGACTCTGAACAATTTCTGGAGCCCCAGCACCCACAGAACAACACAGAGAAGCTAACGACTCGCTGAGGACAGCCCGCAGCCCTGCAGGAAGGACCAGAGCAGCGCTCTGGGAGCCGGCAGTGCAGTGCGCTTGTAGAGAGGTGAGCCCAGGTCTGCCTGAGCTGTGGTTTTAGCCCCAGGGCAGCTAGGCCAGCAACCAGCTGGAGGGACCCCAGAACACCAGCAGCTGTGGTGATTCCAGAATTATCAACACAGACATGCCTAGGACAAAGTGAGAGGTTAGTGCCCTATGGACTTTGTGACCAGTATTTGGGGAACGTGTCAGCTTCCTCCCCTGGGGGCTAGAAGGCGCTGAGGAGACATGCCATTATATAGTTTTCAGGGGAAGCTCCAGCTTCTGGCCTGCAAACTGTAGGGAGATCCAGCAATCAGTCTTGGGGAGTAATCGCTCTTGTTTTAACCTCCTTGGATCTGGATTGTGGTCTGTGGTGGAGGTTGTGGGGTGGGTATCGGGGTTGCTAGAAATTTGGGAAGACCCCAATGTTCGGGACGGAGCTCCCCTGTCTGGTGGCAGAGTCCTACTGTGGCAACAAGCCCAAAAGTCAAGTAATTAAGTGGCAACATGCCAAGGGAAAAGGAAACCAATTTAACAGAAAAACGCAACATTAGACTCCTATTTTGGGGGCAAAAAGGATCAAGCATGGAATAGGAAGAGGACTGTGAGGTCAGAAACCCTGCTCCAAAAGCCCCAAAGGAAAATATGATCGGGTTACAGGCCATAGAGGACCTTAAGAAGGACTTTAAAAATCAAATAAGAGAAGTGGAGGAAAAAGTGGAAAGAGAAATGAGAAGGATGCAGAAAAAGTATGAAATGAGGGTCAACAGCCTGACTGAGGAAAACAACACCTTAAAAAATAGACTAACTCAAATGGCAAAGGAGGCCCAAAAGGGCAATGAGGAGAAGAATGCCTTAAAAATCTGAATTTGCCAGATGGAAAAAGAGTCTCAAAAGCTCACTGAGGAGATTCATTCCTTCAGAGTTTGACTGGAGCAAATGGAAGCTAATGACTTTTTATGTAGGTGCCATATACTGCTGAGAAAAAGGAATATTCCTTTCTATCCCCATCCATTTTTTCTCCAGAGGTCCATCATATCTAACCATTCTAAAATTCTATTCACTTAACTTTTTTCTTGTTTATTTTGTGCTTAGATTTACTGACCTCTGAGAGGGGGGAGGTTGATATTCTCTACTAGTATCATTTTGCTTTCTATTCCTTCATGTAACTCACTTAACTTCTCCTTTAAGAATTTGGATGCTTAAAAAATAATTTGGATCCTATAATGCATCATATATGTTCAATATTAATGTTATATCACTATCTATGAAACCTTTTAGCAAGATGTAGTTTCCTGTCTTATCTCTTTTAATTACATCTGCTTTGGCTTTTGCTTTGTCCGAGATCAGGATTGCTACCCCTGCTTTTCTCTTTTTTCTTCAGCTGAAGGAGCTTTATTCTTTGTGTCTCTCCACTTCAAATGTATTTCTTGGAAACAACATATTGGGGTATTCTGGTTTACAATCTTTTTTGCTCCTGTTTTAGGGGAGAGTTCATCAGATTTACATTTACAGTTATTGTTACTGTATATTTCCTCCATTCTATTTTCCCCATTTATAGTTCTCTTTTTCCTTTTACCCTGTCCCTCCTCAACAGAGTTTTGTTTCTAATCACTACCTCCCTCAATATGCCATTGCCTCTATCAGCCCCTACCTCTTCATTACTCTTTCCCCTCCTACTTCTGCCCTCCCTTATATCACTCTTATTTCCTCTTATTTCCCTATAGGGTAATATAAATGTTGATACCCAACTGAGTGTGTATGTTATTCCTTCTTTGAGCCAAATTCAATGAGAGTAAAGTTCATATAATACTCATCCCCTACCTTCTTTACATCTACTATAATAGTTCTTTTTTCCCTCTTCATGTGATATAATTTACCCTATTCTCCCTCACCTTTTTCTTTTCTCCTAGTTCAATCTTTTAAAATCATTTTGTATTGTTCTATCAAAGTCAACTTCTACCCAAACCTTCTATCTAAGCAGACTCCTTCTAACTTCCTGAAGAGAAATACAATTATTTTTAAAATTTAATAAACTAAATAGTTTATTTTTAACATTTTTTAAACTTTGATTTTCATATTCTTTCACTTCTTATATCATCACCCACCCCTACTAGGAAGATAAGCAATTCAATATAGGTTGTACATGTGTAGTTATGCAAAATGTTTCCATAGTTGATATATTGTGAAAAACTAACTATATTTCCCTCTATCTCATCCCACCCCCAACTTTTCCTATCTTCTACTGTGACCCTGTCCCTTTTCAAAAGTGTGTGTTTCTAACTACCCTCCCTACAACATGCCCCATCTACTATCCTCCCCCTTTTATCCCCTTCCCCCTACTTTCCTGTAGGGTAAGATACCCAACTGAGTATTCTATTCCCTCCTTAAGCCAAATTCAATGAGAGTAAGGTTAACCCATTCCCTCTTGCCTTCCTGTTCTTCCCCTCCATTGTAACAGTTTTCTCTTGCCTCTTGTATAGGAGATAATTTACCCTATTCCATCCCTTCCTATCTCCTTCTCTCATTACATTCCTCTCTCACTTCTTAATTTTAGTTTTTAGATATTATCCTTTCCTATTCAACTGATCCTGTGGCCTGTGTCTATGCACAGATGTATATATGTGTATATATATATATATATATATATATATATACACACACACACACACACACACTCACATATGTATTTATACACACATAAACCTTCCTATATAAACACATGTATGTGTGTATATGTGTTTGTGTATGTGTGTATATATATATATATATATATATATATATATATATATATATATATATATATATATATGCATACACACATCTATTTCTTTAAACTATCGTCATACTGAGAAAAGTCTCACAAGTTGTAATTATCATTTTTCCATGTAGGAATGTAAATAGTTCAACTTTAATAAGTTCCCCATGATTTCCTCCTCCTGTTTACCTTCTCATAATTCTCTTGCTTCTTGTATCTGAAAGTCAAATTTCCTTTTCAGCTCTGGTTTTCTTCATCAAGAATGCTTGAAAGTTGGGGTGGCTCGGTGGTGCAGTGAATAGAGCACTGGCCCTGGAGTCAAGAGGACCTGAGTTCAAATGCAGCCTCAGATGCTTGATATACTTACTAGCCATGTGACTTTGGGCAAGTCACTTAATCCCAATTGCTCTACAAAAAGCAAAAAAAATTATAAATGCTTGAATGTCCTCTATTTCATTGAATGACCTTATTTCCCCTGAAACATTATGCTCAGTTTTTCTGGGTAGGTGATTCTTAGTTTTAATCCTAGCTCTTTGACCTCCAGAATATCAGATTCCAAGCCCTTTGATCCCTTAATGTAGAAGCTGCTAGATCTTCTGTTACCCTGATTGTGTTTCCACAATACTCAAATTGTTTTTTCCTGGCTGCTGGTAATATTTTCTCCTTGACCTGGAAACTCCAGAATTTGACTATAATATTACTAGGAGTTTTCCTTTTTGCATCTTTTTCAAGAAGCAATCAGCGATTTTTTTCAATTTCTATTGTGCCCTCTGGTTCTAGAATAACAAGGCAATATTCCTTGAAAATTTATTGAAGGATGTTTTCTAGGTTTTTTTTTTTATCATGGCTTTCAGGCCATCCAATAATTTTTAAATTATCTCTCCTGGATCTATTTTTAAGGTCAGTGTTTCTTCCAATGAGATATTTCACATTGCATTCTATTTTTTCAGTTGTTTGTATCTGCTTAATAATATCCTGATTTCTCATAAAGTCATTACCTTCCTTTTGCTCCAATCTAATTTTGAAATAATTATTCCCTTCAGTGAGTTTTTGAAATTCCTTTTCCATCTGGCAAATTTGGCTTTTTAAGGTATTCTTTTCTTCATTGGCTTTTTAGGCCTCTTTTGCCATTTGAGTTAGTCTATTTTTAAGGTATTATTTTCTTCAGTATTTTTAGGGTCACCTATAGCAGGTTGTTGACTGGCTTTTCATGATTTTCTTGCATTATTCTGATATCTCTTCCCAATTTTTCCTCCAATCATCTTTCTTGATTTTCAAAATCCTTCTTGAGCCTCTCCATGGCTTATAACCAGCTCATATTTTACTTAGAAGTTTTTGATGCAGGAGTTCTGACTTCATTGTCTTCCTTCCATTCCATGCTTTGATCCTTTTTGTCCCCCAAAAAAGATTCTTTGGGCTAATAGAGCTTCTTCTGCTTTTTCATTTTGCCAGCCAACTCCTTGACTTTGAGCTCTTTACCAAAGTAGAACTCTGCTTCAAGAAGGAGAACTTTGTTCCAAATCACTGGAGTTTTCACAAATGTTGTCAAAGGTCTGAGGAGGGTGACCTCTCTACAGACACCAATCTGCCACACTGGCATTTCTCACCCTAGCACTACTGCCCAAGACAACAACCCAGATCCAAGCAGGTTAGAGCAAGTGCAATTAACATCTGAATGGTTCCCCTATGATCTGCTGGGCAGGAGCTTCAGAGGCAGCCATGTGGCAGCAACTGCAGCTACCACACCTCCACCACCTCTCACACTGGGAGCAGGGGCCAGACCATGCTCTTCAGTCACCCTGTTCCATCAGAGTTCTCCACTGACCTTTTTTTTTTTTCTCTTTAGCATTTATGGGTTGAGAAGTCTGAAAGCTGCCACATCTGCTGGTGATTCACTCTCCTGAAGTCTGCTCCAGCTAGACTGCTGGTCGGGTCCTCCCTGGGGCCAGAATCCTTTATCTCATGCAAGACTGTGCCCAGATACAAGCATGCTGCATAAGACCCTTCCTGTTGGCCTGCCAGGCTGCCTTCAGTGGGAGATTTGTTTGTTTGTGTCACTTCGTGGTTTCTAGAGCTCTAAAATTGGTTTGGAGTCATATTGTACAGATATTGGAGGTGGTTGTAGGGGAGCTAATGGAATTTCCTGCTTCTACTCCTCCATCTTGGCTCCACCCCCTGAGATATAATTCTTAAGAGTTATATGTATTATCTTCCCATGCAGTTATGTTTAACATTATAGAATAACATGTTTATTTTTTTCCTTTCCTTTTTACCTGGTATTTTGTGTTTCTCTTGAGTCTTATATTTGAAGATTGAATTTTCTCTTTAGCTTTGCTCTTTTCATCAGAAATGATTGAAGGTCCCCTATTTTGTTGAGTTTCCATCTTTTCCCAGTGAAAGATTATGTTCAGTTTTGCTAGGTTGTTGATTCCTAGTTGTAATCCAAACTTCTTTGCCTTCTGGAATACAATATTCCAAGCTCTCTGATCCTTTAATGTTGAAGCTAAGTCCTGTGTAATCTGCCTGGGGTTAATTGATAGGTGAATTTTTTTTTTCCAGACTGCTTTTTTGTATTTTCTCCTTGATCTGACAATTCTGCAATTTGGCTACAGTATTCTTTGGAGTTTTCACTTGTGGATCTCTTTTAGGAGGTGATCGGTGGATTCTTTCAATGACTATTATCCTTTGTTTATAGAATATCAGGGCATTTTCCTTCATAATTTCTTGAAAGGTGCTCTCCAGGCTCTTTAATTTTTTTCTTTTATCATGGTGTTCTTGTAGCCCAAAAATTCTTAAATTATCTCTCCTAGATTTATTTTCTTGGTCAGTTATTTTTCCAATGAGGCATTTTAAATTTTCTATTATCTTTCATTTTTTAAAATTTTGCTTGACTGATTCTTGATGTCTCGTAGATTCATTAGGATACATTTGCCTAATTCTACTTTTTTAAGGAATTATTTCCTTCAGTTTACTTTGGTACCTCTTTTTCAATTTGACCAATTCCATGTTTAAAGGAGTGTTTTTTTTATTTCCCCATTGGATTTTTTTTTTCCATTTGCCGGATTCTATTTTTTGAGAGATGATTTTCTTTAGTCAATTTTTGTGCTTCCTTTTCCAAGCTGTAGACTTTCTTTTTTCATAATTTTCCTGCATTATTACAATTTCTTTTCCCATTTTTCTTCTACTTCTCTTATTTGATTTTTAAGATCCTTTTTGATCTCTCCCAAGCAGACTTTTTTGGGTTTGAGAAAAAATAATATTTGACTCTGAGTTTTTATATGTAGGCTTCACATTGCTATCCTCTTCTGAGTTTTCATTTTGATTGTTTCTGTTACCATAGTAGCTTTCTATGATCAGAGCCCTCTTTTTTTTTTAAACAAATGCTTTATTAACTTCTGTTTTACATCATTCATTTCCGCCAGATTTTGAGTTACAATCATTTTCCCCCCATTATTCCCCTAACCAACCTCCCTGAATAGCAGTCCCACAAGATATCGCTTCCTCCAATCTGCTCTCTCCCATACCTTCTCCCATACCCCCATCGACTTTTCCATTAGAGGAAGATGAATCTTTGTGTCCCAATGCCTGCACATCTTATCTCCCAATTATAGGCAAAAGAGTATTAATAATAGTATTTATATATATTTGAAACATTTAATGTTACGACCTCGAATTTCAGATCCATTTCCTTCCTCCCTTGTCACCCATTCCCTCTGGGGAGATAAGTAATTCAGTATATGTTGTACATGTCTAGCTATGCAAAACATTATCATAGTAGATATATTGTACAAGGCTGCTTATAATTCCCTCCCACTCATCCCACCCCCCACCTGGTCCATTCCCTACATGATCCTGTCCCTCTTCTATAGTGGGTACTTCCAACCTCCCCTCACCCCAAGGATGCCCTCCCATCCATCATCCCTCCTCTCATCCCCCTTCCCCCTATCCTGCTGCAGGTTGAGATATCCCATTTAGTATGTATGTCATTTTCTCCCTGAACCAAATTCAATGTGAATGTGGTTTTGCCTTTTTAGCCTTCCTTATTCTCCCCCTCCTTTGCAACCACTTCTCCTACATGAGATAGTTTACCCTACCATGTCTCTCCCCATCTCCTCTTGCCACTTTCCTCTCTCACCTCATAATTTCATCCCTTGAGTATTCTCCCTTCCCAACAAATTCAACCTATGCCCTCTATCCATATATAACTGTAACCATATACACACACATTCACATATGTATTCATATGACCACACCACCTTCTTCCATTATTTTCATAGTGAGAAAGATATCATCAGTCACAGATATTGCTTTTCCATATAGGAATGTAAATAGTTCAACTTTGATAAGTTCCTTTTGATTTCTTTTCCCTGATTACCTTCTCAGGCATCTCTTACTTCTTGCGTCTGGATGTCAAATTTTCTATTCAACTCTGGTTTTTTCCTCAAGAATGCTTGAAAGTCCTCTATTCCACTGAATGACCATATTTTCCCCTGAAACAAAATACTCAGTTTTGCTGGGTAGGTGACCCTTGGGTTCATTCCCAGTTCTTTTGCCCTCTGGAATATCATATTCCATGCCCTTCGATCCCTCAGTGTAGAAGCTGCCAGGTCCTGGGCTATTCTGATTGTGTTTCCACAATATTGAAATTGTTTCTTCCTGGCTGCTTGTAGTATTTTCTCCTTGATCTGGGGATTCTGGAACCTGGCTATAATATTTCTGGGAGTTTTCTTTTTGGGATCTTTTTCAGGAGGTGATCGGTGGATTCTTTCAACCTCTATTTTGCCCTCTGGATCTAAAACATCAGGGCAGTTTTCCTTGAGAATTTCTTGAAGGGTGATTTCTAGGTTCTTTCCTTGATCATGGCTTTCAGGTAGTCCAATAATTTTTAAATTGTCTCTCCTGGATCTATTCTCCAGGTCAGTGGTTTTTCCCATGAGATATTTCACATTGCCTTCTAATCTTTCGTTTGTTTGGATCTGCTTAACAGCATCTTGATTTCTCATAAAGTCACTAGCTTCCATTTGCTCCAGTCTAACTCTGAAGGAATGAATCTCCTCAGTGAACTTTTGAGATTCTTTTTCCATCTGGCAAATTCGACTTTTTAAGGCATTCTTCTCCTCACTGCCCTTTTGGGCCTCCTTTGCCATTTGAGTTAGTCTATTTTTTAAGGTGTTGTTTTCCTCAGTCAGGCTGTTGACCCTCATTTCATACTTTTCCTGCATCCTTCTCATTTCTCTTTCCAATTTTTCCTCCACTTCTCTTATTTGATTTTTAAAGTCCTTCTTAAGGTCCTCTATGGCCTGCAACCCACTCATGTTTTCCCCTGGGGCTTTTGGAGCAGGACTTCTGACCTCACAGTCCTTTTCCCGCTCTATGCCCCCAAAATAGGAGTCTAGGGTTGCATTTTTCTGTTTCCTTTGCCTTGGCATGTTGCCACTTAATTGCTTGGCTTTTGGGCTTGTTGCCACACTATGGCTTTAAGGCCAGCTAGAGGAATTTTCGTCCCGAACGTGTGGGGGGCAACTTCCGTTTCTGGCAAGCTGTAAACCCACCCACAACTTCCACCCTAGATCACAATCCAGATCCAGGGAGGTTAAAGCAAGAGCGATTACCCCCCAAGACTGATCGCTGGATCTCCCCACGATTTGTAGGCTGGGAGCCGGAAATGCCTATGAAAACTACAAAATGGCGTGTCTCCTCAGCGGCTTCTAGCCCCCAGGGGAGGGAGCTGACGCATTCCCCAAATACAGGTCCCAAAGTCCATAGGACACTAACCTCTTACTTTGTCCTAGGCATGTCTATGTTGATAATTCTGGAGTCGACACAGCTCCTGGTGTTCTGGGGTTCCTCCAGCTGGCTGCTGGCCCTGCCGCCCTGGGGCTAAAACCTCGGCTCACGCGGACCTGGGCTCGGCTCGGCTCCTGCGCTCTGTGCTCTGCGCGTTGCCGGCTCCCAGACTGCTGCGCTGGTCCTTCCTGCAGGGCTGCTGGGCTGTCCTCAGCGGGAGGTTAGCTTCTCTGTGTCGTTCTGTGGGTGCTGGGGCTCCAGAAGTTGTTCAGAGTCCTTTTTTACATAGTTTGTGGAGAATCTGGGGGCAGAGAGGCTTGGACGAGCTGTTTCTACTCCGCCATCTTGGCTCCGCCCCCCAGTCCCAGAGCCCTCTTTTTTGCTCATTTTTATTTTTTGAGCTCTGCTCTTGGTGCACAGGTGTTACTGTCCCAAGCTCCTTGCGCTCTGGCTCAGGGCCTGGTAACTGATTTCTGTGCCAGGGTCTCAGGTGTTGACAGCTTGCCCTCTATATTGGGTTGGCCCAATCTAGCTGTTCCTGTTGTGCTGGGGTTCCAAGGCTTATAGTTTGCTTTTTGAATTAGTTCTGGAGGTCTCACAGCTGTCCTGCTGTGCCACAACCTGATGAACCAGTACTGAGGGGCCTCAGCTGTTAATATGTGCTGTGGCTATAAGCCTACTGCTGGTTTGCCCAGATACCATTTGCAATGGACTGTACTCCCTTTCACCCAAGGAAAGCGGACTTTTTCTTAAGTTCTAAGTTATCCTAAATTAGAAAATTGTTTTCCTCTAACTTTTGTGGGTGCTGTCTTTCCAGAATTTGTTTAGATGTTTGATTTAATGTTTCTGAGGGAAACTGGGGTGAACTCAGGCAACTACCTGACTTCTCTCTGTCATCTTGTCTCTAACTAATGAAATTTCTTTCATATGTCCTAACTCCAAATAAAATGTGGGTTCCTTTGGAGGAGGAAATAACATACATTTTTCTTTTTGTATCCCTACCGCTTAGCACAGTGCTTCTTATAAAGTAATACAAATTGGTATTAGCTTTCTGATTCTGTTTAAAAGCATTTTCTTGTAAGATTTAGAAAAGCCAGTCTCTTTCTGGTTATACCACTCAATATCCTCATCTGTCAAAGAACTGGAATAATAAGGCAGCCATGACTTCCTTACATATTGTCAGCCTCAACATTTGCAATGTATATTATAATGCCTTAGGTACTTTAAATCACTATCAAAATTATTGTTATAGCATTTACATTCTTATGATAAGATCAATAAATAATCTTAGTGTCCCAGATAGATACCCTCTAAGAATGGAAGTCTCTAACCTTTCATATTTTCTTTGGTTGCTCAATCTTTATCTGTATCTTTGATAAATTCTCAATAGAGCAGCTCTTCAATAAATTGGAAGCATTTCCTAGGTCATTTAATATTCCATGGATAAAAGTAAAATATTTTATCATTCTGTTATAATTTGTTTCTGAAAGATCAACTAATCTTTTTCTGGGCATTTATATATATATATATAAAATGAACGAGGTTCTTTATACCATTTCTTATTAGTAAATAACCATTATTGACAACATTTTCTTTGTTGACGGGAATAAATTATTTCTTATCAGTTAACAAATGAAAAAATGATACAACCAATGTCTTCCTCTGAAAGGTTGTGTTTTCACCACATCAGATCTATCCCAAAGTTCTTTTAAAGAAAGATGCTTTCTCATGCCTCTGAAGACTCAACAATCTTTTGAGCATTTCAGTTTCAATTCTCTTATTTTACAACGAAATAATCTGAGACTAAGAGAAAATGATGACCCAAACACTAAACAGTCATAAACTGAGGGATCAGAAAATATACCATCTGATTATAAATAAATTGTGTTTTTTCTATGGGATACTCTTCTATTCAAATAAGAAACTTCCAGTTACAGGGGAAGCAATAGTATATAACGAATGAACAATGACTTTTGAGGATTTTTGAGTCAGAGAACCTTTCTAAAACTTAGTGTTTTCAATTGTCAAGTGACATAACTGAAATATAGAGCCCCTTAGGTTGTTTTTCAGCTCTAACTCTGTGGTCCTATGATAATATATAGAGTATACATAGATATAGAGGTAAATACAGATCTAGATATATCATACTTTGTGATATATTCTATAGAGAGATTAAGAGATAAAGTACAATAGACTAAATATTTGGAGGTAGTCCTGTCAGTCAGTTGACTTGGTATCAGAAAGATCTGAGTTCAAAAGGAGCTATGAAACCCTTGACACATGATTTAACCTCTATCTACCTGTGTTTTCTCAACTTTCAAAGAGGGATAATAATAGCACCTTACTTCCCTGAGTTGTTGTGAGGATCGAATGACATAGTATTAGTAAAGTGTTTAGCACAATGCCTACCACATAGTAGGTATTTTTAAAATGTGTTTTCAATTTCTTAATTGCTTCCTTTTCTTATTTCTCTTGGATTACAAATAAAGCAGTAGGAAAGCTTTTACATCACACCCATAACAATTTGTTGAATTTCCTTCCCACATAACTTTAAGAATATGTAATGTCCAAATATCATTCTAAATATATACATAATAACTAGCTAATGTAGTGGATAGTGTAGAACTTTAAATACTGACCAAGGTACCCACTAGTGGTATAACTCTAGGTAAGTCATTTAGCCTCTCTCAGGATCAATTTGTTTATCTGCAAAATGGGGATAAAATAACAGTCCCATCTGATAGAGTTGCTGTAGACATCAGCTAATATATTTTTATTGGTTGTTGTTTGCTGTGGATTTTTATGTTATTAAGAGAATTGAAGAGAGATCATGGTGAGCTCTTTTTTGCCCTAAGATTCTGAAAAGAGTGGAAGATGTACACAAGGCATCTTTAAAACCCTTGGATGTGAAAATACCATTGGTAGCAACAAAAAATCATAGAATACATGGAGAAATGAATCCAGATATGTTTTTATCTTTAATGTCTTGTTCAAGAGTTGGATGTTGGATTAAATTTTAAAAATTCAATTTCCATTGATGTTTCTTAGGAAAACAATATAACTGAATCTTGCATTAAATGAATCGCTTATGAATATCATGGTTGCCACTTGGCATGGAAAGTTTATTTCAGCAATATGAATTTATTTGAAATGCCTTGATTCTCATTTTATCCACTCAATTGTGAATATCAAGTGAGCAATTTAATTTATAATATAAATAAAAGCCACTGCAGTTTTCATGTAATAGAAAGAAAAGAAATTAGATTTTAAGAATGCAGACCTAAATGTTTGGGGCTATGCAATTTATACGACACTATTTTGAAAAGATAACTTTTGCAGTATAAGTGAAGACTAAGGATCATCTGGTCATCAGAATCCTTAGAAAAGCAGTTGTGAAGATACTAATTGAATGTCATAAGTTATGTATTTTTTAAAAATTATGAAGAAATATGTTCCAATCAAGATCTATTCTCAAAGCTTGAGTGAATTTTCAGTTATTAGTGCTCCCTTCCTCCTCAAGTTACCTTCTCTGTATATGTAAATGTACATGGAGAGTCATCACCGTAGAAATTGAATTCCTTTAAAGCAGAAGTCATTTCATTTTGACAACTTTAGCCACAGTACTTAGCAGGATGCTTTTCCCACAGTAGTACCTTAATCAATGCTTATAGGATTCAATTGAAGTACTGGTGTAGAACAGGTTTGAACAACAGTCTACCTTAAATTGCTCCTTCTATCAAAGTGACATAAGTAATTATTTATTGAAAAAAAAATCAATGCTTCTCCCAGAAAAAAAAAAATATCAAAAAGTTAAAAGAAAAAGAAAAAAAAAACTTCACACCTATCTAATCCAGTTCAGATCACCATATCAAAAGGCATTTATATGAAATAATTATATAAAACACTTATGATCAAATTAAGTTTACAATTGAATACTTTTATGTGTCCCAAGTAATTGATATCAAATGTGGCTATGTCAAATAGCAATTTTTAGTGATATACTGGGTACTTGAAAATGAAACTCAACTTAAAACTAATTAGAATCTAAATTTTGAATATTATTTAAAACATATTTTATTGAATATTTTCATATATGTCTAACCTTTTGTTTTATGAAACTGCCTCTTCCTTGAAAGAGCTGTGGTTGTATTTTATAATTGAATGTATCATCTATTCACATTAATTTTCAATATGCATGCAAAAGATTTGACCTTCCCACTCTCACTTATTTTATTTTTCTATTTAAAAAAAGTAAAAAAACAGACAGTCAGTTCTAATAGGTTTCTACATTTATCTCTGTCTTAGTGTCATCCTCCTTTATATAACTGTTTTTTTTTCTTTATGTGTACATGCCCATGAGTGTGTGCATGTTTTTACGTAAGGGTAAATATGAGATCCAAATGGAATATAACCTCAGGGCCAAACTAACTTTAGTAGTCCAGAATAAAAACTGATATTACTACTACTAATAATACAATCTTTTCAGATCCTTTAGAATCAGAGAACAACCTATTTAGAAAATATCAGCACCCATTTATTCCTGAATGCTGTCTCCCGACAGAAACCATTACACTCATTTAATGAACTTTATTAATTTTTAAACTATATTTTAGAGATTAAGAGGGATAGTCATCCTAGTTCTTACTCCTAGAAGTGAATGACAAACCAGTAGGCATATATAGCTACTGAGACAAATTTGTAAAGCAAGAAAATAATTAGTCTAGAAGTTTTTAATGCATTTGTAAATGTATAATTCTACCAAAATTTAACCATTAATCATTATACAGTCTTTGAATAAATAATTAGAGCATGTTAAATGTACTCTCAATAATCAAGTAACCTGAAAATTTGTCTTGGATGAGGTAGGCTTTGACCTAGACCTAAAGGAGTAAATGTAATTTAGATACGTAGAGAACAAAATGTTGGGTATTATATTTTACCTGAATAATAGGAGCAAATAACCAGAAACAGTTGTAAACATGCTGTATAAATGGAATCAATAAATCATCAAGGTAATGTGAATGGAAAGATTACACTGAAAAATCAAAAAGTAGAAAATATGTCTGTATGGGAGAGGTAGGCAATGGAAGTATCATTATGGAAGGCTTTTCAAGCTGACAAAAAGAATTAAGATTTGATGTGGAAAGAAATATGGATACAGTGAAGATTTTCTGAACACACTAATGATATGATTAAACCAAGGTTTTAGAAATATTAATCTTGAGATTTCTGGTAGCCAGTATGGTAGAGTAAACAGTAAATTGCTGTCCTCTCCCATTCTCCTCCCTGAACACCCATAAACAGTGTCCCAGAAGAGATTCTGAAATAGTAGAGCCAGTGGAAAGATGGGGTTAGACTAGCCTTCTGAACTAGGAAACAAAGAGGATCAATAAATAAGGTCTATATCACTTGGGTAAAAGGGAAGCACAATCCATGACTGGAAGTTTCCCAGTAAGCCCATGGAAGGTGTCACCTCAATAAACTTGTGGGAGATCTTGAGCCCCAGAGCCATGGAATAGTAAATGCCAACAATAGGACCCACTCCCCCACTACATGCCTTAGAATAGTAAAGGGAACCAGCAGACTACAGTTGAGAGAACTACCACATGTGTTAGCACAGCCTGGTATGGAGGTGTCCTCCAGCAGCAGCCCTTCTCATGCTTCAGCACAACCCCCGGGAGGCAGGCATGCTCCAGCAGTTGGATATACCTGTGCTTTATCACAGTCCTCAGGAAATGCAGAAAAATCCCACCTGACCTAAGTACACAAGATACACCACCAATAAGACCCCAATTCAACACCAAGTAAGCTACCAGATATTATATACAGCCTCCAGTAGCCAACACCAGAGGCCCCAGGGCACAAAGGTAGTGACCAAGCACCTGAATCCCATCAAAAGTAGCTTGGGACTGTCTAGCAGGAGAGCTTAACTTAAAAACCAGGAGATAGGCAAGCAAAATGAGCAAAAAGCAAAAAAGAACACTGACCATAGAGAGTTATTATGGTGACAGGGAAGATCAAAACACAAACTCAGAAAAAGACAATATTATCAATATACCCAAATCCAAAACCTGAAAGGATAATGTGAACTGGTCTCAAGCTCAAAAAATGTTCTTGGAAGAGCTAAAGAAGAATTTAAAAAGTCAACTAAGAGAGGTAGAAAAAAATAAAGGAAAAAGAGGTATTCAAGAGATAGTCAACTGTTTGGGAAAGGAAAGACAAAAAATGAATGTAGAAAACATTTCCATAAAAAATACAATTGCACAAAATGAAAAAAAAAAATCACTGAAGAAAAAAATGATTCATTGAAAAGTAGAATTGGCCAAATAGAAAAGAGGGGTAAAAAATTACCTAAGAGAAGAACTCCCTAAAAAGTACAATTAGATAAATTGGAAAGAAGGGAAAAAAAGATAAATGGAGAAAACAATTCATTAAAACTTAGAATTGGGCAAGTGGAAAGTAATGACTCTATGAGAAATGAAGAATCAATCAAAATCAAGAGAATGAAAAAAATGGAAGGAAATGTAAAATACCTCATTGGAAAAAACAACTGATATGGAAAACAGATATAGGAGAGATCATTTAAGAATTATATGTTTAACTGAAAGCCATGAAAATAAAGAGCTTGGACAATTTCAAGAAATTATCAAGGAAAACTGTTCTGAGGTCCTAGAACCAGAGGGCAAAAAGGTCATTGAAAGTATTCACCATTTACCTCCTGAAAGAGACCCCAAAAGGAAAACTTCAAGGAATACTGTGGTCAAATACCAGAATTATCAGATCAAGGAGAAGATACTGCAAAGAGGCAGAAGGAAGCAATTGAGATATAAAGGAGCCACAGTCAAGATTACATGGGGCTTCACAGGTTCCATATTAAAGGATAAGAGGGTCTAGAATATTATATTCCAGAAGGCAAAGCAGATTGAATTACAACCAAGAATCAACAATCCAGCAAAATAGAGTATATACTATTTCAGGGGAAAAGATGTACATTCAATAATATAGATAACTTTTAATCATCCCTAATAAAAATACCAGAACCGAATAGAAAATCTAATTTTCAAATACAATAGTCACGCAAAATATAAAAAGTTAAACAGGAAAGAAAAGATGTTATTCAATAAGGTTTATCTATTTACATCTCTAAATAGGAAGATGATACTTATAATTCTTGAGAACAGTATCTCTATTATGACATTTAGAAGAGGTTTACATAGACAGAGGGAGTGGGAATAAGTTGACTTTTATGTGATGATAAAAATAAGTAATTAAGTAGTGGGGAAAAAAGGATTATACTGTCAGAAAAGGAAAGAAGAAGGGAGAATAGGGTAAATTACACACAATGTAGAGGCACAAAGACCTATTACAGCAGAAGGAAAGAAAGGAGAAGGGACTGAGGATTATCTGAATTTTACTCTCATCAGATTTGGATTGAGGAGCTAATAACATGAACATTTAATTGGTTATAGAAATCTATCGTACTCTGTGAGGAAATAGTAAGGGAAAGTAGAAAGGGAAAGGAAGGGGGCTAATAGAAGGAAAGGGAAATGAAGGAATGTGGTGGTCAGAAGGAAAACACTGATGAGGAAGGAAAGGGTGAAAGAAAAAACAAAAGTATAAAGAGTAAGGGAAATAGGATGGTGAGAAAGACACAATTGGTAATCATAACTATGAATGTGAATGGGAAGGAATCTCCCATAAACAGAAGCAAATAGCAGAGTGGATTAAAATCTACAATTCTGGTATATGTTGTTTAAAAGAGACACATTTGAAGAAGAAAGATACACAAAGAATAAAGGTAAAAGGCAGGAACAGAATATATTATGCTTCAGCTGAAGTTAAAAATAGCAAAGTTAGTAATCTTAATTTAAGACAAAGCAAAAGGAAAAAACAGATCCAATTAAAAGAGATAAGGAAGGAAACTACATCCTGCTAAAAGGTACCATATAAAAAGAAGTAATATTGGGACCAAAAAAGAGATAAAGAGCATTATAAAACAGCAAAAATGGATAATTTTGATTACATTAAATTGAAGAGCTTGTGTACAAATAAAGCCAATATCATCAAGATTAAAAAAAAAGAAGGAAGTGGAAATTTACAAAATAATTTTTACAACCAATGTCTCTGATAAAGGCCTCATTTCTAAAATATACAGAGGATTGAGTCAAATCTATAAGAATATGTCATTTCCAAATGGATAAATGATCAAAGGATATGAACAGGTAGTTTACAGAGGAAGAAATAAAGATATCTATGAAAAAATTTCCTAAATCACTATTGATTAGAGAAAGGCAAATCATAACAACTCTGAGGTACCACATCTCAAACTGGCTAAGATAACAAAACAGGAAAATGATAAATGCTGGAGAGGATGTGGAGAAATTGGAACACTAATGCATTGTTGCTGGAGTTGTTAACTGATTCAACCACTTGAGAGCTATCTGTAACTATGCCCAAAGGGCTATAAATAAGTGCATAACCTTAGACCAAGCAATTCCACTTCTAGGGTTATATCTCAAAGAGATCAGAGATGGGGGATGAGGACCTGTATATACAAAAATATTGATAGCAGCTCTTTTTTTTTTGTGTTGGCAAAAATTGGAAATCAAGGAGATCTCATTCAATTGGGGAATAGCTGAGCATGTTATGGTATATGAATCTATTGGAATATTATTTTGCTATATGAAATGAGGAGTAGATGGACTTCATAATGACCTGGAGAGACTTATGCAAACTGATGTTGAGTGTGAAAAGCAGAACCAGGATAAATTTGTAAACAATTAGAGACACAGTGTATGTGTGGTGAATAACTTTGATAGACTGGGGTCCTCTCAGCAATGCAAGGTTATAAGAAAACTCCAAAAGTCTCATGATGGAAAGAGATGTCCACATCCAGAGAAAGAACTATAGAGTTTGAATGCAGTTTGAATCAAACTACTTGCACTCTTTATTTTTCTTGCTTTGTTTTGTTTCCTCTTTCCCATTGTTCATTCCATCAGTTATAAACCTTCTTTAAATCTGACTAATATTTAATGTGAACGTATTAGCAGATGCTAAATTTAATTGCATGCCTCCATGGTGAGGGCTTGGGGGGGCAAAGAAGAGAAGGAGGGAGAGAAAATTTGAAACTGGAAAAACTGTGGAACTGAATCCTATAAACTAAATGTCAATAAATGGAGGGGGCGGAGCCAAGATGGTAGAGTAGAAACAGCACTTCCACAGAGCTCCAGCCCACACAACTTCAAAATCATGTAAAAGGGGACTCAACCTCTGGAGCTCCAGAACCCATAGAATGACACAGAGAAGCTAAAGTCCCACTGAGGACAGCCCAGCAGCCCTGCAGGGAGCAGCCAGTGCAGCACTCTGGGAGCTAACAGCATAGCACTCTGGGAGCTGAGCCCAGGCTCGCCTGAGTCACAGTTTTAGCCCCAGGGTATCCGGGACAGCAGCTGGCTGGAGGGACCCCAGAACACTAGTAGTTGTGTCGATTCCAGAATTATCAACACAGATATGCCTAGGACAAAGTGAGAGGTTAGTGACCTAGGGACTTTGGAACCAGTGTTTGGGAATGTGTCTCCTTCTTCCCCGGGGTGAGAAGCCACTGAGGAGATGTGGCACATGCACCATTTTGCGGCTTCAGTGGCAGCTTCAGCTCTTGGCCTGTGAACTGTAGGGGGATCCAGCAATCAGTATTGGGGGTAATCACTCTTGCTTTAACCTCCCTGTATCTGGCTTGTGGTCTGGGGTGGAGGTCCTGGGGTGTATGTCTAGCTTGCCAGAGTGTGTGGAGGCTTCACAGAGGGCACCCAATTAATACTTCCAGAAGTTGAGAAGACCCCAATGTTTGGGACAGAAGCTCCCCTGTCTGGTGGCAGAGTCCTACTGTGGCAACAAGCCCAAAAGTCAAATAATTAAGTGGCAACATGCCAAGGCAAAGGAAACAAAATAAACAGAAACATTAAAAATTGGATTCCTATTTTGGGGGCAAAGAGAATCAAAGCATGGAACAGGAGGAGGACTGTGAGGTCAGAAATCCTGCACCAAAAGCCGCAAATAAAAATTTGAGCGGGTTACAGGCCATAGAGGACCTTAAGAAGGATTTTAAAAACTAAATAAGAAAAGTGGAGGAAAAATTGGGAAGAGAAATGAGAAGGATGCAGGAAAAGTATGAAATGAGATTCAGCAGCCTGACTGAGGAAAATAACACCTTAAAAATACACTAACTCAAATGGCAATTGGGGCTCAAAAGGGCAATGAGGAGAAGAATGCCTTAAAAATCTGAATTTGCCAGATGGAAAAAGAATCTCAAAAGCTCACTGAGGAGAATTATTCCTTCAGAATTATTCTGGAGCAAATGGAAGCTAGTGACTTTATGAGAAATCAAGATGCTATTAAGTAGATCCAAACAAAGGAAAGAATAGAAGGCAATGTGAAATATTTCATGGGAAAAACCACTGACCTGGAAAATAGATCCAGGAGAGATAATTTAAAAATTATTGGACTACCTGAAAGCCATGACCAAAGAAAGATCCTAGAAATCATCCTTCAAGAAATTCTCAAGGAAAATTGCCCTGATGTTTTAGACCCAGAGGGGGAAATAAAGGTTGAAAGAATCTACCAATCACCTCCTGAAAAAGATCCCAAAAAAGAAAACTCCCAGAAATCTTATAGCCAGGTTCCAGAATCCCCAGATCAAGGAGAAAATACTCCAAGCAGCCAGGAAGAAACAATTTCAATATTGTGGAAACACAATCAGAATAGCACAGGATCTGGCAGCTTCTACACTGAGGGATCAAAGGGCATGGAATATTATATACTGCAGGGCAAAAGAGCTGGGATTAAAATCAAGAATCACATACCCAGCAAAACTGAGTATTTTGTTTCAGGAGAAAATATTGTCATTCACTGGAATAGAGGACTTTCAAGCATTCTTGAGGAAAAAAAAACAGAGTTGAATAGAAAATTTGACATTCAGATACAAGAAGCAAGAGATGCTTGAGAAGGTAATCAGGAAAAAGAAATCAAAAGGAACTAATCAAAGTTGAACTATTTACATTCCTACATGGAAAAACAATAACTGTGACTGATGGAAACTTTCTCAGTATGTAAAAAATTGAAGAAATATATATGGGCATATGAATATATATGTGAATGTGTGTATATATGTTTACAGGTATACATGGATAGAGGGCACAGGTTGAATTTGGTGGGAAGGGATGATACTTAAGGGGTGAAGTTAAGAGGTGAGAAAGGAATGTGTCAAGAGGAGATGGGGAGAGACAGGGTGGGGTAAACTATCTCCTGTAGAAGAGGCAAGTGTAAGTGGTTGCAGGGGAGGGGAAGAACAGGAAGGCAAAAAGGCAAAACCATATTCTCATTCAATTTGGCTCCGGGAGAGAATTACATACATGCTAAATGGGATATCACACCCTGCAGGAGAGTAGGGGGAAGGGGGGTGAGAGAGGGGATGATGGAGTGGAGGGCATTCTGGTGGGAGGGGAGGTTGGAGTTACCCACTTTTGAAGAAGGACAGCAGGATCAAAGTAGGGAATGGACCAGGTTGGGGTGGGATGGATGGCAGGGAAACATAAGCAGTCTTTTACAACATATCTACTATGGTAATGTTTTGTATAGCTATACATGTACAACACATACTGAATTGCTTATCTTCCCAGAGGGAGTGGGTGACAAGGGACGAAGGGAATTGATCTGGAATTTGAAGTTTTAAAATTAAATGTTTCAAATACATATAAATACTATTGCCAATACTATTTTGCATTTAATTGTGAGATCAGATGTGCCGGCATTGGGGTACAGAGATTCACCTTGCCCTAATGGAAAAGTCAAAGGGGGTATGGGAAAAGATATGGGAGAGAGCAGATTGGATGAGGGGATATCTTGTGGGACTGCTATTCTAGGGTAGTTGGTAAGGGAAAAATTGTAACTCAAAATCTGGCAGAAATGAATGATGAAAACCAGAAGTCAATAAAGCATTTGTTAAAAAAAAAGTCAATAAATGAATCAATTAAAATAAATTAAGTGAAATAATGTCTATAGTTAACAGGCATGCACCAAATGGCATAATAGAAAGCAAAGCTATACTAGTGCGGGACTTCGCCCTCCTTGTCTCAGAAGTTGACAAATCTAACCACAAAATAAACAAGGAAGATGTCAAGAAGGTGAAAAGAAATTTTAAAAAGTTAGATCCATTAGACTTATGGAGAAAACTTACTATAGATGAGAACAAACCTTTTTCTCAGCAGTGTATGGCACGTTCACAAAATCTAGCTATATATTAGGGCATAAAAACCTCACAATTTAATATATAAAGGCAGGAATATTGGATCCATCCTTCTAGATCATGACGCAATGAAAATCATGTGTAATAAAGGACCACGGAAGGAGAGGCTAAAAATTAATTGGGAACAAAATGATATAAATCTCAAGAATTAGTAGAACAAACAACAAATCACAAAAACAATCAATAACTTCACCCGAGAGAATTACAATAATGAGACAATATACCAAAGCTCAGTTCTTAGTGTAAGTTTTTTATCTCTAAATGCTCACATGAATCAAATTGAGAAATAAAATATCAATGAATTGGGCATGCAACTAAAAGGTCTGGAAAAAGAACAAATTAAAAATCTATAATTAAAAATCAAATTAGAAATTCTGAAAATCAAAGGAGAGATTGATAAAATTGAAATCAAGAAAATTTTTGAGCTAATTAATAAAACTAAGATCTGATTTTAAGGAAAAATATAAAATAGAAAAATATCGAATTAATTTAATTTAAAAAAAGAAGTAAACCAAATTATCATTATCAAAAATGAAAAGTGTAAATTTACCACCTATGAAGAGGAAATTAAAACAATATTTAGCATCTATTTTGTCAAACTGTATGCCAAAAAATATGACAATCTTAATGAAATTGATGAATATTTATAAAAAATGCAAATTGCTCAGATTAACTGAAAAGGAAATAAAATACTTAAATAATACCATTTCAGAAAACAAAACAAAACAAAAACCAAACAACCATCAGTGAATTCACTAAGAAACATCTCTAGGGCCATATGGATTTACAAGTGAATTCTATCAAACATTATAAAGAATAAGTAATTGCAATACTATATAAATTATTTGAAAATATAGGTGGAGTCCTAAAATATTTTTGTGATACAAGTATGGGGTTAATACCTAAATTGGTAAAAACCAAAATAGATAAAGAAAATTATAGACAAATTTACCTAATCAATATAGAAGCAAAAAATTTAAATAAAATATTAGCCAAGCAATTAGAGCAACTTATATTGAGGACAATATACACTACAACCAGCTGGGATTTATACCAGGATTACAGAGATGGTTCAATATTAAAAAAAAAAAAAAACTATCTGTATAATTAGCCACATCAATAACAACATTAACAGAAATCATGTAATTATCTCACTAGTTGCAGAAAAATGTTTTGACAAAAAAACAACACCCGTTCCTATTAAAAACCCTGGAGTGCATAGAAATCAATGGAATTTTCCTTAAAATGATAGGTAGCATCCATCGAAAGCCATCATCAAGTATTATATGTAATGGGGATAAGCCAGAAGCAGATCCAAAAAGATCAGGGGTGAAACAAGGATATCTAGTATCATGACTGTTATTTAATGTTACTAGCATAGCTACACATGGACAGCATATACTGAGTTGCTTATCTTCCTTTTAAAATCAATTTTAAAAAAAATATACAAACATTATGATTAATACTATTCTGCATATAATTGGGAGATAAGATGTGCAGGCAATGGGGCTTGGGAATTCACCTCGCCCTACAAGGAAAAGTCGAAGGGGTTATGGGAGAAGAGATGGGAGAGAGCAGATTGGTTGAGGGGATAGCCTGTATGACTATTATTCTGGGGTGGTGGGTAGGGGAAAAATGGGGAAGAATTGTAACTTACAATCTGATGGAAATGAATGATGTATACCAGAAATTAATAGAGCATTTGAAAAAAAATAGAAAAAGAAAAAAAGGGAAAAAATGATGTTGGTTATCTATAGATTTTCAATTTTCCATTTATTTCTGGTATACTCTCCCTCTTTGCTCTGTATCCTGACTTCCCTCAAGTCTTGCCTAAAATCATGACTTCTCTAAGAAGTCTTTCCTTATGAGATTACCCTCAAGTAATCTTGAATATATGCTTTTATTCATTGTTGTTAGCATGTTGTTTCCCAAAACAGATAGTTAACTCCTTGAGGTCTGGGACTATTTTTACCTTTCATTGTAATCCCAGCAATTAATCCAATGCCTGGCATACTGTAAATACTTAATGCATATTTATTGACTTGACTGAAATGGGAAATGACAATAATCATGAATTTCAAAGAGTTATAGAAATGGATGATATGATAATCAAATATCAACACAGTGTATCATGCCATTGCTATGGTACACTTAGATATCTAAAAAGTTCCTCAAATTATATAACTGGAATTACTCTTTGTCATATACATTTTGGTTATAAAACTTACAAAGCACCCTGACTATCATATAGTATACATTTATAAGCATCTTTCTCTTTTCAAATCCAGTTGATTTTGAGATTATGTCTATTTCTTGTTATTTAACATTAAAATAATTTAGGTCATTGCATGAGGTAAAAAAGAAATGGGGTGTGGAATTTTGGATACTGATCAGCAAATTCTGAGAATCTTGTTTAAATGTCTTTATTAGGAGGGGTTATGAGATTTTGTTGTTAGCTAAATTGTGTTGTACGGTTCAGACTGGATGTAGTATTCTATTTCAAATTTTTAAACTTTTTTTTACTTTAAGAAATTGAATAAACCCATTTGAGTTGATTATGGAGTTGATTTCTAACACCCAAGAGAATACAGAGATTATTTATGAAAATGTTCAACATACAAACCAACTTAAGCATCAAAGAAAGATTAAGTCAGAAATTTCAAGTTTATATGCCAGGAAAACAAATGATATTTTTGTTTGGTTTGGTAGCCCATACAATAGCATGAATTTTTAATGATGCACTGAAGTATGCAGACTGGGGTATTGCTTAAAAAAAATCACAAAATTTCAGTCATATGAAAACTTACAAGCCATTCAGTCCAGTATATAATAGCCCTTCAAATACATGAAGAGTTCTATTGCTCTGCCTCCAAGTCTTCTTTTCTCCCAGGTAAACATTGTTAATTCTTGTAATGGATTTCTACATGGATAGTTTCCAGTTCTCTCATCACCTATATTACTTTTCTTAAAATATGACAGGGCTGAAGTCTTAAGCTATCTCCTTTCTCAGTCTGTACATTATCCTTCTCTACAGGTCATATTAGCTCTTCAGTGTATTCCAGTGTGGTCAACCACAAGTAGACACCATAGTAAAACATTCATTTCTAGACATTTTCAAGTAATATCTTTCTATGTCATCTTGGATTATCCTGGGAAGTGATAGGGTGTGGGGTTATTGACAATTCTTTCCTGGGGACCACACTTGAACTTTCTCTATAATTGTTAGTCTAGAATGTTGGAAACTTGGTAGAGTAGAAGGAAAATCATATTTGGAGTTATATAATTCAAAAGTTTTAGGGATTTTATGGATACCCTAGTCAAATTCCCTTATTTTATCTTTTAAAAAAGCACATCGAGGCCCACAGAGGTCATAGTATTATAGACCTCGTATCTGAAGCATTCATTTTTTAAAGCAACCAGGGTTAAGTAACTTGCTCAAGGTTACACGGTCAGTCATTATTTGTGTGTGGGTGCTCATTTTCTGAGGCTGGATTCGATCTCGGGTCATCCCAACTCCTAGGCCAGCACTCTTACTCACTGCACCACCTAGCTGCCCCAAATCATACTTTTCTTTTGGATGGGGGAAGGTAGGGCAATTCGGGTTAAGTGACTTGCCCAAGGTCACATGGCCATTAAGTATGTCAAGAGTTTGAGGCCAGATTTGAACTTAGGTCCTCCTGATTCCAAGGCTGGTGCTCTATCCACTACTCCACCTTGCTGCCCCCTGAAGCATTCTTAAAGGCCTTCTGATAGCAATAATAGCTAGCACTTGTATAGTGACTTAAATTTCATGAAATACTTTAAAATACCATTTCATTTTTTCTAACAAGAACCCTGGAGAGTAGGAGCAATAAGTTCCATTTTAGAGATGGGCAAACTGGGACAAACATAGATTAAGTGACTTATACAAGATGACAAAACTAGTAAGTGTTTGATGCAGAATTTGGAATTCAAGTTTTCTTGA
This sequence comes from Gymnobelideus leadbeateri, assembly GCA_011680675.1. Taxonomy (NCBI): domain Eukaryota; kingdom Metazoa; phylum Chordata; class Mammalia; order Diprotodontia; family Petauridae; genus Gymnobelideus; species Gymnobelideus leadbeateri. The sequence goes on from WOXC01008112.1 coordinate 314,020, forward strand.
CTTTAATCATTGTGTAATCTAACTGCCTCTCTCTCTCTCTCTCTCTCTCTCTCTCTCTCTCTCTCTCTCTCTGTCTCTGTCTCTCTCTCCATATATACATATGTATGTATGTATGTATGTATGTATGTATGTATGTATAATATCCCAGTTTTAATGTAAGGACTTTGAGACTCAGAGAAGTGAGAAATCTTGCCTAAGGTTTATACATACTAGAGATGAGAAAAATGCCTTAGATCCATTTCCATTTACTTTAAATCAGAGTGATATGGGTTCATATCCTATCTCTATTATCCTTTTAATGTGGACCTTTCCATGTCATTGTTTCATCAATGAAATGAGCGGTCAGGCTAAATTATCTTTATCTTCATTTTATAATCTTATGATCCAATCATCACAGTTTCTTTAAAAAAATAAAGAACCTCTATGCACATCTAGCTCTGATATCATCTACTGCCTTTTCATTTTTTTATTAATTTCCAAATCATTTCAGTAGCAACATAGATAAAATATTCAAAATGTCATATTTGAGAATTCAAACAATTTTCTAGGTTAGATTTGTGCTTTTTTTAGCTTGTCTTATATGATGTATATTGCCATTATAATCTATCAAATAAATAATAAGAAAATAATATTGCACCTATGTTTGTGCTTTCTCTTTCATAACTGTATCTTTCAAATAATATTCCATCTATTCTCTTGATGAAGTCTTGGGATTTATACGCGTTATTCCACCACACATCGATTGGAGAATAAATCCCTGCAATATATTTCCTTTCCATGATTTTGTTATATGTCTATATTTCACACCACATCTTACTATCTTTTTTAGTGTTTTAACATGCATGCTACAGATGATCCAATCAGACCAACCATCATATTTCCTTTGCTTTCAGATAAAAATTTGTATTACTTTATCTTTTTGCACATGAAATTTTTTTAAAAGAACTTTAAAAGAACAACTAACAACATAATGGCCAGCATGTCTCTTCATCCTGTAAAGATAAGTTTTTGCATTAAATTATAAAGAGGAGAAAATCACAGAAATGCAGGGGAAGGGGAAGCAAAATATGCTTAATAATCCATGTATATATGAAACCCAGAATCAAACACAATAGTGTAGAGTGCGTGTGTTTAAATAAAGGAATCAATAAAAAAATACTAACAGAAACTCTCAGGGCACAGCATAGAAATCCAATATTCTATCCTTTTTCTATTACAGAGGGTGATGATATAAAGGCAGCAGAGTTAGTTTACATAGGGGAAAATAGAAGTGATGTTGTCTATAGCTACCTGGCATTAAAGAAACAGTTGAGTTAAAATAAATAAACAAATGAGGGAGACAAATAATGGGTTATCTTAATGTGAACATGGAATGAATCATCTTATTTCAGCAAGGATGTTACCAGAAGCTGCCATAAGGCACAATCCTTGTGAATACAGAATAATTCTTAAAAGCCTCTGCACAACTTTATTTAGTAAACAGGGTGATATCATATAGTAGCAGTGATAATATGACACAAAACTAATGAGATTGGAATCTGATCTTACATTGCATGGAGATGCTGACATTCCCATGTACTAGGATCTTCATTGTCATATAAAAACTCTTAACAGCTGACATTATGCCTGCAATCACATGCACACATGCACATCACACACACACACACATACACACACACATACACATACATATGTATGTACATATGTGTATATACCAGGATACATAATGTGTATGTAATAGCATGAATTTCAAGTTCAATCACATTAAATCAATCATTTATTTTTCTTAGAATGCTATTAACATAAGGAATAAAAGTGATTGTATTTGGTATAATTTTCTTTTTTTCTCATTTTTATGCATTTCACCAGCATGTCATTAATGATATCAATAGATTTTAACCTCCTTATGGTAGGAACTGTTTCATTTTTATCTCTATTTTTTCAGGACCCACAATAGTGCCTTAGTAAATGCATATCAAATGCTTGTTTGCTATTGATTGACTGATTGATTAAATGATTGCTATACAAATGGATTATATTTTTTGCTATATTGATAGGAATGATCTAAATGTCTGACATTCATTTTTACATCACCATAATTAGTCATAGAAATAAATGTCTAAAATTATGATTAAAACTTGACACTGAATAGTAAGTCACACCCTGGTGAACCTAAATTCTGAATTCTTGGTTCTGAATTCTAGCACACAGTACATATAAAATATTAAAGTTCCTCAGAGTTTATTGCAGGGAATTGTTAAGTACTTGTGGAATTCCTTAGTCATTTGCCATTAGGCATAATAGTGAGTACTATCTGAAAATCCAGTTCTTCTTACTGGAAATTGGGGTATATAACCTATATATTTTAGTTATAAATATTTCAGCCTGACTTTTAAGGTTCTCCATACTGCAATTTCTATCTACCTTTCTAGACTTATTTCATATCATTTTTCTTCATCTAATGCCATATATCAGCAAAAGTAGATATTCTCTGTTCTCTGAAACAGATACAATTTTTGCAATCATTTATTTGAATAATCTATGCCTCATGCCAGGAATGCACTTGTTCAATCAGCAAACATTTAGCAAGCAATTATGTGCTAAGCACTGTATTAAGACTTGGGGATAAGAAAAAGACAGTCCTTGCTATCTATGAGCTAAAAATCTGATGGGTTCCAGTGGCCAGATAGAGATCAGGATAAATGGGGATGATAGAGGATGCAGAGGGAGACCTTGGCATTTTTAAGCTAAGGTCTTTCAGAGTTCTCACTTTAACTCAGGCAACTTTCATTTAGTGATTAGGGCTGTTTAAGAAGTGAGCAGTGGACAGCTAGGTGGTGCAGTGAGTAGAGCGCTGGCCCTGGAGTCAGAAGGACCTGAATTCGGATCCAGCCTCAGACACTTAACACACACAAACAAAAACCTAGCCATGTGACCTTGGGCAAGTTACTTAACCCCAATTGCCCTCCAAAAAAAGAAAGAAGTGAGCAAAGGTATGGGCCTTTTCTTAAAACAAAAAATCAAACTGGGAAAGGTAGTTCTCAGGGTTTATGGCCAAAAGTAAAACAATTACTGTTTACATTCACTCTGTGCCTTCTGGGTCTAAACAGTAGCCATTAAGTGACTCTGGTGTAGGGACCTATTGTTTGCCAATGAAGAAGAGCAGGGGTGAATTAGGTTTAAGGCATGGTCTTTAAGAAATCTAGTCAGTAAATCCCAAGACATCAAAGTAGGTTTTAGCCTTAAAAATTTAGCTCAGTTTGGGCAGAGCAACCTCAAGTAAGGGTATGATACCTCATGTGGAGAGAAGAGATGAAAGGAGAGGAGAGAACATCTATTATGAGGTGAAAGAAAGGCAGTTGATTATGCAGGACTGGAGGTCAGCAGAGTGGTTGGAGTACGAAAGGCATATTTGAGAAGAATCAGCATAGAGATTTTAATTACATCTATTTGAGGGGATGAAATTAACAAGTGAAGTGAAATAGAGGGAGAAGAGTAAAAGGGCCCAGAAAAAAACTGTGAGGTACATACATTTAAAAACTGGGATCTAGAAGAGGATCCAGCAAAGAATATAGAGTTCAGATAGGTAAGAGAAGAACCAGTGGAGCATGGTTTCCTGAGAACCTAGAGAGAAGAGAATATTAAGAAGGAGAGATAGTAACAGTTTCAAAGGCTCTGGAGAGGTTGAGATTGAAGATTGAGCAAATTGCCTTTGGTTTGGCTACTAAAGGATCATCAGTAATTACCTTCTCATTCCTCTATCTCAGAAATATCATCCTTCTTGAAAACTAACAAAAGAAACAGAGGAAGGGGTATTGTTTTGCCAAGAGTTTCATAAGCCCCATATTAACAGGATTACTGAAACCAGCTAGAACTGGCTCTGTGGTTAGGACATCTCTAAGTTGGTAAAAAGTCACAGCTTAAAGGCATATTCTTTTGACTGCACATAACCAGCAAATCACATGCTCTCATTAAGTTTGTGGACAATTGGGTGTTTCCTAATAAAAAACATAGAAAATGGGTTAATTGGAGGAGATGATGTTTTGCATATATCAGTGTATACACACACACAAATATATACACATACAAATGTCTATATATCACTGAGGAAGAGAATAGTTTAAGGAAACTTCATTAATATGAAGTAAGTCTTAAAAATCAATGATACAAACTTGAGAAATGAATACCTCTGCATACCATATTTATGAAGGACATAGATAGAAACTGTGAAATCACCATTTTAACATTAGTTATCATACTAATTTGTATTTTCCAGCTGTATATTTTAAAGTCATTATTTAACTCATTTGGAATTCAGTTCAAGATGATTGGTATGGAGCCAACTCACTGAACGGCCTGTTTGTAAGTTCATCTTAATTCAACTCACCTCTAAAGAAGACAGCATTGCTTAGCTTCCTAACAAGAAGACTAATTTTAGCAATCTTATCCATTTTTAGTTTAGCAATTATAATAGTTTCAGTGAATACATTTTATAAATACTGTATGAATCAAAGAGAGTCAATTGGCTATTTTTTTAGTTTGTGACCTTTCTGGAATCTTTCAAATTTTTTCCCCCTGAACTCTTAATTTGATAAGAATAGAAATGACTGGTTCTATTTAATTCACAGGCAGTAGTACTGAAAATAATTTAGTCATCTTTCCTTCCCAGGAGAATAGATACATAAGAAAGAAAAGTGTAATTCCATGCTCAAGAAAACATGATGATAACATAGATAATTACTTAAGTATAACTGATGTCTTAGATTGTTGTTCTCACATATATGAATGATTTTTGGCACAATGAAAAGTTTCTTTCCTCTTATTTATCACATAAGTCTAATTTTAAAAGAAAAAAAATAACTGAAAATGCCAGGGAGGTTTAAAATTAGTAGATGTTTTTGCTTGCTTTGAAATGTCTTTCAAAGAATCTTTTCTGAGATTTGTCCCTTACCATTTTTCTTGTTTTGGCTTATCAAAAATAGTTTTTATTAAATGAACAAAATGCATATCTGAAAAGATATTAATAGCAATGAAACTGTAAATGAATTAGACAGTATATTAGCTTCTGTTTCCCATAAAGAAATAAAAGAAAGGAATGAAATAGTATTAAATACGACTTTTGAAATCAGCTTTTGCAAAGACATGGCCTGGAACTTGCTTATATGAATGATACAGTGATTGAAACCAAGGAAAAAAGTTGTCACCAAAAAAGTACCTTGGAATTGGCCAAATGCCAAATGATCCATCATTATAAAGGGATATGATTTTTATCAGTATAAAAGACCTTAGAGATTATGTATTACCACATAGCTTGTTGTGGCACCCAAAGGAAAATAGGACATCTCAAAGTGACTTGCAACCTTCAATATGTAATATCTCTACAATTAGAATGTGATTTTCTGAAAGGAAGAAGAGATTTATTTTTCAATTTGTATACTTAGTAATTAGCACATTATATTGCACTTAATAAATGCTTTGAAAATCATTCATATAAGCCAGAAATGTTAAAAGTGGTTACTGGGTAGTGCAATGAATAGAGTACTGGACCAGGAACTAAGAAGACATGAGCCCAAATCCTAACTCAATCACTAGCTGTGTGACCTTGGTCAATTCACACAACTACTCTTTGTCTCAGTTTTCTTATTTGTAAAGTAAAGATAGTAATATAATCTCACCCTCAAGGTTATTGTGAAGATCAAATAAGATAATATTTGTCAAAAACTTAGCACAAGGTAGGTGATATACATATGTTAGGTATTATTAGTGTTATTGTTATTTATCTTGTTGACATGGAAACTGTCCCTGTTTGCATAGTAACTATAGGCAAATAGAAATATATTACCAAATATATATATAATAATGAGAAATATGACAAATATATAAATCTGGATCCTGACAAAGTGCTTTGAGAAAATTTCAAAATGGAGAGAACATTTAAGGTAGGAAGTTCAAATTTAGCTGGGTTTAGGGCCAGGCTGAGGAACCTGAGGCCTCAAGGCCACATGTGGCCCTATAGGACCTCAAATGAGGTTCTTTGACTTGAATTCAGACATCAGAGAATCCTTTTGGATTTGTCCTGTGACGTTTGGATTCATGAGTTAAGTGAAATTTTAATTAAGTCTGAAAGAATGGTTAAAATTTCTGTATCAATAGTATAAACTATGAGAAGGAAGAGGGAAAAGGAGAGAATACAGGAGGAAGGAACTGTTGTCATATAAAAAAGTACAATAAGAAAACTAAAAATTGGTTAATTTAGATAGAATATAATATATGGGGAGAGAGATAATTGGAGGCAAAACTGGAAAGATATGCAAGTGTTTTTACTTTATGGGGTATATCTAAAAAAATTGGTAGGCAGAGGAAAATAGAAAAAAAAATTAGAGAGCAAAAGTGAGCTTTTGTAAGAGAAAGGACATCTCTTCCCCAGAGACTAACAACAAAGTAATAAAATCTAAAACAGAGGAATTGTAAGGTGGAGGCAAGGGATGATAAAGGAATTCATTTCTAGGGAATTCAATGTTCTCCACAGAGCAGGAGGACTAGTAATTTTTTTTAGGATACAGGTGTGAAGGAGGATAGAAAAGAATAGGAAAGATGAGGTAGATTTTTTTTTGTCTTCTTATTCAGATCTTTATAGCAGATTTTCAATGGTGGGGATTCATAATGCAAGATGAGGTAGATTTTTAAAAAATCAATAAAATCAATATTCAGAAATGGTGAGAATTGAAAAAAAATGCCTTCAATGTATTTTACAATCTAAAAACAAATGTATTCCATTGCTGAATATTGCCTTGGAAAACTAACCCTACCCCCACTCTAGAATATATGTTGTCAGAACAATCTGGTTAAATGTCACCGAACTGCTTATTATCCCCAGTTCTGAATTCTAGGCAACCTGTTAAATACAATATCCTCTGGATATTGGAAAAAGAATCTCAAAAGTTCACTGAGGAGATTCATTCCTTCAGAATTGGACTTGAGCAAATGGAAACTAATGACTTTATGAGAAATTAAGATGCTTATAAGCAGATCCAAACAAATGAAAGAATAGAAGGCAATGTGAAATATCTCATGGGAAAAACCACTGACCTGGAAAATAGATCCAGGAGAGACAATTTAAAAATTATTGGACTACCTGAAAGCCATGATCAAAGAAAGAACCTAGAAATCACCCTTCAAGAAATTCTCAAGGAAAATTGCCCTGATGTTTTAGATCCCGAGAGCAAAATAGAGGTTGAAAGAATCCACCGATCACCTCCTGAAAAAGATACCAACAAGAAAACTCCCAGGAATATTATAGCCAGGTTCCAGAATCCCCAGATCAAGGAGAAAATACTCCAAGCAGCCAGGAAGAAACAATTTCAATATTGTGGAAACACAATCAGAATAGCACAGGACCTGGTAGCTTCTACACTGAGAGATTGAAGGGCATGGAATATGATATTCCAGAGGGCAAAAGAGCTGGGAATGAACCCAAGGGTCACCTACCCAGCAAAACTGAATATTTTGTTTCAGGGGAAAATGTGGTCATTCAGTGGAATAGAGGACTTTCAAGCATTCTTGAGGAAAAAAACAGAATTGAATAGAAAATTTGACATCCAGACACAAGAAGCAAGAGATGCCTGAGAAGGTAATCAGGGAAAAGAAATCAAAAGGAACTTATCAAAGTTGAGGTATTCACATTCCTATATGGAAAAACAATAATTGTGACTGATGAAACCTTTCTCAGTATGAAAATAATGGAAGAAGGGTGTATGGCCATATGAATACATATGTGAATGTGTGTACCTATGCTTACAGTTATACTTGGATAGATGGCATAGGTTGAATTTGTTGGGAATGGATGATACCTAAGGGGGGAAATTATGAGGTGAGAGAGAAAAGTGGCAAGAGGAGACAGGGAGAAACAGGGTAGGGTAAACTATCTCATGTAGAAGAAGCAAGGGGAAGTGGCTGCAGACAAGGGGAAGAATATGAAGGCAAAAAAGCAAAACCACATTCTCATTGAATTTAGTTCAGGGAGAGAATGGCATACATACTAAATGGGATATCTCAACCTGCAGCAGAATAGGGGGAAGGGGGATGAGAGGGGGGATGATGGATGTAGGGCATTCTTTGGCATTCTTGGGGGGAGGGGAGGTTGGAAATACCGACTATAGAAGAGGGACAGGATGAAGTAGGGAATAGACTAGATGGGGGGTGGAATGGGTGGGAGGGAATTATAAACAGCCTTGTACAATATATCTACTATGGTAAAGTTTTGCATAGCTAGACATGTACAACATATATTGAATTATTTATCTTCCCAGAGGGAATGGGTGACAAGGGAGGAAGGGAATGGATCTGAAATTCGAGGTATTAAAATTAAATGTTTCAAATATAAAAAAAAGGATTGAACTAAAAAAATAGACTAACTCAAATGGCAAAAGAGGATAAAAAAGCCAATGAGGAGAAGAATGCCTTTAAAAGCCAAATTTGCTAGATGGAAAAAGAATCTCAAAAGCTTACTGAGGAGAATCATTCCTTCAGAATTAGTCTGGAGCAAATGGAAGCTAGTGACTTTATGAGAAATCAAGATGCTATTAAGTAGATCAAAACAAATGAAAGAATAGAAGGCAATGTGAAATATCTCATGGGAAAAACCACTTACCTGGAAAATAGATCCAGGACAGAAAATCTAAAAATTATTGGACTACCTGAAAACCATGATCAAAGAAAGAAACTAGAAATCATCTTTCAAGAAATCCTCAAGGAAAATTGCCCTGATGTTTTAGAACCAGAGGACAAAATAGAGGTTAAAAGAATCCACCAATCACCTCCTGAAAAAGATCCCCAAAGAAAACTCCTAGGAATATTGTAGCTAGGTTCCAGAATTCCCAGAGCAAGGAGAGAATATTACAAGCAGCCAGGAAGAAACAATTCAATATTGTGGAATCACAACCAGAATAGTGCAGGATCTGGCAGCTTCTACACTGATGGATCAAAGGGCATGGGCTATAATATTCCAGAGGAGCTGGGATTAAAACCAAGAATCACCTACCTAGCAAAATCGAGTATTATGTTTCAGGGGAAAATATGGTCATTCAGTGGAATAGAGAACTTTTGAGCATTCTTGAGGAAAAACCCAGAGTTGAATAGAAAATTTGACATTCAGACACAAGAAGCAAGAGATGCTTGATAAATTTAACAGGGAAAAGAAATCATAAGGAACTTATCCAAGTTGAACTATTTACATTCCTACATGGAAAATGATAACTGTAACTGATGAAACCTTTCCCAGTATGAAAATAGCTGAAGATGGGTATATGGGCAAATGAATACATATGTGAATGGGTGTATATATGTTTACAGGTATACATAGATAGAGGGCACAGGTCGATTTTAATGGGTAGGGATGATATATAAGGGTCAAATTGAGAGGTGAGAGAGGAATGTAATGAGAGGAGTTGTGGAGAGACAGAATGGGTATACTATCTCATGTAGAAGAGGCAAGGGAAAGTGGTTGCAGGGGAGGGGAAGAACAGCAATGTAAAAAGGCAAAACCTTGTTCTCATTGAATTTGGCTCAGGGAGAGAATGACATACATACTAAACGGGATATCTCACCCTACAGGAAAGTGGGGGGAGGGGGACGGGGGTTATGATGGAAGGGAGAGCAGGCTTGGGGGGAGGGAAGTTGGAAGTTGGAAGCACCCACTTTTGAAAAGGGACAGGATCAAAATGGGAAGTGGACCATGTGGGAGGTGGGATAGGAGGGAGGGAAATATAGTCAGTCTTTTATAATATATCTACTATGGTAATGTTTTGCATAGCTACACATGTACAATATATACTGAATTGCTTATCTTCCCACTAATGTTGGGTGACAAGGAAGGATGGGAATGAATCTGGAAATCAAAGTTTTAAAATCAAATGTTTTAAATATATATAAATACTATTTTTAATACTATTTTACATGTAATTGGAAGATAAGATTGCAGGCATTGGTGCACAGGGATTCATCTTGCCCTACTGGAAAAGTCCAAGGGGCTATGGGAGAAGAGATGGGAGAGAGTAGATTGGATGAGGGGATATCCTGTGGGACCGCTGTTCTGGGGTTGTCCATGGGGGAAAATTGGGGGAAAATTGTAACTCAAATCTGGTGGAAATGAATGATGTAAACCAGAACTTAATAAAGCATCTGAAAAATAAATAAATAAATAAATAAACGAACAAACGAACAGACACACAGACAAACAAACAAACAAACAAATAAATAAATAGGAAATGATTCAGTTTCTATATAGAGGAAGGCATAAAGTCAGGGCAGGGTGGATGGAAATCCAGGGAGAAATTATCATACCAAGACAATAAAGAAGGAATAATAAGGCCCTTTGTTGAATGCATCATCTGTGTGTAGATTGGTAGAGTTCAAGGAAAGAAAAGTCACATTGTTTTTGTCATATGAATAACCACATGAGTTGAATTTTGCTAAAAATCACAGTTCATTCACATTCTGCATCATTCTCCTCTAAATTGCTGAAGAGTTTTTCCCAATGTGTAGGTCTGACCATCAAACATCTAATCCAACAAAATACAGTGGTTTCTGCTCTCTACAGGATCAAATTATATATTAGAATTATCTTTGATTCTTGTCTTTCTTTTATTTACCATTTACAAATGGCTAGCTATAAAGCCAAGCATGAGTAGCTTTCCAGAAGAATGCTACTATGAACAGCATTTTTTTTTCTTTTTGGAGGAGGGAATGTAGGGCAATTGGGGTTAAGTGACTTGCCCAAGTTCACATGCCTAGTTTTTGTGTTAAGTGTCTGAGGTTGGCTTTGAACTCAGTTCCTCCTGACTCCAGGGCCAGTGCTCTATTCACTGTGCCACCTAGCCACCCCTGTGAACAGCTTTTAAGGTTATGATTACTTAGTATAGTGAATACTCTATTCAATAACAATTCAGAGTAAAACAAAACATTCACAGTAAATCAATGTACAGCATTCACAATGTTACAAGTTATCACAGATAATCAAAATACAGCATTCACAACACCTTATCACAGAAAATGGCCACATAGTTTTCACCACAATGGTCACACATTTTTGAACAAAGTATAATAATTTAACCAATCAATCACTAGCAACTCAATAATTCAACTAACTCAATTATTCAATCATCCTTAAGGTTCACAAAACACAAGTCAACGTTCTCCACTCATGGGGCACACTAAGTTACAATTTCAGTCACTACTCATCACTCTCTTAAGGTTTAGTGTAAAATATATAGGCCATCCAACCCTCAGTCACAAATAAGTTACGATCTTCTCAATCAGTACACAGTATCCAAGTAATGTCTTCTTTCTGCTTGACTTGGGGTAGTTTCTCAGATTCCCTGGATCCCCTTCCATGGTCACAGCTCCTATCTGGATTCACCAAACTGTCAGTCACGTAGGTTCAAAGGCAGACATATCCCTGGGATCTTTTTCAGAAGGTAATCAGTGAATTATTTCAATTTCTTTTTTTTTTTTTAATTTTAAGCAATTGGGGTTAAGTAACTTGCTCAAGGTTACACGGCTAGTCATTATTTATGCGTGGGTGCTCATTTTCTGAGGCCGGATTTGATCTCGGGTCATCCAAACTCCGAGGCCGGCGCTCTTACTCACTGCGCCACCTAGCCGCCCCTTTAGGGCAATTGGGGTTAAGTAACTTGCCCAAGGTCACACGGCTAGGTTTTTTTTTTTGTTTGTTTGTTTGTGTGGGTTAAGTGTCTGAGGCCGGATTCGAACTCAGGTCCTTCTGACTCCAGGGCTGGCGCTCTACTCACTGCGCCACCTAGCCACCTGAATTATTTCAATTTCTATTTTACCCCCTCATTCTAGATTATCAAGGAAGTTTCCCTTGATAAACTCTTTCTGTTTTGGATGGGGGAAGAAAAGGCAATTAGGGTTAATGCCTTGCCCAAGGTCACACAGCTAGCAAATGTGTCAGGTGTCTGAGGCCAGATCTAAACTCAAGTACTCCTGACTCCAAGGCTCTCATTCTATTAGCTGTGTGACCTATTTTTTTTAACAGATGTGTTTATTCCATGATCAATACAGACCAAAAGTGTATTTACCATATTAAAGTCAAACCTGTTAATTAATCCAGAGTTTGACCAACACTGAGGCACTAGTATTGTAGAGTGAGTACTCATGGCAAATAATCTTGTGAACAGTTCAAATTATAAAATTAATAAAAAGAAAGAGTAAAGAAAAGAAAAAACATGCTGGATCACAAATGGGGAGTAAGGGTAGGCACAGGACTACTGATGATGGAGTGGGATTCCTTGATAATTTCTTTCTTTTTTTTTTTTTTTTTGCTGGGCAACTGGGGTTAAGTAACTTGCCCAAGGTCACACTGCTAGGTTTTTGTTTGTTTGTTTGTTTGTGTGTGCATTAAGTGTCTGAGGCCAGATCCGAACTCAGGTCCTTCTGACTCCAGGGCCGACACTCTACTCACTGCGCCACCTAGCCGCCCCCCCTTGATAATTTCTTGAAAGATAACATCTAACCTTTTTTTTTTTAGGGCATTTGGGGTTAAGTAACTTGCCCAAGGTCACATGGCTAGGTTTTTGTTTGTTTGTGTGTGTTAAGTGTCTTAGTCCGGATCCAAACTCAAGTCCTTCTGACTATAGGGCTGGTGGTCTATTCACTGTGCCAACTAGCCACCCCTCGGCTCTTTTTTTGATCATGGATTTCAGGTAGTTCAATAATTTAAAATTATCTGTTCTGTATCTATTCTCCAGGTCAGTTGTTTTTCTGATAAGATATTTCACATTATCTTCTATTTTTTCATTGTTTTGGATCAGCTGTATAATATCTTGATTTCTCATAGTCATTAATTTCCATTTATCCCAATCTAATTTTGAAGGAACTCTTTTCTTCAGTGTGTTTTTGAACTTCCTTTTCCATCTAGCCAGTGCTGCATTTTGAGGCATTCTTCTCCTCATTGGCTTTTTGGAACTCTTTTGCCATTTGAGTTAGTCTATTTTTTAAGGTGTTATTTTCTTCAGTATTTTTTGGGTTCTCCCTTAACAAGCTGGTGACTTGTTTTTCATGATTTTCTTGCATTACACTCATTTCTCTTCCTAATTTTTCCTATGCTTCTCTTACTTGATTTTCAGAATCCTTTTGAGCCCCTCCATGGCCGGCAAGCAATTCATATTTATGATTCATTATTAGTTTTTTTTTTTAATATCCTGCAACTTTGCTAAAGTTGTTCATTGTTTCAGGTAGCTTTTAAGATGATTCCCTATGATTCTATAAGCATATCATTTGCAAAGAGTGATAGTTTTGTTTTCTCAATGCCTGTTCTAATTCCATCAATTTCTTTTTCTTCTCTTATTGCCAAAGCTAACTGATAGTAAAATATTGGATAATAGTGGTGATAATGGGTATTCTCATTTTACCCCCAATATTATTGGGACTGCTTCTAGTTTATCCCAATTACAGATAATGCTTGCTGATCATTTTAAATACATACTGCTTATCATTTTAAGGAAAATCCCCTTTATTCCTATGTTCTCTGTTTGTTTAATAGAATGGGTGCTGTATTTAGTCAAAAGTTTTGTCTGAATATATTGAGAATCATATCATTTGTTAGTTTTATTATTGATATGATCAATTAATCTAATAGTTTTCTTAATATTGAACCAGGTCTGCATTCTTGGTATAAATCCCACCTGGTCATAGTATATTATCCTTGTGATACATTACTCTAATGTCTTTGCTAAATTTTGTATAATTTTTTTCATCTATATTCATTAGGGAGGTTGATTTATAATTTTCTTCATCTGTTTTGCTTTTAACTGTTTTAGGTACTGGCACCCTATTTGTGGCCCTAAAAGAAATTTGATGGTACTCATTCTTCTCCTAGTTTTCCAAATAGTTTATATACTATTCAAATTAATTGTTCTTTATAATATTTGATAGAATTTACTTGCAAATCCATTTGGCCTGCAGATTTTATTTTCCTAGGGAGTTCACTGATCGGTTGTTCAATTTCCTTTTCTAAAATAAGGTTAAGTATTTTATTTCATCTTCTGTTAATCTGGTCAACTTATATTTTGTAAATACTCATCCATTTCACTAAGATTGTCAAATTTATTGCCATACACTTGCGCAAAATAACTCTTAACTATTCTTTTAATTTCTTCTCCATTAGTGGTGAATTCATGCTTTTCATTGTTTTTTTTTTAATTGTTGTCTTCATTAATTTGTTTGTTTACTTTTAGTTTATAAGATTAAGTTCCACAATTCCTTGAGTTTCAAATTTCTCCCCCTTTCTCCTCTCCCACCCTGCCATGGTGGTGTACAATAATCAAGTATAGGATCTGCAAATACTTTCACAATTAGACATTAGTCAGGTTAGAAAGAAGAAATGTATTGTATGGAATGAACAATGGGAAAAAAGAAACAAAACCAAACAAGATAAAGAAGAACAGGTAGTTTGCTTCAATCTGCATTCAAACTCTGTTCTTTCTAGTTCTTTCTCTGAATGCACCCTTTGCATTCTTGATACTGTCAATTTGTTGTTCTTTCTCTCTTTAATCAATATTAAACAAATATCTGTTTTGTGAATTTTTTTCATAAACTACCTCTTATTTTTATTTATTGGTTGAACACTCTTTTTTTTTCCCAGCTAGGTGACACTAGGCAGGTCATTTAAATGATCTCTTTCTGTTTGTTTGTTTTTGGTTGTTGTTGTTTTGTTTTGTTTTTAAGCTTTTATTTATTTATTTTTAGTTTCCAACATTCATATCCACAAGATTTTGAGTTACACATTTTCTCCCCACCTTTCCCATACCCCCACCACAAGATATCAAGTATAGTGAATACCCCTTCCATCTATTTGCTCACTCTTATATCCACCGCCATCACCCTCCCAACTTTCTAATAGGGCTGGATGAATTTCTCTATCACAGTGCCTGTATATCTTATTTCCCAGTTGAAAATTAAAAAAAAAATTAACGTTTGGCTTTAAAACCTTGATTTCCAGATTGTTTCCCTTCTTCCTCCCCACCCAACCCCATTCGGAAGACAAGCAATTCAATACAGTCTATACATGTGTAGTGACCCAAAACATTTCCATTGTATTTATATTGTGATAAACTAACTGTATTTCCTTCCATCCTATCCTGTCCCCCACTTATTCTGTTTTGTACTTTGATCCCCTTCCTTTTCAAAAGTGTTTGCTTCTAACAACTTCCTCCCCCAAATCTGCTCTTTCTTCTATCACCCCCCTTTTATCCCTTTCCCCCCTGCTTTCCTGTAGGTTAAGTTACCCAGTTGAGTATGTATCTTATTCCCTCCTTAAGCCAAATTCAATGAGAGTAAGGTTGATTGTGAAGAGATTTCTCCTAGTTCTGCTCTTCTCGCTCAGAATCAGTTTACGTAAGTCTCTCCAGGTTATTATGAATTCTGTCTATTTCTCATTTCTTATAGTACAACAGTATTCCATTACATTCATATACAGCAACTTGTTCAGCCATTCCCCAATTGTTGGGCATCCCCTTGATTTCTAATTCTTTGCCACCACAAAAAGAGCCACTGTAAATATTTTTGCACATACAGGTCCTCCTCCCACTTCTCTGATCTCTTTGGGATATAACCCCAGATGTGGTATTCCTGGGTGAAAGGGATTTATTTATAACCCTTTGGGCATAGTTCTAGATTGGTTTCCAGAATGGCTGGATCAGTTCACAACTCCACCAACAATGCATTAGCGTTCCAATTTTTCCACATCCTCTACAGCATTTATCATTTTCCTCTTTTGTCATCTTAGCCAATCTGGCCAGAGAGATGTGGTACCTAAGAGTTGTTTTGATTTGCATTTTGCTAATCACTAGTGATTTAGAACATTTTTTCATATGCTTATAGTTATCTTTGATTTCATCTTCTGCAAGCTGCCTGTTCATACCCTTTGACTATTTATCAATTGGGGAGTGGCTTGTACTCTTATAGATTTGAATCAACTCTCTGTATATTTTAGAAATGAGGCCTTTATTAGAGACATTGGTTGTAAAAATTAGTTTTCAATTTTCCACTGCCCCCTTAATCTTGTTGACATTGGCTTTATTTGTACAGAAGCTTTTCAATTTAATGTAATCAAAATTATCCATTTTGCATTTTATAATGCTAACTCTTGTTTTGTCAAAAAGTATTTCTCTCTCCATAGATCTGACAAATGAATCATCCCTTGCTCTCCCAGATTAGTTGCAGTATCAGCATGTATACCTAGATTGTGCACCCATTTCAATTTTATTTTAGTGTACAGTGTTAGATATTGGTGTATGCCCAATTTCTGCCATACTATGTCCCAGTTTTCCCAGCAGTGGTTGTCAAATACTGCATTCTTATTCCAAAAAACTGGGGGTTTGTGGTTTATCAAACAGTATGTTACTATAGTCATTGGCTGCTGAGTGTCATGTACCCAATCTATTCCATTGGTCCACTACTCTGTTCCTCAGCCAGTACCAAGTAGTTTTGATGATTGTTGTTTTATAATGCAGATTAAAATCTGCTATGGCTAGGCCACCTTCCCTAACATTTCTTTTCATTAATTGCCTCAACATTCTGGTCCTTTTGTTCTTCCAAATGAATTTTGATGCTATTTTTCTAGCTCTACAAAGTAATATTTTGGTAGATTTATTGGTATAGCACTAAATATGTAAAATAATTTAGGTAAAATTATTGTTTTTATTATATTAACTCAACCCAGCCATGAGCAATTGATGTTTTTCCAATTAGTTAGATCTGACTTTATTTGTATGAAAAGTGTTTTGTAATTTATTTCCTCTTCATTTAGTATGGGCAACTTATATTTCTGTAAATATCCATCCATTTCATTACGACTGTCAAATTTATATGCATACAATTGCGCAAAATAATTCCCAATTTTTGTTTTAATTTCCTCTTCAATGAAGGTAGATTTATCCTTTTCATTTTTGATACTCATAATTTGGTTTTCTTCTTTCATTTTTTACAATATTGACTAAAGGTTATCAATTTTATTGGTTTTTACATAATACCTGCTTTAGTTTTATTTGTTAATTCAATAATTTTCTTAAATTCAATTTTATTAATCTCTCCTTTGGTTTTCATTATTTAAAATTTAGTATTTAATTGGGGATGTTTAATTTGTTCTTTTCCTAACTTTTCCAGTTGAATGCCCAATTTATTGACCTAAATTTTCTCTATTTTATTTATGTATGCATTCAGGGATATAAAACTTCCCCTAAGAACTGCTTTTGCTGTATCCCACAAGTTTTGGTATGTCATCTCATTATTGTCATTCTTTTGAATGAAGTTACTTATTGTTCTTATAATTTCTTGTTTGACACATTCATTCTTTATGATTAAGTTATTTAGTTTCCAATTAGTTTTTAGTTTATCCTTCCATGGCCATTTATTACATACAATTTCTATTGCATCATGATCTGAGAAGGATACATTTAATATTTCTGCCTTTCTGCATTAAACTCTGAAGTTTTTATGTCCTAGTATTTTATACAATTTTTGTATATGTGCCATGTATCACTGAGAAGAAGGTATATTCCTTTTTATCCCCATTCAATTTTTTCCAGAGGTCTACCATATCTATCTTCTCTAAGATTCTTTTTACCTACTTAACTTCTTTCTTGTTTATTTTGAGGTTAGATTTATCTAGCTCAGAGAGGGAGAGACTGAAGTCCCCTACTATATAGGTTTTTTTAAGCAATTGGGATTAAGTAACTTGCCCCAGGTTACACAGCCAGTTATTTTCATGTGGGTGTTAAGTATCTGAGGCCAGAACCAATCCCAGGTCTTACCGACTCCGGGGCCGGCGCTCTTACTCACTGTACCACCAAACTGCCCCCTCTAGTTTAGTTTTGCTACGTATTTCTTCCTCTAACATCCTTAACTTCTCCTTTAGGAATCTGGATGCTGTAACACTTGGTGCATAAATGTTTAGTACTGATATTGCTTCATTTTTGATGGTGCTTTTTAGCAGGATATAGTTTACTTCCTTATCTCTTTTAATTAGCTCTATTTTTGCTTTTGCTTTGTCTGAGATAAGGATTGCTACCCCTGCTTTTTTTTCTTCTTTTTTACTTTAGCTGAGGCTACTCCAGCCTTTTACCGTTACCCTGTGTGTATCCCCCTGTTTCAGTTGTATTTCTTGTAAACAGCATATTGTAGGATTGTGGTTTTTAATCCATTCTGTTATCTGTCTCCGTTTTATGGGAGAGTTCATCCCATTCACATTCACAGTTATGCTTACTATCTGTCTCTTTCCCTCCATCCTATTCCCTCCCCTTTTATGCTTTTCTTTTTCCCCCCTTCTCCCTTCCCTTCCTTAAGAGTTTTCTTTTTGACCACTGCCTCCCTCAGTATTCCATTCTTATTAGCCCCCCTCCCTTTTCCTACCCTTCTCCTTTACAGCTTCTTCGTTCCCTTCTAACTTACCCCTCTTTTATATCCCTTCCCCCCTCCTACTGCCTGTAGGGTATGATAGATTTTTATATTTAATGTAGTATATTATTTCTCCCTTGAACTAAGATTAATGAGAATAGATCTCATGCAATGCTCCTCTCCCTCCCCTCTTTCCCACTATTATGATACATTTTATGTCTCTTCTTGATAGAGTCCTATACTTAACTGATTATTTTATTCCCTCCTTGCACGAGAACCAATGAGGGGAAAGCTCATATAATGCTCATCTCCCTTCCTTCTTACCCTCCTCTATAATATTTTTATGCCTCTTTGTGTGGCATAATTTAATCTTTCCTGCTTCATTCTTTCCTCTTCTTCCATTACAGTCCCTTTGCAGACTTTAATAAGGTTTTGTGTCATCATTTTGTGTAATTTATACCCACACCCTCTATTTATCTCTATTTCTTTTATATGTCACCATAGGTACAGAATTCTCAGTATTAACAGGTATCAGCTTCCCATATAGGGAGGTAAAATAGTTTGCTCTTATTAAATAACAAGTTATGTGTGCATATATGTGTTTGTGTTTTTTTTTTTTTACCTATTTACCTTTCTATGTCTCTTTTGATTCTTGTAATTGGAGGTTGAATTTTCCATTGAGTAATGGCTTTTTCATCAGGAAGGTCTAGAAGTCCATTATATCATTGAATGACCATCTCCTTGCCTGGAAGATTTCACTGGATAGGTGAACCTTGGTTGTAACCTGAGCTCTTTTGTCTTGTGAAAAATCATATTGCAGTTCCTCTTATCTTTCAATGTAGAAGCTTCCAGATCCTGTGCGATCCTCACCATGGTTCTGCGATATTTGAATTGTTTCTTTCTGGCTGCTTGTAGTGTTATCTCCTTTATCTGATTGTTCTAGAATTTGGCTACAACATTTTGCGGACTTTTCAATTTGAGATCTCTTTCAGGAGGTGCCCAGTATGTTTTCCGATTGAATGTCATGTGATATTTATAGTCATGGTCTTTATCATGATAATGGGTGCTGTAAATATTGCATTGGTGCTACATTACTTTGAATGGAATTAGGCCAGGAAATTGGGTTTGTTGCTCGTCTAATTTCTAAATATGCATATGATGGAAGAAAACCTGATCAGAAGACCTACCATGTATCTCCTCAATAGAAAGGAATAAAACAGAACTGTGCCTATAATTGCAAAGAAAATTAAGCACAAGCTGAAAGAAAAGGCAGAAAGCAATAAAACAAAAGATATTTCAAGAAAAAGAATACCAAGTTTGTTAAAAACAGAAGGAAAACAGGCCAAGGGGAAAAAAAAGTAAAACTAACTAGGAAAAGAAAATTAGAGTACATAACAATGGGAGGAAGTTAGGGATTCTAAATAAAGAAAGCTGGAAATATAGCTAGTCTTTTTACTAATGATAATTCTTTTTTAACTTTAAAAATTTTTTAACTTTATTTTCCCCAATTACATGGTAAAAATTTTAACATTTCAAAAAATTTACATTCCAAATTCTATTACATCCTCTCTCGCTCTTCCCTCTTCTCTCCCTAAATTGAAAAATAATCTAATCTATGTCATACATGGTCAATCATGTAAAACATTTCCATAGTATTCATTTTGTCCAATAAGGCTGAAACACACAGAAAAAAAGAATTACAGTGAAAAATAGGATATTTCAGTCTGTATTCAGAGAGCATCAGTTATTACTCTGCTGGGGGATAGTATTTTTCATCATGAGTCCTTTGGAATTATCTTAGATTATTCTGTTGCTTAGAATAGCTAAGTCATTCACACTTCTTCACTGTACAGTATTTCTTTGGCTGTGTACAATGTTTTCTGAGTTCTTCTGTTTTCATTTTGCATCAGTTCACTTAAGTCTTTCCTGTTTTTTTTTCTGAAATCATCCTGCTTGTCATTTCCTATAACACAATAATATGCCATCATAATTATATACCACAGGTTCTTCAGCTTTCCCCCAATTGATGGGTATCCCCTCAATTTCCAATTTTTAGCCACCACAAAAAAGATCCCTTGTAAAAAAGTATTGTACAATATTTACCCTTTTACCTTATTTTTAAAATCTCTTTGTGATACAGATTATCAGTGGTATTTCTGGATCAAAGGATGTGCACAGTTTTATAGCACTTTCTGCATAGTTCCAAATTGTTCTCCAGAATGGTTAGATCAGTTCACAACTCTGCTAACACTGTACTAGTGTCCCAGTTTCCTCGTATTCCCTCCACTAGTTATCATTTTCTTTTTGGTAATGACTGACAAGATTAATGCTACTCCAAAGTTGTTTTCCCCTGAAAAAGAAAAGAATTTCCTAAAGCCACTTCAGAGTCACTTTCTAGAAGGACTCATCATGTAGGAGAGTGGTAAGCATTCTGAGATTTAGGATGGTTCCTTTTTTTTGTTTTTTTTTTTTAGAAAAGTCACTATGTCAGACCATTTCAAATGAGTTTCTATATTATTTACATGTAAATGTAAGAGTTCTAATTTGCCTTATGTAACATGTTCTTAGCTTGGGCTTTCTATTATTTTAAAAGCCTTATTTACCTCTGAGAAAATGGGTGCTCTTTACATCTATTCTGTTCACAGACAGAGGTAAATTCTTTCATTAAAAAAAAAAAAAACCAAAAGAAATTGTATCTTCTCATCTCCAAACCCTCCAAGTTTGTATACACTAATAAAGCATACCAAGATGACTAAACAAAGTGAAACAAATAATTTATCTGAACTAGAGCTAGGTGTAGATGGGAATTGCATCTGTGATTTCATCAGTATGGTAGACTCCCTGGTGAAGAAACACCTACCAACACCTTCCCTGTTACTATATTGAGAGGTTATCTGAATTCACAAAGGCCACACAAGTGTTTCTGAAAAATGTCAGAGACAAGACTTAATTTATGTCCTCCTGGTTCCATGGCCACTTCTCTAATCAGTTCTTTCCAAATGCTTCAGTCTTTACAAAAAAGAAAAATAATAAATATTGGAGGGAATATGAAGAAACTGGGGCACTAATATACTGTTAGCAGAGTTGCAAACTCACCTAACCATTCTAGAGAGTAATTTAGAATTATGCAGAAAGTTCTATAAAACTGTGCACATCCTTTGATCTAGAAATACCACTTCTAGGTGTGTATCAAAAAGGGATTTTAAAAATGATAAGTACCAAAAATCCAGATATCATATATCATTCTTGCCAAGGAACATTAAGGTAGTATTATGGGAAATATTCAAACACAATCTGTCTATAATCTTAATACCAGTGTTTGGTATGAGTCATTTTACTCAAATGTAACTATTTCCAATGGGAATTGTTGGATAGAGGATTGAATTTGGTGACAGATTTCAAATTCTTATTCTGAAATTTAATACATGTGTGATCATGGTCAAATTACTTAAACTCAGTTTTGTCATTTACATATTGGCAATAACAAGGACTATAGCCAATACTATTAGGTTTAAATTGCATTAATCAAGTAATGGGCATGTGTTAAAGAGTAGCCATGCATGAGGAAGCAGGAAGGATGGAAGGAAGAATCCTTGCTTTGAAGGAAATTCTACTCAGTCAGAGGAAACAAAATGTGTATATATGGAATTATAAAGTAAGGATAATTTTACCAGGAAGATATATTAGTAGGTGAGGGGATCATATATCTTCATTTAAGAAGTGGCATTTGGGCTGGGCTTTGAAGGAAAGTAGGGAACCAAAGAAAAAGAGGTAAACAGGGAATGCATTCCAGTATTGGGGGAAATCAGTTCAAAGTTACAGAGAATAGAGATTTCTCTGTGAGAATTGCAGGAAGGCCAGTTTAGCTCCAATACAGTGTATGAAGGAGGAAAATGCATTGTAGGTATGGAAAGATAGACTTGAGCTCAATTGTGAAGGCCTTTAAATGACAAAGAGGTATATTTACTTTATACTGGAGAAAATAGGAACAAGGCACTAATGTGTTCAGATCTATACTTTAGACAAATCTCCTTGGCTATATGGAAATTGGTGTAGAGAAAGTTGCTAAGTTGAGGCTAGGAGGCCAATTAGAAAATTATTGCATGGATCCATTCAAGAGGAAGTAGGGTCTTGAAATGGCGCATTGACTTTATGAGTGAAGAAATGGGGAGAGGTAGAACTGTGGCATGTGAAGGTAAAATGAACATAATTTTGTTATTGATCAATTTTGAGGGTTTAGGGAAAGAGAATGTAGCAAAGGTATTGGGTTAGGGGGAAAACTAGTGAGTTTAAGTTTGGAAATCTTGAGATATTAAGGGACTATTCTATTGGGAATAAATAGAAGGGGGTTTGTGATGCAGGTTTAAAACTCAATAAAGGGCCAGATTGGATAAATAGATCCAGAAGTCATCCACTTTGAAAGTATAATTCAACTCATGGAATCTGATAGTATCATCAAAATAAAGTGCAGTGTTACAAGAGATAAAAAAAATAAAACTAGGACAAAATCTATAATAAACAAGTTTTAGGAGGATACGGATGATCCTACACAGAAGATGGAGAAAGAGTGACCAGACAAAGGAAGAAATCAGGAAAAATGCACTGTTATGAAAACACAGGAAAAACAGACTTGTCAGGAGAAATGATGATCAAAAGAATCAAATAAAGAAGCAGAAAAACCATGAAGGATGAGACATGAAAAGAGGTCTTTGGAAGTTAATCAATTGGAATAAAGGTCATCAGAAATTTGGCAATTAAGAAATAATTGCTAACTTCGTGAAATTTAATATTTTATTTTTCCAATTACTTGTAAACTAATTTTAATGTCCTTTTCTTTTTCTCCAAATTTTGAGTTTCAAATTCTTTCCTCCCCTCTTAACCTCCCTGAGTTGAGAAGGCAAGCGATTTGACATAGGTTATACATGTATAATCATCCAAAACACATTTCCCTGTAAGTCATGCTATAAAGAAAGCGCAGAAAACTAAAACAAGAAAAACAAAGAAAATAAATATAAAGTATCTCTGATCTGTATTCAGGCTCCACCAGTTCTTTCTCTGAAAAAGGATAGCACCTTTCTTTGTAAGTCCTTCAGAATTTATAATTGATAACTTTGGAGAGAGCGTTTTCAGTTAATTAAGCAAACTGGAGGCCAGAATGCAAAGGGTCAAGGAATGAGTAAATCTAGAGAAATTAAAGGCAAATAATATTAGAAAACAAACAAATTTCTTTGCTAAGTGCTGGACTGTGAAAAGAAGTAATTCAAGAAAATAGCCTGATGGGATAGGAAACAATATATTTAAAGTAGTTGGCATAAAATTTTGTGAGTAAAACACTTTGTGAACTTTAAAGTATTTCACAAATATCAAATATCAATCATTATTAAATTTTACAAACTTCTTTCTAACTGCTTGCCTACATTTGTCCTATGACTGAGCTAAATTCTATAATTGCTTGTTCATCCAAAATATGTTGAGCTATCCTACTTTTCTGTACCTATGTTTATTCCTTTCCCATTATTCATAAATACCCCCCTTATTTTTCTGCTAAAATTCAAATATGCAACAATCCCCAAATTATATAGTATCCAATTCATGAAACTCTTTCTGTTCCCCAGTCATATATTCTCCTCTTCACCAGTGGGGACTTTACAGTACTTTAGGTTTTTATATTTAATTGATTTCAGTTTGAACTGGGATTATTTATCTGTATGTTCTATAAGGTAACTTATTATATCTTGTTTATCTTTTTTATTTTTTCAGGGAGGAAGGCAAGGCAATTGTAATTAAGTGATCTGTCCAAGTTCACACAGCTACTAAGTGTTTCAAGTGTCTGAGACCGGTGTTGAATTCAAGTCCTCCTGACTCCAGAGGTAGTGCTCTATTCACGGTGCCACCTATCTTGTTTGTCTTCATATCCATCAGAATAGTGTCATATATAGAGACATTTTCCCCATAATTATTTGGCAAATTTATACTGAATAGAGCTTAAGATAGTAATAATACTATTTTGGAGAAATTTAATTTCCTTAAATCATTTCATGTTTTTTTTCCTATAAGGTGTCTATAAGAAATTATAATTTAAAAGAGTTTATTCATTATAAGTTTTAAATGACGCATGCATATCAAAAGTAACTAAATCTTAGTGAGGATGAATATTTATATATGCACTCAAAACTCTAAGGCTATTCAGTTTTTGTAATTTTTGCATTGTCATACATTATACGGCAGAATCAATGGCAACAAGGTTATTGAGATTTCAAAGAAATAAGACTTGGGAATAGAACTTTGCACAATGCCTGCAGTACCTGGGAAGTGAGACCATCTTACTGACTTTCTAAATAAGGGCAGGAGATACAGAGCTATTAGAGGCTTTTATAGTCCAGGTGTTCATCTGTTCTTCATACACACAGGCATGACTAAATGGGAAATTGCTTTAGGCAGGAAATTTTCTCATCAGACGAGCCAATCTACTATTGAAAGATCACTCAGAGGATAAAGAAGTATCCTATAGAGTGCTCATTAAGATGAGCACATTTGTTTTATAAGCCAAATTGTCTAGGGCCTAATTTATAATGCTCCAAATTAGAAGCATCTTTATTCAAACAGGACATAACTATAACTACAAAAAACTCTATTACATGTAGCCAGCTAGTGAAAGCAGTGTAGAAATGAACTGACAGAAATATTTGTGCCTGTGTTTACTGTAATTGGAACCTTGAAAAAACTGTTGCTGGGCTCATTGGGGCTTAGGAGTCCTGGGCTCACTCTCTCGAGTAACTAAAGTTTTTAATTAAGAACAGGATAATTTGAGGGAAGCCTGGCTTCTAATGACATTGATTCCTTTTAGTATTTGTAAGTTTATTGTCAACTATCCCAATGTCTTAGGGAATGTTTTGCTTTTGTCTCACATCTAGACATTCCCCAATGAAGAGTAGAGTTAAAAAGGAACTCAACGTGTAATTCAAATAATATATAGGATGTGAAATTTATTCCTAACTTTAGGACATGCTAAACCATAAAAATCTCATAAGCCTATGTTAACAGAATTGTATCCAATAACATAGTGTAACTGCTTTTAAAGTTTCCTAAAAGTTTCATACTTAAACTTCATCAGAAAGCAATTTACAGAGCTACTCCTTAGTTATTTTGCATTTCACCTCAGTTTGGCCTTGAAATTGTATTAACAACTTCCGGTATATGTCTTCTTGCAAATGACCAAGTTTCGACAATCCTACAGTGACTGTACTCTCTGATTTAGAGGGTACCACAGCACACTGCTGATGCTGAAACCAGTAAATGCTTTGAAAGTGCCAACCTTGTATTAAAGCACTGAGGATACAAACACAAGAAAAACGGTACCTAACATAATGAATGAGGGAGGGGAGTGCATAAACAGTAGCTGGAAAGTTTGTGGCAGGGGACGAAAAGGTCAGTTGACAAAGAAAAAGTGAAGTGAGCATAGCTGCATGGAATAATCTGCTTTTTTTTTCCTGGTGAATAAAGAAATGAACGTAAATATTTTTATCTGAATAGTCACAGAGAGATCATTCTGCCTGCATCATGCTCATGATTTATTTTCAAATCAAATTCAATAATGAAAATACACATGCATATCTACATTGATCAAAGCATTGCCATGGTTTCTGTAGGATTCCAAAGACATAAGTGGCCTCAAGGTAATTAAGGTTCAGTGGGGTCAGCAAATATAAACAACAGACAACCTAATTAAAATCCATTAGAACAATAAAATAGATGTCACTAGTTATTAATTATCAGATGAACTAGATACATCTTAATTGCTTTAAGAAAGATCAGAAAGAGAGGGAGGGGAACTTTGAAACTTGGAGCGAGATAGCATTCACAAATTAGCACTCTAAACCAAACTTTCTCTCATCAACACAAAACACCAATAAGAAACATGCTGAATAAAGTAATAAAAATGAAAAAGTGGGGAAAGCAATCAATTTTCTCACTGTATTATTCCAACCTGAAAATATAATAGGGTCCTTGAATCAGTCCCTCTAGCTTCACTGACCTGATTTCTATGCCAACATATACCAATGAGCACCTGCTATCCATTGTGGAAATGAAGAATAATACAACCCAAAAAGTCCAAAGGGGGAGTATAGAATAAGCATAGTTTCAAATATATTAAAGAATATCCCTCTAAAGACTGCTTTTTTTTTATTCAAACTATGTAATACGTAAAAAGGTAGATAGTCCATGGGGGTGGTCCAGCAGTACAACTGCTGAAGAATCACTGCAGATAGAAAATGGACTGGACTCAGAAATGAATGGGAAAGAGTAAATTGTTTTGCCTTTGGAAAATGGTGTAATACTTTTAAAAACTCCAAACTCTTCTTGAAACAAAACCTCATGTTATTTAATAGGAATAATCTTCTAGTGTTATATGTTTGTGAATCATAGAATGCTACAACCTTCATAGACTCACAATTGTGTATCACTTAAAAGCACTGGAGACTTTCCTAGTGGGCATAAATATGGTATACATACAAAAATATTATAAGGTACTACATCAAAGAATAATGGGAGTCAGCCACATAATGAGAGGGGAAGATAAGGATCTTATATAACTATAAACTAGAATTTCTTTTTTGTTTCTGACACAAAATAATTTGTAATTTCATATTTGTTAAATATATAAAGATGATTTTCTTATGATAGTTGTTAAAACTTGGATTGTTCCTATGTGATAACAAAAGAACTCTTGAAAAAGGAAAAAGAAAAAAATTGATTAATTGGTAATCTAGTGTCTCCTATCTTTTGTAGGAAGATTTTCCAATGCTTTTCCTCTGAATTTACCATTCATCTAGTCTGTGCAGATCTTGCATGTATGTACATTTTTTCTCCCATTAGAATAAAATCTGCTTGAGGGAAAGGACCATGTTTTTATCCCCACCTCTTTATTTTTAATCACCAGTACTTATTTCAGTGCTTCTTGTATAGTAAGTACCTAATAAATTGACTAAATCCCATGCTAGAAAATCAAGTTTTGACAGAAGTTTTTCACAGACTTTTAATTACTAAATTAATTTGATGACTTGGAATTATGTAGATGATTTAGGTAAAATTTGTGTTTAGGATTTTTTCCCCCAAAGAACAGAACATTTTGAATGATAGCAATAATGTCATAAGTCTATTCTAAAAATAGAATTTTAGAAAACCCATTCATCTGGGTTTTCTCCTTTCCAAGTAAAAGATAAGTTTTCTTTTTTTATAATTGTATCTTCCTACACATAGGATGCAGTGACAGATATCACATCAAAGCATTTTACTTTTAATATAGAATACCACAAGGAGAACTGAAAGGAGTTTAAAAAGTAGAAATTGGCTTTGACATTTTGGTCTATCAAGTCAGAATTGTGGGTAATTAGTTTCAAGCAGACCCACTTTTTCATTTTAAACCTGAAGAAGGAAAATGGTCATAATTATTTCAGCAATAGACATGCAAAAATAGAACTGTCCATAATTCCTTAGCCTGTCAATGTTCTCTATTTGAAGTCCTGGAAAGTTAATACAAAAAGCCACAGAACATATATTTTAAAGTAAAATGAACTACAATATATTAAACTAAATGTGATTCAAGTTACTGTATGAGATTTTGGGGAAAATATGATAAACACTAGCATATAAATGCTGTGCTTTGTACCAACTTGGAATGTGTTGAAAAACCTAAGAGAAAAGACACCTCATGCATAAGAATAAACTACCTTATCTTGTTTGGTAATTTTTTTTAAGTGCACAATTCCGTGAAAATATTAAATGATTCAAGAGACAGGGAGAGCTATATCAAGTCCAGTTATAAAAAGCAACAGTAAAACATAGTTTTGAACAATATTACCTAATTAGTAACTTTAACCCAGACATGCTCAGAATTTTCCCTTTTAAAGACAACTCCCTTTTCTTCCCCATGCTGCATTAAAATCATCTCTTTAAGTACTTTGTAAGACATTAGATAAGTCTCTCAGGATATTCAAGGCAATTTAAAAGAAGGTACAGACAAGAATAGATTGTCAACTTAATACATCTTTAGGGAAAATGGGATATAATCCTGAGGAAAAATAGTACTAGAAATAACAATATAACAATAATAATAATTCCAATTTCATCTAAAAGTAGCAGAGCTTGTCCCTCGAGTTCTCCATTCCAGATATTTTTATTCTCCTTTAAATCAAGTAATGCTACAATGAGTAGCTATGTGAATTTTAAAATTCATCTAAAGAAATACTATTAACAAAGGCAAAGTGATTAGCATGGTCCCTGTGGGAAGCAAATACTTGAGGATATAAGATATGCTCTTCCTTTCTGTATGACTAATGGTGGTGTATTTTGATTTTTTTCATGGGACACCACAAAGATATTTATTTGTTAAGAGGACTTGGCATTCCAATGGTGTTGTCATGGTGTGAAGCTCAGTAGAAATGGAGGCTACTAAACCATATATAAGAATTTCCCCAAAGACTGCATATTGATTCACAAAACCTCACACTAATATAATGTGTCCTATTATATATTTTATTTTGTTAAATATTTCCCAGTTATATTTTAGTCTGATACAGCCACGCTTGGGTGTACTGTTGGCAACAATATCAATCTGATGATCAAGTGTTTAGCACCTGTGGCATAGAGAATTTCCAAAACTCTTCTATCGATACAGATAGAAGCTGTTCTACAATTCTAGTTCTGGGACTGTAATTATAGATTTATACGGTGTACAAAATCATGCTTTTTACCACTAACTACATTTAAATGAGAGGAAGTATCTTCACTCATTTCATAACTAAGGACAATAAAGGCATTATGACTTCTAGCAGTCAAGATGGAAAAATAAGCAGTAAATCTTTTTTGTTTGTTTGTTTTGTTTTTTGTTTTTGTTTTTTGTTTTTAAACAAATGCTTTATTAACTTCTGTTTTACATCATTCATTTCCGCCAGATTTTGAGTTACAATCATTTTCCCCCCGTTATTCCCCTACCCAACCTTACAGAATAGCAGTCCCACAAGATATCGCTTCCTCCAATCTGCTCTCTCCCATACCTTCTCCAATACCCCCTTCGACTTTTCCATTAGAGGAAGGTGAATCTTTGTGTCCCAATGCCTACACATCTTATCTCCCAATTATAAGCAAAAGAGTATTAATAATAGTATTTATATATATTTGAAACATTTAATCTTAAGACCTAGAATTTCAGATCCATTTCCTTCCTCCCTTCTCACCCATTCCCTCTGGGGAGATAACTAATTCAGTATATGTTGTACATGTCTAGCTATGCAAAACATTATCATAGTAGATATATTGTACAAGGCTACTTATAATTCCCTCCCACTCATACCACCCCCCACCTGGTCCATTCCCTACATGATCCTGTCCCTCTTCTATAGTGGGTATTTCCAACCTCCCCTCCCCCCCATCGATCATCCCTCCTCTCATCCCCCTTCCCCCTATTCTGCTGCAGGTTGAGATATCCCATTTAGTATGTATGTCATTCTCTCCCTGAACCAAATTCAATGAGAATGTGGATTTGCCTTTTTTATTTCCCTTCCTATTCTCCCCCTCCCTTGCAACCACTTCCCTTTGCTTCTTCTACATGAGATAGTTTACCCTCCCCTGTCTCTCCCCATCTCCTCTTGCCACTTTCCTCTCTCACCTCATAATTTCATCCCTTGAGAATTCTCCCTTCCCAACAAATTCAACCTATGCCCTCTATCCATATACACACACATTCACATATGTATTCATATGACCACACACCCTTCTTCCATTATTTTCATAGTGAGAAAGATATCATCACCCACAGTTATTGTTTTTCCATATAGGAATGTAAATAGTTCAACTTTGATAAGCTCCTTTTGATTTCTTTTCCCTGATTACCTTCTCAGGCATCTCTTGCTTCTTGTGTCTGGATGTCAAATTTTCTATTCAATTCTGGTTGTCAAATTTTCTATTCAATTCTGATTTTTTTCCTCAAGAATGCTTGAAAGTCCTCTATTCCACTGAATGACCATATTTTCCCCTGAAACAAAATACTCAGTTTTGCTGGGTAGGTGACCCTTGGGTTCATTCCCAGTTCTTTTGCCCTCTGGAATATCATATTCCATGCCCTTCGATCCCTCAGTGTAGAAGCTGCCAGGTGCTGGGCTATTCTGATTGTGTTTCCACAATATTGAAATTGTTTCTTCCTGGCTGCTTGTAGTATTTTCTCCTTGATCTGGGGATTCTGGAACCTGGCTATAATATTCCTGGGAGTTTTCTTTTTGGGATCTTTTTCAGGAGGTGATCGGTGGATTCTTTCAACCTCTATTTTGCCCTCTGGATCTAAAACATCAGGGCAGTTTTCCTTGAGAATTTCTTGAAGGGTGATTTCTAGGTTCTTTCTTTGATCATGGCTTTCAGGTAGTCCAATAATTTTTAATTGTCTCTCCTGGATCTATTTTCCAGGTCAGTGGTTTTTCCCATGAGATATTTCACATTGCCTTCTAATCTTTCATTTGTTTGGATCTGCTTAACAGCATCTTGATTTCTCATAAAGTCATTAGCTTCCATTTGCTCCAGTCTAACTCTGAAGGAATGAATCTCCTCAGTGAACTTTTGAGATTCTTTTTCCATCTGACAAATTCGACTTTTTAAGGCATTCTTCTCCTCATTGCCCTTTTGGGCCTCCTTTGCCATTTGAGTTAGTCTATTTTTTAAGGTGTTGTTTTCCTCAGTCAGGCTGTTGACCCTCATTTCATACTTTTCCTGCATCCTTCTCATTTCTCTTTCCAATTTTTCCTCCACTTCTCTTATTTGATTTTTAAAGTCCTTCTTAAGGTCCTCTATGGCCTGCAACCCGCTCATGTTTTCCCCTGGGGCTTTTGGAGCAGGACTTCTGACCTCACAGTCCTTTTCCCGCTCTATGCCCCCAAAATAGGAGTCTAGGGTTGCATTTTTCTGTTTCCTTTGCCTTGGCATGTTGCCACTTGATTACCTGACTTTTGGGCTTGTTGCCACACTATGGCTTTAAGTCCAGATAGAGGAATTTTCGTCCCGAACGTGTGGGGGGCAACTTCCGTTTCTGGCAAGCTGTAAACCCACCCACAACTTCCACCCCAGATCACAATCCAGATCCAGGGAGGTTAAAGCAAGAGTGATTACCCCCCAAGACTGATCGCTGGATCTCCCTACAATTAATTGCAGGCCAGGAGCTGGAGCTGCCTCTGAAAACTACCAAATGGCGTGTCTCCTCAGATGCTTCTAGCCCCCAGGGGAGGGAGCCGACGCATTCCCCCAAATACGGGTCCCAAAGTCCATAGGACACCAACACCAACCTCCCACTTTGTCTTAGGCATGTCCATGTTTATAATTCTGCAGTCGCCACAGCTCCTGGTGTTCTGGGGTTCCTCCAGCCGGCTGCTGGCCCTGCTGCCCTGGGGCCAAAACCTCAGCTCACGCGTGAGGTTAGCCTCTCTGCGTCGCTCTGTGGGTGCTGGGGCTCCAGAAGTTGTTCAGAGTCCCCCCCCCCCACATAGTTTGGGGGGAATCCGGGGGCAGAGTGGCCTGGACGAGCTGTTTCTACTCCGCCATCCTGGCTCCGCCCCCAGCAGTAAATCTTTGTAGCTCTCAAAAATACATTCATCTCAAAAAAACATAAAAGAGTGCCCCAGAACAAAAGTCCTGGAACATCAGAGCCAGTGGAAAGATAGATGGAATGGTCTTTTAGCTCTGGAGACTTGAAGGATCAGCAAAAAGGGTCTGTCTCACTTGGGTAAAAGGGAAGAGCAGCCCAGGACAAAGAGTGTCCCAACAAGTCAGCAACAAGCCCCACTTCAGCAAACCAGGGGAGATTCTGAAGCCCAGTGTAGTGGAGCAGGCAAAAGCTAACACCTGATCCCCACCAAGTGCCTCTGCATAGACAAGGGAACTGACAGACTCCAGTACTAAGAACCACCTGCTTCAGGGTATTCTGAGGCAAATATGCATCTTCCAATGGCCTGAGCTCCATGTGCTTCAGAGCTGTTGTGGTCTGGTGGCTGGCTGGGCCTTCACATGCTTCAGTTCAGAATATTATTGTGCAATACAAAATGATGAACAGGTTTTTGAAAATCCTCGAAGGACTTGTATGAACTCATGGAAAGTGAAATGACCAGAACAGGGAAAATATTGTACACAGTATCAGTAACATTGTGTGATGATCAACTATGAGTGACTCAACTCTTCTCAACAACACAATGATCATAAACAAGTACAAAGGACTTACAATTTCCAGATAAAGAACTAATGGCTTCTGAATCAGATCAAAGCATATTTTTCTCATTTATGTTAATCTTTGTTTCACTTTATGTTTCTTCTCTTGCAACTGTGAGTAATATGGAAATATTGTTTTACATGATAGCACATTTATAAATTATATCAAAATGACTGCCATTTTCAGAAGAAGGGAGCAAAGAGAAAGAGGGAGAAAAATTTGGAACTCAAAATGCTATAAAAATTAATGCTAAAGATTTTCTTGACATTTAACTGGGGAAAAAGTGCTATAAAAAGATAAAAAATAAAAATTAAGGGATAATTATGTTAGGTTTATGCCCTGAGAATTGATATTCCCTAACTCTCAGACCTGTAGGGGCAATCAGATCACTCTTTGGATATAGCATGGGGTCTAGAGTGAGGAATTCCTAAGTTTAAACCCAGTCTCAGACACTTTCTATCTGGGTGACCCTAGGCAAGTCATATAATCTCTCTTTGTCTTAATTCACTAGAGAAGGAAATGGGAGGCTATTCCTGTATCCTTACCAATAAAACCCAATGAAGAACATGGTTCATGATGTAACAAAAGAGTTGGCGCCACCGAACAACAACAAAACAAGTCTCAAACCAGAGACAAATTTTAAGATTTATGCATGAAGAGAAAGACAATAAAGCAACACTGCAAGATCTGCCTTTAGTCATGGAAAGTTCATTGAATTTAAAATGCAGAGACTATTTGGTTTCATATTTCATCCATTCCATTTGCTACCTGGTTGACCATGGCTTGGCCTCTCTGGGATTCAATGTTCTTATCTGTATTATGGAAGGATTGGCTTAGATATAAAATTTCTCCTAGCTATAGATCCTATGACACTAAATATGCATGATTACTTCTTCCTCTCAACCTAGATGGATTTCTGTCTTCCAAAATTAGGTTGTTGTTGGCTCTTGACATCTCCCACTCCTGGTGATATTCCATGCCTTTGTCCACTAGACATACAATGTGAGGGAAAAGAAGAAAATAAGCATGTAGTAAATGACTATTAAGTGCCAGAAAATGTACTAAATAATTTAAAAAATATTATCTCATTTGGTCCTCACAATAACGCTCTGAAGTTATGATAAATTAATAATAGTTACTAGTAAGAGTAGTATTAATTACTATTATTATCCCCATTTTTCAGCTGACAAAACTGAAGCAGACAGAGGTTAAGTGATTTAATCAGGGTCACAAAGCTTATAAATATATGAGGTCAGATTTGAAGTTAGGAATTCCTACCTCCAGTCCAATATTCACCTTTTCACCAAGCTGACTCAATGAAATTTCATGAGGTAAATATTTAGTAGAACTTTATTTAACCTAGGCCTATAATCTATTGTGGGAAAGAGTCAGCGTTACCTTCAAACTCAACAACTGGCCTGATATAGAAGAGATAATTTTAAATCATTGTACTACATGAAAGCCATGCTCAAAAAGAAAACTAGAAATCATCATTAAAGAAATTGTCAAGGAAAAATGCTCTGGGATTCTAAAACCAGAGGTCAAAATAGAAATGGAAAGAATCCACTGATCACCTCCTGAAAGGGATCCCAAAAGGAAATCTCCTCAGAATATTGTAGCCAAATTCGAGAGTTTCTACGTCAAGTAGAATATATCACAAATAGCCAGAAAGAAACAATTCAAGTACTATGGAAACACAATCAGGATAACACAAAATTTAGCAGCTTCTATATTAAGGAATGGGAGGACTTTAGAATATAATACTCCAGAAGTCAAGGAGTTAGGATTAAAATCAAGAATCACCTACCCAGCAAAACTGAGTTTAATCCCTCAGGGGAAAAATAAACATTTAGTGAAAGAGAGAAAGAGAGAGAGACAGAGAGAGAGAGAGACAGAGAGAGAGACAGAGAGAGAGAGAGAGAGAGAGAGAGAGAGAGAGAGAGAGACAGAGAGAGAGAGACAGAGAGAGAGAGAGAGAGAGACAGAGAGACAGAGACAGAGACAGAGAGACAGAGAGAGACACAGAGTAAGTTGAATATAACAGGAAATCTCAAAATAATATTGAGAGGCAAGAGAGAAATGTCCTGGGACAAGGAGGAAGGGAGAGGTAGAATGGGTTAAATTATCTCACATAAAAGAGGTAAGAAAAAACTTTTAACACTGGAGGCTAAGAGAGGAGTAGTTAGAGGGAATGAGTGAAACTTACACTCATTGCATTAGATTTAAGTAGAGAATAACAAACTCACACAATTGGGGATGGAAATCTATCCTATCCTAGACAAAAGAAAAGAGGAGGAAGAAATAAGGAAATGAAGGGTAATAAAGGGCAGGGAAGGTTGGGGGAGGGTTAATCAGAAGCAAACACTTTCAAAGAAGGACGGGGTCAAATGAAAGAATAGAATAAGCAGAAGGCAGGAGAGACTGGAGGGAATTACTGTTAGTCTCTCACAACATGACTGTTATGGAAGTGTTTTGCACAACTACAATGTATAACCTCAATCAAATTGCTTGCCTTTTCAATGAGGGTGGATGGACAAAGTGGAAGGGAGAGAATGTGTAACTCAAAGTTTTAAAAATGAATACTTTTCCCCCCAAATACTTTATTAACTTCTGGTTTACATCATTAAATTCCATCAAATTTTGAGTTACAATATTTTTCCCATTTTCCCCTACCCACCACCCCAGAATAACAGTCATACAGGATATCTCCTCAACCAATCTTCTCTCTCCCATCTTTTCTCCCCTACCCCCTTTGACTTTTCCAATAGGGCGAGGTGAATCCCCGAGCCTGATTGCCTGCACATCTTATCTCCCAATTATATGAAAAATACTATTAATCATAGTATTTATATATTTTAAATTGATTTTAAAAGGAAGAGAAGCAACTCAGTATATGCTGTACATGTGTAGCTATGCAAAACATTACCATAGTAGATACAGTGTAAAAGACTGACTATATTTCCCTCCCTCCCATCCCACCTTCCACCTGGTCCACTGCCCGCTTTAATCCTGTCCCTTTTCAAAAGTGGGTGCTTCCAACATACTTTCTCCCCCAGCCTGCCCTCCCCTCAACCACCTTCCCCCATCCCCGTTCCCCACACGCTCCTGTAGGGTGGGACACCCTATTTAGTATGCATGTCATTCTCTCCCTGGCCTGAATTCAAAGAGAATAAGGTTTTGCCTTTTAGCCTTCCTTTTCTTCCCCTCCCTTGCAATCACCTTCCCCTGCCTCCTCTACATGAAACAGTTCAACCTATTGTCTCTCCCCATTCCCACTCACCACATTACTCTCTCACCTCTTAACTTCACCTTTTAAGTATCATCCCTTCCTATTAAATTCAACCTATGCACTCTATCTATGTGTACCTGAAAACATATATATATATATATATATATATGTAAATACATTCACATATGAATTCAAATGCCCATATACACTTCTTCAACTATATTCATACTGAGAAAAGTTTCATCAGTTACAGTTATTGTTTTTCCATGTAGGAATATAAATAGCTCAACTTTCATAAGTTCATAGTGATTTCTTTTCCCTGCTTACATTCTCAAACATCTCTTGCTTCTTGTGTCTGAATGTCAAATTTTCGATTCAGCTCTGGTCTTTTCCTCAAGAATGCTTGAAAGTCCTATATTCCACTGAATGACCAAATTTTCTCCTGAAACATTACACACAGTTTTGCTGGGTCGGTGATTCTTGGATTTAATTCCAGTTCCTTTGACCTGCAGAATATCATATTCCATGCCCTTCAATCCCTCAGTGTAGAAGTTGCCAGATCCTGTGTTATCCTGATTGTGTTTCCAGAATATTGAAATTGTTTCTTCCTGGCTGCTTGTAATATTATCTCATTGATCTGGCAATTCTGGACCCTGACTACAATATTACTAGGAGTTTTCTTTGGGGATCGTTTTCAGGAAGTGATCTGTGGATTCTTTCAACCTCTATTTTGCCCTCTGGTTCTAAAACATCCGGGCAATTTTCCTTGAGAATTTCTTGAAGGATGGTTTCGAGATTCATTCTTTGATCATGGCTTTCTGGTAGTCCAATAATTTTTAGATTGTCTCTCCTGGAGTTATTTTCCAGGTCAGTGGTTTTTCCCATGAGATATTTTGCATTGCCTTCTATTCTTTCATTTCTTTGGATCTGCTTAATAGCATCTTGATTTCTCATAAAGTCACGAGCTTCCATTTGGTCCAGTCTAATTCTGAAGGAATTATTCTCCTCAGTGAGCTTTAGAGATTCTTTCCATCTGGCATATTTGGCTTTTTGAGGCATTCTTCTCCTCATTGCCTTTTTGAGCCTCTTTAGCCATTTGAGTTAGTCTATTTTTATGGTGTTATTTTCCTCAGTCAGGTTGCATTTTTCTGTTTATTTTGTTTCCTTTGCGAGGCATGTTGCCACGCAATTACTTGACTTTTGGGCTTGTTGCCACAGTAGGACTTTGCCACCAGCCAGGGGAACTTCTATCCTAAACCTTGGGGTTTTCTCAACTTCCAGAGGTATTAGTTGGGTGGCCTCTGTGAAGCCTCAACACACTCTGGCAACCTGCTCACCCACCCCAAGACCTCCAGCCCAGACTACAATCCATATCCAAGAAGGGTAAAGCAAGAGTGTTTACCCCCCAGCCTGATCATGGGATCCCCCTACAGTTCACAGGCCAAGAGCTGAAGCTGCAACATGGCAACATGGCACAAGCTGCACCTGCTCCTCAGCAGCTTCTCACTCCCAGGAGAAGAAGCTGACCCATTCTCCCAGCCAGTCCCAAAGTCCATAGGGCACTGACCTCTCACTTTGTTGAAAGGTGAATTGATAATTCTGGAAACTCCACAGCTCCTGGTGTTCTGGGTTCCCTCTGGCTGTTGGTCTGGCTGCCCTCAGGCTAAAACCTCAGACTAATGTGGGCCTGGGCTCAGCTCCCAGAGTGCTGTGATGGCAGCTCCCAGAGTGCTGTGCTGGCTGCTCCCTGCCGGGCTGCGGTCTCTCCTCAGTGGGAGGTTATCTTCTCTGTGTCATTTTGTGGGTTCTGCAGCTACAGAGTTTGCTCAGAGTCCCCCTTTTACATTATTTTGATATAGTGTGGGTTGGAGATCTGTGGAAGTGCTGTTTCTACTCTGCTATCTTGACTCTGCCCCCTCAAGCATCTAAAAATGAATATTAAAAATTGCTTTTACATGAACTGGAAAATAAGAATACAGGAAATGGGGTATAGAAATCTCTCTTCGGGGTGATCAGTCTGGGGGGTAATCACTCTTGCTTTACCCTTCTTGGATCTGGATTGCAGTCTGGGGTAGAGGTCTTTGGGTGTGTGACCAGATTGCCAGAGTGTGTGGAGGCTTCAGAGAAGCGCCCCCCCCCCCCCAGTAATACCTCCAGCAGCTGAGAAAATGCCAGCATTTTGGACAGAAGCTGTCCTGGCTGGTGGCAGAGTCCTACTGTGCCAAAAAGCCCAAAAGTCAAGTCATTGAGTGGCAACATGCCTAGGCAAAGGAAACAAAATAAACAAAAAATTTCAACATTAGACTCCTATTTTGGTGGCAAAGAGGATCAAAGCATGGAATAGGAGAAGGATTGTGAGGTCAGAAATCCTGTACCAAAAGCCCCAAATGAAAATATGAGGTGGTTACAGCCCATAGAGGACCTTGAGAAGCAGATAAGAGAAGTGGGGGAAAGTTGGGAAGAGAGATGAGAATGATGCAAGAAAAGTATGAAATGAGAGTCAACAGCCTGACTGAGGAAAATAGCATCTTAAAAATAGACTAAATCAAATGGCAAAAGAGTCTCAAAAAGGCAATAAGGAGAAGAATGCCTTAAAAAGCCAAATTTGCCAGGTGCAAAAAAGAATCTCAAAAGCACACTAAGGAGAATCATTCCTTCAGAATTAGACTGGAGCAAATGGAAGCTAGTGACTTTATGAGAAATCAAGATGCTGTTAAGCAGATCCAAACAAATGAAAGAATAGAAAGCGATGTGAAATATCTCATGGGAAAAGACACTTACCTGGAAAATAGATCCAGGAAAATAATCTAAAAATTATTGGGTTGCCTCAAAACTATGATCAAAGAAAAAATCTAGAAATCATCCTTCAAGAAATTCTCAAGGAAAATTGCCCTGATGTTTTAGAATCAGAGGGCAAAATAGAGGTTGAAAGTATCCACCAATCACCTCCTGAAAAAGATCGCCAAAAGAAAACTCCTAGGAATATTGTAGCCAGGTTCCAGAATCCCCAGATCAAGGAGAAAATACTACAAGCAGCCAGGAAGAAACAATTTCAATATTGTGGAAACACAATCAGGATAACACAGGATCTGGCAGCTTCTACACTAAGGCATCAAAGGGCATGGAATATGATATTCCAGAGGGCAAAGGAGCTGGGATTAAAATCAAGAATCACCAACCCAGCAAAACTGAGCATCTTGTTTCAGGGGAAAATCTGGTCATTCAACGGAGTAGAGGACTTTCAAGCATTCTTGAGGAAAAAAACAGAGTTGAATAGAAAATTTGACATTCAGACCCAAGAAGCAAGAGATGCTTGAGAAAGTTAACAGGGAAAAGAAATCATAAGGAACTTATCCAAGTTGAACTATGTACATTACTACATGGAAAAATTTTAACTGTAACTGATGAAACCTTTCTCAATATGAAAATAGCTGAAGAAGGGTATATGGGCATATGAATACATGTGTGATTGTGCATTTATATGTTTACAGGTATATATAGATAGAGTGCACTGGTCGAATTTATTGGGAAGGGATGATACTTAAGGGGTGAAATTGAGAGGTGAGAGAGGAACATAATGAGAGGAAATAGGGAGAGACAGAATGGGGTAAACTATCTTATGTAGAAGAGGCAAGGGAAAGTTGTTGCAGGGGAGGGGAAGAAAAGGAAGGCAAAAAGGCAAAGCCTTATTCACATTGAATTTGGATCAGAGAGAGAATTACATACATATTAAATGGGATATCTCACCATAAAGGAGAGTAAGAGGGAGTGGGATAGGGGGGACATGATGGAAGGGAGGGTAGGCTGGGGGAAGGAAAGTTAGAAGCACCCACTTTTGAAAAGGGACAGGATCAAAGTGGGCAGTGGACCATGTGGCAGGTGGGATAGGAGGGAGGGAAATATAGTCAGTCTTTTACAATATATATACTATGGAAATGTTTTGCATAACTACACATGTACAATATATACTGAATTGCTTATCTTCCCATTAAGGATGGGTGACAAGGGAGGAAGGGAATGCATCTGGAATTCGAAGTTTTAAAATCAAATGTTTTAAAAATATATAAATACTATGATTAATACTATTTTACATATAATTGGGAGATAAGATGTACAGACATTGGGGCAGGAGGA
The DNA here is from genome assembly GCA_011680675.1 of Gymnobelideus leadbeateri. Taxonomy (NCBI): domain Eukaryota; kingdom Metazoa; phylum Chordata; class Mammalia; order Diprotodontia; family Petauridae; genus Gymnobelideus; species Gymnobelideus leadbeateri. The sequence continues at coordinate 354,042 of WOXC01008112.1, forward strand.
TTCACCTTGCCCTACTGGAAAAGTGGAAGGGGGTATTGGAGAAGAGATGGGAGAGAACAGATTGGATGAGGGGATATCTTGTGGGACTGCTATTCTGGGGTCGTGGGTAGGGATAAAATGGGGGAAAAATGTAACTCAAAATCTGACGGAAATGAATGATGTAAACCAGAAGTTAATAAAGCATTTGAAAAAAAAAAAGCAATCTCTGTTGCCCTACAGGAAAATAGAAGAGAAGCAGATAAGAGTAGAGGGAAAAGGATGATACAAGGCAGGGAAGATTGGGGCAAGGGGTAATCAGAATGCACACAATCTTGGGTTTGGGAGAGGGGAGAGATGGGAAGAAAATCTGGAACTCAAAATCTTTTGGAGGTGAATGTTGAAAATTAAAATAATTAATTTATTAAAAAGTCACTTACTTCAAGGATCTTATATTCCACAGGGGCACAGTCCTATAGTTGTTCTCATAGGCCCCATTTTTTCCCTAGAGTCAAGAAAAATTCCATTATATCAGACCCTACCATTTTTGGTCTGAAAAAATTTCTGGTCCTGGAGAAAGGCTTTCTTCACATACACAGAGAAGTAATTATAAAATTATAATAAGTATAAGTACCTTCAAATTTAGACTAAGAAATAAATATGATCTCCAGAATCAGAGCATTATAATCTAGAAAAATAATATTGGATTTCTCAGCATTTAGTTTAGTTAGCTCCAGGGTTATACTGGATTCAACTCTAATTAGCTGGTGAGAGCCCTCTGTTAAATTTTCAGAATACACATTTACAACTCAGAAATGAGCAAAGACTATAAATTACAGCTTCATTTTTAAAATTTGCTGATTGTCTACAACTTAATAAAATGATTAGTTCACATTAAAAATAAAAATTTAGTTTCTTGTTCATCAATAAATACAATTCTTAAGGTTATTCTTTTTCTGTAAACAGGTAAGACAATGTTCATTGTTTGTTTGTTTTGAATATATGTCTTCCTTCACAGAGAAGCCCTTTCCTGCTTCATAAATTTTGGTATGTCTTCCCATGGTTATTATTACTTTAGAGAAATCGTTGATTGTTATGGTGGTTTGTTCTTTTACCCATTCATTCTTTAAGATTATATCTCTTAGTTTCTCTTTTTTTTTTGTTTGTTTTTTTCGAGGGCAATTGGGGTTAAGTAACTTGCCCAAGGTCACATGGCTAGGTTTTGTTTGTGTGTGCGTTAAGTGTCTGAGGTCGGATCCGAACTCAGGTCCTTCTTACTCCAGGGCTGACGCTCTACTCACTGCACCACCTAGCCGCCCCAGATCTCTTAGTTTCAAATTAATTTTTATTCTTTTCTTTGAAGGCCCATTACTCAATGCAATTTTAATATAATATCATCCACATTATTTCTGCCTTTGTTTGTGATGTTATTTCCTAATAAGTGGTCATTATTGAAGACACCAAGTACAACTAAGAAAAAATACTCTCCTTCCTATTCCTATTCCTGATTCTCCATAGCAATATAGTGTCTAATTTTTTTTAATTCTATTCATCTTTTTAACTGCTTTCTTATTTATTTTATGGTTAGATTTATCTAGGTCTGAGAAAGGTTGTTTAGATTCCTACCTAGTATAATTTTACAGTTCCCTCCTGCAATTCATTTACCTTTCCTTTCAATAATTTTATTGCTATGCCATTTGGTAAATATATGTACAAATTGTGCCATGGGAAAGCCCCACCCCAATCTCAACAGACCTCTCTCTATATAATTATAATGCTCCTAGAGTTGGAAATAAATAACTCACTTTGATTATTTTTTTGGTTTTCTCAATTAGAATTCAGCTAGATTAATTTTTGAAATTGTTTAGAGGGGTGTTTTGGGGGATACTGGAAAAATGTTCATTACACTCTTCCCTCTTGGCTTGATCTCCCCAAATAAGAAATTCTTTAAAAATAAAAAATAGAGAAATAAAATTTTATTTTTTTCAAGCAAGGCACACTAAAATTATTCAAAGATATAGATTTTTTTCTGTTTTTCCTATAATTTATGGAGAAAATTTTAGATAAATATTAACAAAATGATCTAATAAAATTAATTATTATTGTGTTAACATAATTAACATGATAATTAACACAATAGTGCTTGAATTTGTTGTGCACTGATTGAATTTCTAACTGGAAACATGTCCTGTTTGGGAAAGAGAAGGTGGCAATTACACATATTCTTTCTAGCTTTATGGTAAGACACATAATTTGCCTAAATTGATTTTAAGTTTTTTTTTCTTTCCTTCATTTATTAAGTCAGGCTTTTGCTGATCCATCTAGCAACCAGATTCTTCAAACCAGATTTTTATTAATAACTGGGTTTTTATATCATTTCAATTTCCCTCTGTATCCCTCATCTTTTCCCTCTCAGAGTACTAGCCTGTATAAAATATTTTTTTTCTTTAAAAAAGAGGGAAACAATCTGTAATTGCACTCAGCATATAAAAAGTAAGGCTACACACATTGCTTCACACCTGTAAACCCATACTTTGGTAAAATTTAAGTCAGGGGGAGTGAGACAGAACAATATCTTCTTGTATCTCTTTGTGACCAGTCTTGCCTCTGTGATTTTCCAGTATTCTTAGTTGAATTACTTGGGGTTGTTACTCTTTTTTTCTTTACATTATTATAGTCATTCACCCCATTTGCCATGTTGTAGAACAAAATAATACACAATCACATTCTCATAATACAGTTTGTTTGACCGATCTCCAGTATCTAGGGATATAGTTTCTAAGCAATTCATCAGTACAAATTTTGACTTTTCTACAAGTAGTGTATAGGATATACATCCTTATCACCATTATTTCCTACTTTGTCATCTTCATATTACAGACATGCTTGTGTAAAAAAGATGGAGACACTTTTAGGTGCAGTCTACTATTGAAGTGAGTGAAATCAATCTATTGGTTCATGAATCAATTACCAAACCTTAACCTCACTAGCTATTCTCTCTAATATGTGAACTTTTTATCCAGAAACATTTAAAATTCAACAACTTATGTCTTCTAAGTTAAAATTGGAAGATGTCTCAGTGACCATCCAATACAGTTCATGTATTCCCTCTCTTGTAAAGTTTTTACTTAATTGCTTCCTCTGATAGAGGTGCTATTTTTTTCACTACTGTCGTTCTTCTCTTGCATACCAAAAAAAAGCCCATTCTATTTCAGGATAACTCTATCTGTATTCTGCTTATCTGAAACTCCCAAGAGTTCTGGATGTAGAAGTATGAATGAAAAAGATGATAGGCTTTCAAATTCTTCAAACCAGTCATCAGGTTCTCCTTTAGTCTCTGCTTTTTTGAGAGTATATGGCGGCTATAAATTGTATTACTATAATTATAATTATGATAAGTGATCAATGATATTAGTCATTATAGAGTATAAATGATTATTAATAACTGCAATTATAGTACTTTAAAGTTTATGAAGCATTTCCCTCATAATATTGTGGGGGAGGTTGCAATTCATTTTTATCTGTTTTCTGATCTAATATATTACAATTCAGTAAGCTTCTCAATGGAAGCAGCATCAGGGATATGATTTCTGTTCATTTTTATTTTGCTTTTTTTTATACTGTTCATACTTTTTCTTTAACTTTGAGAATGATAAAAATTACTTTAGGATTAGGAAAGGAAATGATTCCTTTCACCCTGGAGACAATCATAATTTGTTATGGTAGTAGTCTTCTATGAGCAGATATTTGTAGATAAGGAAGAGAATTATTACTGGGAATATCTGGAATACAAATTTAAAAACTGAAATTGCAAATTTTTGTAGTATGGAAAATAAAAATTAATTATTTTGATATTAATAAGGATTTGGGGAAATTATTCAATTTATTCACAAACTAATAATATTAACAAAACAACAAATTAATATTAATAAATAATATTGATAAAAGGTAATGCACTAATATCTAGGTGACTCAATGGGTCCCTTAACCCTGTTTGCCTCAGTTTCCTCATCTGTAAAAAATGAGCTAGAGAATGAAATGGCAAACTGCTCTAATGTCTTTGTTAAGGAATCAGCCATTACTGAAAATGTCTTAAAATGTTTATATTTCTGTTTATTTGTGTATATTTGTTGGTATATTTGTCTAGAATATTCAAGAGTGATATTTTAAATTGATCATATTCCATAGGTTAACATTCCATCCTTTAGTTTACCATATCAGGTGCAGATAGCAAGAAGGAAATGGAAATAAAAAGAAATTACCATAGCTGCTTTTCTTTTTCTTTGATTTTTTTGCAAAAAGTATTTAATTACACGTAAAAATAGTTTTCAACATTAATTTTAGTAAATTTTTGAGTTGCAATTTTTTTTTCTCCTCCCATCCCTTTCCCCAAGAAGGCAAGCAATCTGATATATGTTATACATGTTTAATGAAGTCAACCTATTTCTACATTAGCCATGTTGTGAAATAAGAAACATAAGAAGGAGGGAAAGTCATAAAAACCCAAAAAAGGTAAATCAGTATGCTTCCATCTGTATTTAGACTTTATAGTGCTTTTTCTGTATTTGGATAGTGTTTTCAATCTTTTGGAATTCTCTTGTATGACTGTATTGCTAAGAAGAGCAAAGTCAATCATTGTTGATCATTGCAACAATGTTGCTATTGCTGTGTGTAATGGTCTCCTGGTTCTGCTTACTTCACTCAGCATAAGTTCATGAACGTCTTTCCAAGTTTTTCTGAAATCCACCTGCTCATCATTTCTTATGGAACAATAGTATTCCATAACATTAATATACCACAATTTAGCACACATTGTTCAGTCATTCTCCAATTGATGGGAATCACTGCAATTTCAAATTCTTTGCCACCACAAAAAAGAGCCTCCATAAATATTTTGTATATGTGGGTCCTTTTCCCTTTCTTTCTTATCTCTTTGGGATACAAACCTAGTAGTGGCATTGCTGTATCAAGGGTATGCACAGTTTTATAGCACATAGTTCGACATTACTCTGCAGCATGGTTGAATCAATTCAAAACTCCACCAACAATACATTAGGTTTCCAATTTTCCCACATCTTCCACAACATTTATAGTTTTCCTTTTCTCTCATATTGGTCAATATGATAGGTGTCAGGTGGTACCTCAGAATTGTTTTAATTTTCATTTTTCTAATCAATAGTGACTTAGAGAATTTTTTTTCATATGACTATCGATAACTTTAATTTCTTCGTCTGAAAACTGTTTCTTCATATACTTCAACCATTTATCAATTGGGAAATGACTTATATTGTTATAAATTTCACTCAGTTATCTATATATTTTACAAATGAGTCATTTATCAGAAATACTGGCTTTAAAAATTGTTTAAGCTTCCTGCTTTCCTTCTAACATTGACTGCATTGTTTTAGTTGCAAAATACCTCTTTAATTTAATGTAATTAAAATGATGCATTTTGCATTTTAATAATGTTCTCTATCCCTCATTTGGTCATAATGTATTCCTTTCTCCATAGTTCTGACAGGTAAACAATTCCTTGCTCTCCTAATTTGCTTATGGCATTACCTTTAGTGACTAAATAATGTACCTGTTTTGACCTTATCTTGGTGTAGGGTGTGATATATTTGTGTGTGATTATTTTCTTCCATGCTATTTTACAGTTTTCCCAGTAGTTTTTGTTTAATGAGTTCTTATCCCAGAAGCTGGAGTCTTTGAGTTTATTAAACAGTAGATCATTATAGTCATTTGTTACTCTGTCTTGCATACCTAACCCATTCCACTGATCTGCCATTTTATTCTTGACCTTTTGTTCTTCCAGATTAATTTTTGACCTTTCTAGCTCTATAAAATATTTTCTTGTAGTTAGATTAGTATGACACTAAATAAGTAAATTAATTTAGATATAAATGTCATTTTTATATTAACTTGGCTAACACATGAGCAATTGATATTTTTCCATTTGTTTAGATATGACTTTATTGGGATAAAAAGTATTTTGCAATTGTATTCCTAGAGTTCCTGGGTTTGTCTTAGCAGGTAGACTTTGAAATATTTTACATTGTATACAATTATTTTAAATGGAATTTCTCTTTCTCTCTCTTGCTGTGGAGTTTATTAGTAACATATACAAATGTTAATGATTTATATAGGTTTATTTTACATCATGAAATTTTATTAAAGTTTGTAGCAGGTTTTTGTGATGATTAGGGAATGCAATTTCATTCAAACAATAGAGACTAAGTTGAAAAAAATTAATTAGCAGTAACTAACAAAAGAAATAATATTTCAGAAAAATTGACTTCAGAATTTGACATTTTGTCTGAGTTTAAAGAAAACCTAGTGTTTGTGATATTAAAAATTTAAAAACCACAAATGTTTTCCTTATATCAGCATTATAGTAGAAGTAGATATGGAAACCTCCTGTGTGTATGCATTTTCCTTCATGTCAGTTCAATAATAGCAATATGTAGCATTTAAATTTAAATAGCATCAGTATTCACATAATTTCAAGCACTAAATTGTTTTCTTTCTTTTACCACTTTGCTGTTTTGAATAAATATTTATAGGTCCATTTTTAATTTTGTTTTAATTTTTAATACTTTTTGTCTTTGTTTCATTTATCATCAAAGATGTGAATTGTCTGTGTTATTCCATTATCATATCTATTTCTCCCAGAAACTATAGCATCAAGAAATGAGTTTAGTTATAAAACAATCACATTACACCTGACAGGAGGAGAAAATGGATTAACATACCTATTCAACTGTTCAACAAGACCCTGATACATGGGGGTATAAGATCTCAAAAAAGATGTGGGATAAACAGAAATATAGTAAATATTTCCTCCTCTCAAAGGGAAAAGAAAAATAGAAATATTAATGGAAAAGACTAAAATCATGAAAAATACAAATATTTTAAAATAGTGAATTGAATAGAATAAAATATTTATTATCAATTAATAAATACGATATTAAGCACATTCATCATAAAATATGATATCTTCCTGAACCAACATTTTCTGAACTATTTTATGTAATTTGGCCAGCTATCTCCCTCCATCCAGTCAATGGCCCTAAAATAAAGTTGAATGTGGTCTTTAAGGTACCCTGACCTTGGAGTAAATTCTCAAATTTATTAGAGAACGTAATGTAGACAGCCTAGGAACTCTGCTCTAACAGAGCAGATGTGATCAGTGTGATAATGTGTTCTTAATCTACTTAAATGTATTTAAACTCAGGAGTCTTGGGTTCGAAGCCTTATTCTAATAAGTGTCATTATAGGTGCTTATGAGCTAGGTAAAAAAAAAAATCCAACTTCACCGAATGTCTCTTTACTTCTTGGTGATCTAGGTTTAATAATATTCTACGAAATACCTTAAAATATCTTTGTCTAGAGGCCAAGATAATGAAGTAAAAGGAAAGAATATAGCTTAGCACCATCACACCACAAAAAAAAAAAACCCAACAACAACAACAACAAAAAAATAAAAAACCAAAAAAAAACTCATTACTAGGCAAGTTACCTGATAGAAAAACTATAAATATTATCTAATCCCCTAAAGGATCAAGGTGAAAGACTTCCAGGGAAGAAAAAAAAAAGCATTGGGGTAAGAAATCACCTGAAGGATTAAACTGAAAATAAAATACTTTGTTTCTAAAAGTCTTGGCAGTAAAGGAGGTGGGGAGCATGAGTAAAAACTCATCAAAGTCACTAAAGTGAAATTGTCTTCAATGTAAGTGTGTAAAAAAAACAACAGCAGTGCAAAAATAATAACAGTCACTGAACCGGTGCCTTGTTTTTAGAGAGAAAAAGAATGGATCAAACAGTATTTCCTGCATCTAGGAGACAACAGATTCTTATTTTTTTTTTAATATGGTGCATTGGATAAACACTGGATTTGAAGTCAAGAAAACATACTCGAATCAAGCCTCAGAAACTTAGCTGAGTGACCCTGAGGAAGTCACAACCTCTATCACAATTTCCTATATTGTATATAAATGGATAAAATAATAGTACCTACCTTACAGGGTTATTGTGAGACTCAAATGAGATAACATTTGTAAAGCATAGTGCCTGGTATGGAGTAGGTACTTATAAATGCTTGTTCCCTTTCTTTCCTTTATAATACAGTCAAATGAATAATAAATTACAAGGAAAATGTAAGTTATATTAAAAACAACTGAGATTTTAAAAAAGACAAAGGACAGATAAATTAAGGCTTATTGGTTTACATGAAATCTGTAATCTGAAAATATATATGCATATATACATATATGTCAATAAATTAGTAAAGAAAATTGCCAAGAAGTATTAGAACAAGAGCACAATGAAAGTAAATAAAGACTACACTGAAAATCTCTTGAAAGTTTTCCCAAAATGAAAGATGCAGTGATATCATTGTCCAAGTCCAGAGCTTTCAAACAAAAGAAAAAACAACAACAACACAATATCCAGAATGAATTAATTCAAGTACTGAAGAAACACAAACAAAATAATGCAATATTTTGCACCTATCATTATATAGTGGGAAAAGGGGGAATGAATTATTCAAAAAGGCAAGAGATAAAGTTCTATAACCGAGAAAACTTTTGAATTAAAATTGAGTATCATCCCACAAAGAACAACCATGGTGAAGTGGAGGGTTTTCCAATATTTCTAATGGGGGTAGGAGGTGGGGAACAGAACTAAAAGGGAATTTTTAAATCCAAATACAAGTCAAGAGACAAAAAAGGAATCTACAAGTAAACAATCAGAAAGAACATTGTAAGGATAAATTGTTTGTTTTATAATGGGGATAATATGTTATAAAGGTGCTTTCAAAATTCTAATGTCACAGAGAGTCACAGAAATAGACAAATGAGACAAGAAGACTTATAAATTAATTTGTTATATTTTGAAAATATTATAAAGGAAAATAAAAAGAAAAGGGAAGGACAAAATAAGAAAAACATGTAGAAAGATAAACTTGTTTTACTTATTTACTTGTTTACTTATATTCAAATGAGATTAATTGAATGCCCTCAAATAAATATATGTATATTTTCAGTTGTGGATTGCACTTCTACAAAACACTAACATGTCTTAGATATTTTAAAATTTTTTTTTAACTCACAATTTCAGAAAAAGAAAAATACCATACACATAAATCTACTGAACACAACACAATGAATTTCATCAAAGGACTGTTGAAAAAATTAATCTACTATAGACTACATAATTGAGTGAAAAAGAGTAGGTCAAAGAACAATTCATAGAATGAGTACCTAATTTCAGTCAAGTTAATGGAAACAATAAGTCAACATGCCTGGATTTTGGGAATACAGATAATGTAATATTTAGGAGGAAAATAAAAAAAAAAACACCTTTATCAACAAAACAACATACATTTACAACCAAAATAGAAGATATAATTGAATTGGAATTCAAAAAAGTAGAAAAGAAAAAAAAGTACAGTTATATAAAAGACAAATACTGAAAAATAATTGAAAAAAACTGAATTAACAAATAAAACTGGCAGCTTTTTTTGAAATGATCAAAGAAGATAAAATAGCTAATTTAATTAAAATGAAGCAGAAAGCCTAATTTTTGATAACAAAAATGAAGGAAAATTTATGACAAATGATAAAGAAAAGAAGTTAATTATTAGAAAATATTTACTGCACCCATATGACAACAAAACAAAATAAAATAAACAAATTTTATGAAAACCCCTCAAAATATTCAATTTAATAGAACAAAGAATTAATATATTTGTACAACTCCATTGCCAGACAAAATGAACAAGATGTAAATGAACTTCCAAATTACAAAAAAAAAAAAAAAAAAACCACCATCTCTACAATCAAAATGTATTTAGAAGCCACTTCTATCAAATAAAGAATGATTTGATACCAAAATTATATAAATTGTTTGCAAAAATAGCAAAAGGAAGGATTATATCAAATTCTTTCTGTACCATAGATATGATCTTCATACATAAACCAGGCAGAGTAAAATTAGAAAAAGAATATTATGGGACCAATCTCCATAAGAAACATTTAAAATAAATTCTTTTTATTTTTTTCCTTTTTGAAGGGCAGTTGGGGTTAAGTGACTTGCCCAAGGTCCCACAGCTAGTTTGTGTGTGTGTGTGTGTGTGTGTGTGCGTGTGTGTGTGTGTGTGTGTGTGTGTGCATGTGTGTGTGTGTGTGTGGCTGGATTTGAACTCAGGTCCTCCTGACTCCAGGGCCTGTGCTCTATTGACTGCGCCACATAGCCACCCCTAAAATAAATTCTTAGCAAAGAGGCAAAACAAAACAAACAAACAACAACAACAACAAAAACCCTACAGACATTATGGGCTATGATTAGTTTGGATTTAGGCCAGGAACAGAGGACTCTTTGAATATTAGAAAAACTCCTGGTTTGCCATGGTGGGGACTGTCCCATTATAGCCTGTGCTGGATTGTGCTCCACTGCCACCCAGGTTCAGCAGACCTGTTTCACTGATCTTCTAATTTGTCTTGGGCATCTGTGGGCTGAGAAGTCTGGAAATTGCCACTGCTTTGAGGGATTTAAATACACTAAATTTTGCTGGGACCTGGTCTGCACTGCTGTAGTCTGTGCTGGGCTATGTTCCTCTCTCACCCTGGTGCACCAGTGATCAGTTGGTGGAACAGATAATAAAGGACAGCAAACATATTTAGTGTGCCATTTTGCCATAATCACAGACATCACAGCTGCTAAATAATGACTTTTTTAAAAAGCATCAAAAACTGGTGGAAAAAATGGATAAAGAAATTAAAGAAAGAAGTAACTAAATATAAAAGAAAAAAGAAGAAATTAAATACAAAAAATACCTCAAAACCCATACATTAGACAGACTCCAGATGTCTACCTAAAATATCTATAAAAGGTCAGTTCATGGGGCGGGTAGGTGGTACAGTGAGGAGAGCACCAGCCCTGGAATCAGGAGGACCTGAGTTCAAATACAGCCTCAGACACTAAACACAAAAAACTGGCCATGTGACCTTGAGCAAGTCACTTAACCCCAATTGCCCTCCAAAAAGCAAAAAAATAAAATAAATTGAATAAAGCTACAAGCCTAATCTTTCTTTAAGAAAGGTCAGTTCAAAAATAAATTAGAGAAACCTGAAAAAAGTATATACCATCATCTTTATGGTTAGCAGAAAAATTCATAACTAAATAGAAAATATAAAAAAAGATAAAATGGATAATTTTGATTAAATAAAATGATTTTGTAAAACAAATCATATCACATAAACATTAAAAGGAAATCAACTAGGAAAATAGTTGCAAAACAGTTCTCCAATAAAGATCTGATTTCCTAAACTAGAATGTATGTATAGCCATATGGAAAATTCTACAGGTCACTCAAACTGTAAAAATGAAAATTAAGCATTTCTTGCATATCAAAACAACTCTGAGGTTCCACATCTCATCTATCAGACTGTCTAAAACAGGAAAATGACAAATGCTGGAAAGTGGAAAACATGGAACATTAATGCATTGTTGGTGGAGTTGTAAACTGATTCAACCATTCTGGAGGGCAATCTGGTACTATGTCCAAAGGGATATTAAAAAGTGCATACCCTTTGACCCAGCAATACCACTTCTAGGGCTATATATAAAAAAGATCATAGAAGTGGGAAAGGGAAATGAATGTACAAAGATATTTATGGAAGCTCTTTTTGGGGTGGCAAATAATTGGAAATCAAGGGGATGCCCATCAATTGGGGAATGGATAAACATGTAGTATATCCATATAATGGAATACTATCCTGCTCTGAGAAACAAAGAGCACAAAAACTTCATAATAACCTGGAGAGACTTATATAAATGGATGCTGAATGAGAAGAGCAGAACCAGGAGAACATTGTACACAGTTACAGACACATTGTATTTGTGACAACTAACTTTTATAGACTGGGCTCCTCTCAGCAATGAAGGTTAGAAGACAACTCCATGATATACTCATAATAGAAAGGGATATTCACATCCAGAGAAAGAACTATAGAGTCTGAATGAAGATTGAAACAAACTATTTTCTCTTTCTCCTTTGTGTTTTGTTTTGTTTCTTTCCTTCTTTCTCATTGTTCGTTCCATTGGTTATAATTCTTCTTAACAACTTGACTAATGTTTAATGTGAAGGTACTTGTAGAAGCTATATCTGATTGTCTGCTGCCATGGAGGGGAAGAGGGATTAGAGGGAAGGAGAGAAAATTTGGAACTCAAGTGACTGTGGAATGGAATGCTGTAAACTAAAAGTAAATAAACAACTTTTTAAAAAAGAAAACTATAAGTATTTTTGATATAGCTTAGTTCCATGCTGAGCACTGTTCCTGCAGTAATAATATCATGATCAGAGTCAACATGATGTGGAATAGAAAACAAGCCTCAAAGGTAGGAATATCCGGATTCAGATCTTATATTTTATTCATACTGGTTGTACAGTCTAGATACATTACCTCTGTGCTATTGACAACTCTCATAGATAATAAGATCCAGAAGTAATGAGCTGTATTGTATAGTAGCATATAGGAGTGGTCTATTTCAATGAAATTACAAACCCAGTCCCTATTTCTATCCCACTAAGTAAACTAATGATGAGCTAGATAATTAGATTGGTCTTAAAATAACATAAAATGCATTCCTGGACCCATATCGAAAACCTTTGCTCCTATGGGGGAATCTGTAAGAGTATTTGTTCTGCTCATTTATCATTTGAGACTCTATGGTTCCTATGATGCAATGATGAAGTATTAGAGTATTACTTTGGTGATAATAGCCCATGAATTACCCATTAGATTGTCAAAGGTGACAACAAAGAAAAATGATAAATATTAATAGGGATGTAGGAAAAGAGACATATTGGTTGATAATTGGTAGACATCTGCATGGATACAATCATTCATGAAAGCTAGTTGCAATAATATAGAAATTATGTTACTTCTCTTACTCTACTAAAAAGTGAATAAAGAAATAGGAAAGTCATATAAAAACCAACAAAACTATATTAATAGCCATTCTTTGTCATAGCAAAGAACTGGAAACTAAAGAAACATGCATTAGTTCAGCAATCATTGAATAAGTTGTGCTATATGGTTGTGACAGAATATTATTGTGCTATAAGAAATGAGAAAGAGATGATTTTAAAGAATCATAGAAAGACATGAAGTGATGTAAAAGGAAATAAGAATGAAAATAACAATTTCACCTCTGTTGTAAACATGAACCATTTTAAGAACTTTTACAAACTGATGAAGAGTGAAATGACCACAACCCAGAAAACAATTAACACAATACCAAAAACACAATAGACAAACAACTTTGAAAGTTGCTTTATCTATCTATCTATCTATCTATATATATAATTTTGTTATATTATATTTGTTATATATTATGTAAGTATTTATATAATTACATATATATCATGTAAGCTATTCTATTTGTTATATATTCTATAAGTATTATATTAACATAATGAATTTCCAAGATTCCAAAGGATAGGTGATGAAATATATTATCTGCTAAAAGAGAGGTTAACAAACTTTTGGGTGGGAGCAAAATGAGACTATATATACATAATACATATTGCATAGGTATACTTATATATGAATACAGTCAATTCAATAATTTGATTTCTGTAATTATTCATATTTACTAAAAGAAATTTATTTTTCCCTTATTTTCTTTCACTGGAGTGTAAAAAGAAAGAGAAATGGGCCGGCTAGGTGGTGCAGTGAGTAGAGTGCCCCTGGAGTCAGAATGACCTGAGTTCGGATCCGGCCTCAGACACTTAACACACACAAACAAAAACCTAGCTGGGTGACCTTGGGCAAGTTACTTAACCCCAATTGCCCTCCAAAAAGCAAAAAGAAAAGAGAGAGAGAGAAATATATTTCTGCTAATTTTGTTTTGTATAGTCAAGTTGGAGAACCTGTAATTTTAGAATATCATATGTACTTTCAGATGAGATCACTCTATTGTTGTTTTTCTTAACTATTATATTTTGTTCCATTCCATATGACAAAGAATGGATATAATAACTAAAATGTCTGTACTGTATAAAAGAAACATTTTAACAAAACTTAGCAAGAATATTTTGAATAGTTTATCAATAGCATAAATGAGTTATATTATTATATTTGCAAAAAATGTCCTTGAGGATTACAAATGCCATTTCTATATAACATCTATAGAGGTTTTAATCAGTTGTTTGTTTCTCTGTCCAGTAACATAACTAAGTTTTACTGTGGTTATTCTTTTCCCCATGTAAGATATTTCCCCTACCACGCAAGCAAGAGAATTTAGACTAGAGAAATGAACACATGTAAATATCCCAAAAATATTTGTGAGATTAAGCTGGTATGAAGGGATTGGATGGTGTGAAGCTACTTTAGACATAGGGTTTAGGTTTTTATAGCTATCTGTATTTAGAATATATTTATGGGTCTATTATTAATTCATGGTTGTCCTTTTAACTATGTCCACCCACCAAACTAGACTATAACTAGCCAATGTTCTAGCATTTTTTACATAATCAATACCAATCACTTTAGCTAAATCCATTGTGCAAATATTCTATATCTGTTTTTAAGATCACCAAGATAATCAAATTAGTCATGTATGGGTTCATTCATTTTTCATACATTGATATTTCCTATATATTCAGTCAAAGTTCAAAGTGTCGGAATATATTTTTGTCCTTACCTGTCAGATAATATACAGCCTTTTTCCTTCCTAAATTTTACACATAGCAGAATATTAGCAATCAAATTAATGAAATCAGGGATGTTTTTTCCCTTTATCAAATTTGCTTCATAATTTATTTTAATTGTGTCAAAGAATATGCTCCTCATTTCAGTCTGAGATCACATGAAAATGAAGGACAGAACAATTAAAATACTCTATTTTTCCAAATTAATATTCTAAGACTCATGCCACACAATCATAAAAGTTCTATAACACCATGTTGGAATCTTGTAAATGTGTAGAAATGGTAGGATTTTCTAATAAGTTAACTTTGAAATTTTCCTTTGTAACCTAAATGCACGTGTGTGTCTGTGTATATAAATATATATATGTATATGAACATGAATATGCACATATACGTATACCTATATATGCACTGCCTATATAAATATACATACACACATATATAGACACACTTACTTAGTTATTAAGCAATGGACAATGGCCCTGAGATCATAATATCGACATTCCGGGCAATTTAGTTAGTTTGAATATTGATATCAATCTCTTTATTGACTTAATCATTCAATAATCTATATCAGTGTTTAAAAATGCAGAATGAGTCTGGATATTTTATTCATGGATATTTGGCCTGCAGTAAGAGACTGTCTCTTGTTCCAATTCTAAAATCCAGGGTATTTTATACAAGAGATTGAATTCATGTATAATGTACAATATATGACTTTAGGGAAAAATTCACCCTTGAAATGAGTTGGGATCAGTATAAACTACATCTCACTTTAAAGATTACCTCCAAATATTATTATAGCCATAGATAAATGGCTAGATAAGACACTCAACTTTTTTTTTCTAATTCAATAGTAGGTACACTGATGACCCATTTCTTCCTATTCTTTAGGCATAAGCAATGTCTTGCAATGGCTTTTGATTCCTAGTGGTATTATATTTAGTACTTTAACTATGAAAAGGGATAAATATTGTTTATTTTAATACCATATTCAAAATGAAAGATATTTTCCTGACAACCAACAAATTGTTGCATTCCTGGAGGAACTGGTAACACATCTATATTGACATTCTCATTATAATAGCACCTCAGGATATTTTGTTACTAAATGGAAATAAGCTTTGCACCTTATCCAAAAAGCAAATAAAATGGCTATGAGCTGATTTGTCATTTGTAAAGGTAAGAACATTTTTTGGTGAAATTTGATGATTTCTTTTAACATTACTAATATCTCCCAATTAGTGTTCATATATATCCTCATACTTAAAAAGTAGATACAGGACTCAATGTCCATGCTATCTATGATTCAGGATTAAGCCAAAATGTATTACAGATATTGGACTGCTAAAGACCTATATTTATTTAAGTATGTTTTCTTCATGAGAAAAGTAGGAAGGAGATGTATATGGTGAACACCAAAAATATAATAGAAAATTTAAATTTGTTTTCAAACAGTAGAACACTTTCTTTAAAGATAAGGTCTGCTTGAATCTTGTTTTTATCTTAAATACAAATAACATTCCTTGCATATACTACGATTAAATTTAAAACAAGAGAGCTCATTATACTATATAATCAGAACATTGAAAACTGTTCACAGCAGCAATCCTATGGAAAGCTGCTTGTGTGTGGTTCTACAGTTAAGTACACAAGACACTTTAGTAAATGATCATAGTAATCTACTACTTAAAAAAAAAGAATCCAATATCTGGGTTTAAAATTCATTATGTAACAAAGCATGCTGCAGAAACCGGAAACCACCACAGCTCCTGGTGATCCACTCTCCTAGTGTTCCTCCAGCAGGGGCTGGTTGTGGCCACCCTGAGTCTAAAATTGTGGACCCATGTGGATCTGGGCTATATTCCCAGTGTCCTGCAATGGACCCTTCCTGCCAGTCTGCCTGTCTGCCAGGATGTCTTCAGCAGGAGATTTGTTTCTTTCTGTCACTTTGTGGGTTCTGTAGCCCTAAAGGTGGTTTAGAGTCATTTTTATAAGGATTTGAGGTAGTTATGTAGGGGGCATACTAAGATTTCCTCCTTCTACACTGCCATCTTCGATCCATCCCTTTCCCCTGCCCCAATAATAACTTTAATATAAAGAAAATTAAGAGTATATTAAAAATAACTTTATAATAGTCAGTCCTTGCACATAAAATGTTCTACAGAGTTAACTGATACACGGTGGGTTTAAGTGATGATAATAGCATTAGTCTTTTGATTAATTGATAATTCACTCAAATATCCAGTATAAATGGGGAAAGGAGGTTCAATATTTCCTTTAATAAAATAAAACAACATTTTCAAGAGGAAATTGGTATTACATAGAGGATAGAGGCCTGATCTCTGGCCTTGGATTCGGGAAGACCTACATTCAAGTTCTACTCTGTACTCTTGGTGGTTATGGGAATGCAGACAAATCACTTAACCTTTCAGGGCCAGTGATACCACTCTCCTTGCCTGTAAGCAAGAGACAGTGGTCAGTTTGTAAAAGAAGACATTTCCATGCAGTGAAATCATAGGCCCAGAAAACAAGCAACCAAATGAAACCTACCCCTTAAGTGATGTCTGTAAAGTTAAAGGTCATTAAGATTCTTTTTTTCTTAAATACAATGATTGGCTATCTTTGGCATGCTAGGATATTCATAACATCTCTGTATTTTGAAATTTCAAAGATAGATAATGCATATTTACCCATAATTATGTAAGAAGAGGGAAGAATCATCAATAAATTGAAAACATTTGAGTTATTCTTCATTCTCTTTTACCCACCTACTGTCACATACAATCATTTGCCATGTTTTGTCTATTTTTGTCTCCACAATATATTTTGTATCAGTCCCCCCTTTTAGCTACTCCTGTGGCTGCCTAGGTCAATAGTTTATCACCTCTAGCCTAACCTATTGCAAAAGCCTCTCACTTTGTTTGCCTGCATTCAACCTCTCCCCATTCTGTTCCATAATCAACAAAGCTGCCACATTAATATTCCTGAAACACATATTTGATCATATTATTCTCTAACTCAAATAGATCCAATGGTTTACCAGTACATCTAGGAATAAATAAAAACTCTACTGCTTCAAAATCTGGCTCCAGCCTACTTTTCCAGGCTTTTAATCCATACATACTATTTGCTAAACAAATAGCTAATTGCTAGCATTTATAAAGCTCTTTGATTTTTGCAAAGAATCTTATAAATATTGTCTTACTTTATTCTAATAACAGTCCTAGAAAATAGGTGCTTTAATCCTCATTTTAAGGATTAGAAAATTAAGGCAGACAGAGGTTGTAGGATTCCATTGCTTACTAAGGTCAAATTTGAACTCAAATGTTCCTGACTCCAATTTTATTTTATTTAGCTAAATGCCATAATGCTCTGTTTATCCTTCTCATCTCTATTCCCCGGAATAAGCTATACCTCCTACAAAGAGAGTACCCCACCTTAGTTTCATCTCTGAATTCACAGCATATTTTGAGATACACCTCATGCCTCTATTACTAAGAGAGACTGTACTTTATCACTTAAGTCCTTAGAAGTCTACTTTCTAAAAAACTCCTTCATTTTACATGTGTGTGTGTCTGTGTATTTAGTGTTCACTAATCGATGCATATTTTCCCTTCCCATATCCACCCAACAGTAGAGTGTAAATTTAAGGTAGGTAGGCACTGTTTTAATTTTGCCACATACCTTTATCACCTAGTATGCTGCATTGATCAGAACAGGTGATTAAGTAATGATTTCTATTTCTGAACTGTTAAAGACAAGCATTATTTGATGAAATCTCTATCAATAATCCTCCACACCAATGAAATGACATATCAAGTACATATATCTATATTTCTGTCCAAATTCACATATACTGCTGTTCCATATCTATATTATCATTATACATTTCTACTGTTTTAAATTACTATTCTTGAAGAAAGAAAAACCTATGAATTTAAAACATTTGTAATGTCTTTTTGAGGACAGATAGGTGGTACAATGGATAGGGTGCTGGACTTGAAGTAAGGGAGATTTATATTCCTGAGTTCCAATTTATCTTCAGACACTAACTAGCTGTGTGGCCCTGAGCAAATCACTTAACCCTGTTTGCCTCAGTTCCTCTTCTGAAAATGAACCAGAGAAGAAAATGTCAAATTGGGTCACAAAGATTTGGACACAACTGAAAACAAACAAACAAACAAACAACTAAATAAGATGCTCATTTGGATCTGCAGGCTTTCAGGGGCATAGGTTTAAAGATTTGGGAGACATATGAAGTTCAGAACATATATTAATGTGCTAAGCTAAATGAAGTCTTAGGATAAAATTATAAATAAATTAGAAGTTGTTTCAACTGACTCTAGAGAGGAAGAGGAAACAACAAAGATAAGAAAAATAAGAAGATAAATCCTCCTTTTACAATTTTCCATACAGAAACTTTTATTGAGACTTATTCTAATTAAAAGTTTTTAGTCATTTTCACACCTACACTCTCAGGTGAATACTCTCACATTGATATTAACATTGAGTGACTAATACATTCACATATGAGAAACTATTTTGACAAGTATATTATTGAAAACTGCATTACATTAGAACAATATAAACTAGGTTATAAGTTTTAATGATTCTGGGTTTCAGGAGATGCATATTTTTGAGCTGATTTTATATACAAACCAGTTTCACCCAGCCTAAACGCAACTATATATCCTGAAAAGACACATTCATCTTCATGCATATGCACATATAGTGAAAAAGACTTACTCTTACATTATATACATATTGAATGTAATTAAATGTTGTTCAAAAAAGTAAACAGAATTAATTTGATATTTTAAATTTCATTACTATTTCTTCAGAATCCTGCACTATCCTTCTAGTATTTCCACCAAATAATCACATAAGATATTGTAAAAGTCTTTATCCCAAGCAGATTTTGTTTAAGAAAAGGAAGAACAGAAGATGCAGAGTAGAAACAGGATTTCCACACAACTCCAGCTCCCACCACTTCCAATTTATAAAAAAGGAGACTCTGAACAAACTCTGGAGCTACAGAACCAAAAATTAAACAGAGAAGCTAACCTCCCAATGAGGACAGCCCGGAAGCCTGGCAGAGAGCAGCCAGCACATTGCTCTGGAAGCTGAGCCCAGGCCTGCTTGAAACAGAGGTTTGTGGCCGAGGCAGCCTGACAAGGAGCAGGCTGGAGGGACTCCAGAATGCCAACAGCTGTGGTGTTTCCAGAATTATAAACACATAGATGACAAGGTGTAGCAGCAAGCACCCCAATATCCCCAGGGTAGCTGCCAATATAGGTTCTTAGATCTGTTTTTCAAAGGGAAAGCAACTCAAAATGGGTTAACAAGCTTACTTTAATCAAACAAACATACATTACCTAGTTCAGGGGAAAAAGGTCAGCACCCTGAACTTCAGAGTTACAGAACTTACAGATCAGACAGGCTTCCAAACTGTCCCAACATTACATGCATCAATACCAAATCACAGTTACCAGAGAGGGAAGCATCAACATCTGGGTTTTCAAAGCCGGGGGGCTCTCAACAACGGCTTCCCAGAGTCTCATCTGGTCAAATCACACAACACTTCTCAAAGTGAGCCCCAAAGCAAAGCCTCTCCTCAGGGTTTATATAGCCTTCTCCTGGCTCAGAGAATGTAACAACCTTCTGGACCCACTGCCCAATCACAAAGTATCAAGGTGTGGGCTTTCCTGAAAAACAAGCCTCCCACCACAGGCTCCAGGTGCACTTAAGCTAGGGGCAGGGAAGATCTTTAAATTTGCATTTCCATTACACAAGGACAAAGTGAGAAGTCAGTGCTCTGTGGACTTTGGGACCAGGACTTGGGAGTGTGTGGCCTGTTCCCCAGGGGCAAGAAGCCAAGTGAGTAGCCATGGAACAGCCCTTCAGGTTGCAGCTTCAGCTCCTGGCCTGCAGCCTGTAGGAAGACAGGCAACAAGTATGTAGGTAGGGTAATCTCTCTTGCTTTAACCTTCTTGGATCTGGATTGCAATCTGGGGTGGAAATCTTGGGGTGTGTGACCAGATTGCCAGAGTGTGTGGAGGCTTCAGAGAGGGCACCCAACTAATACCTCCAGCAGCTGAGAAAACACCACCGTTTCAGACAGAAGCTGCCCTGGCTGGTGGCAGAGTCCTATTGTGCCACCAAGCCCAAAAGTCAAGTAAATCAATGGCAATATGCCTAGGCAAAGGAAACAAAATAAACAGAAAAATTCAATATTAGACTCCTATTTGGGGGGCAAAGAAGATTGAAGCATGCAACAGGAGGAGGACTGGGTGGTCAGAACTCCTGCACCAAAAGCCCCAAATGAAAATACAAGCTGGGTATAGGCCATAGAGGACTTTAACAAGCAGATAAGAGAACTGGAAGAAAAATTGGGGAGACAAAGGAGATCTATGTAAGAAAAGTATGAAATGAGAGTCAATAGCCAGACTGAGGAAAATAACACCTTAAAACTCAAGTGGGAAAAGAGGCTCAAAAAGGCATTGAGGAGAAGAATGCCTTAAAAAGCCGAATTTGCCAGATGGAAAAAAGAATCTCAAAAGCCCACTGAGAAGAATCATTCTTTCAGAATTAGACTGGAGAAACAGGAAGCTAGTGACTCTATGAGAAATCAAGATGCTGTTAAGCAGATCTAAACAAATGAAAGAATAGAAGGCAAAGCGAAATATCTCATGGGAAAAACTGCTGACCTAGAAAATAGTTCTAGGAGAAATAATTTATAATTATTGGACTACCTGAAAACCATGATCAAAGAAAGAATCTAGAAATCATACTTCAAGAAATTTGCAAGGATAACTGCCCTGATGTTTTAGAACCAGAGGGCAAAATGGAGGTTAAAGGAATCCACCAATCACCTCCTGAAAAAGATCCCAAAAAGAAAATGCCTAGGAATATTTTAGCCAGGATCCAGAATTCCCAGATCAAGGAGAAAATATTAAAAGCAGCCAGGAAGAAACAATTTGAATATTGTGGAAACACAATCAGTATAGTGCAGGATCTTGCAGCTTCTACAATGAAGTATTGAAGGGCTTGGAATATGATATTCCAGAGGAAAAGGAGCTGGGATTAAAACCAAGAATCACCTACCCAGCAAAACTGAGTACCATGTTTCAGAGGAAGATATGGTCATTCAGTGGAATAGACAACTGTCAAGCATTCTTGGTGAAAAAAACAAAGTTGAATAGAAAATTTGACATTCAGATACAAGAAGCCAATGATGCTTGAGAAGAAAAACAGGGAAATGAAATCATAATGTACTTATCAAAGTTGAAATATTTACATTCCTACATGGAAAAATGATAATTGTATCTGATGAAACTTTTCTCACTATGAAAATAGGTGAAGAAGGCTACATGGACATATGAATACACATGTGAATGTTTACAGGTATACATAGATAAAGGGCGCAGGTTGAATTTAATAGGAAGGGATGATACTTAAAAGGTGAAATTAAAAGGTAAGAGAGGAATATAACGGGAGGAGATGGGGAGAGACAGAATTGGGTAAACTGTCTCATATAGACGAGGCAAGGGAAAATGGTTATAAGGGTGAGGAAGAACAGGAAGGCAAAATGGCAAAATCTGATTCTCATTTAATTGGGATCAGGGAGAGATTGACACATGCTAAATAGGATATCTCACCCTACCGGAGAGTAGGGGGCAAGGGGATGAGAGGGGGAAATGATGAAAGGGAAGGTGGGAGGGAAGGCAAGGAGGGAAGTTGGAAGCACCCACTTTTGAAAAGTTATAGGATCAAAGTAGGGAATAGACCAAGTGGGAGGTGGGATAGGAGGGAGGCAAATATAGTCAGTGTTTTACAATATATCTACTATGGTAATGTTTTGCATAGCTACACATGTACAACATATACTGAATTGCTTATTTTCCCAGTAAGGGTGGGTGACAAAGGAGGAAGGGAATGAGTGTGGAGTTCAATGTTTTAAAATCAAATGTTTAAAGAATATAAATGCTATTATTAATACTATTTTACATATATTTTGGAAATAATATACACAGGCATTGGGGCACAAAGATTCACCTTGCCCTACTGGAAAAGTCAAAGGGGGTATGGGAGAAGATATGGGAGAGAGCAGATGGGATGAAGGGATATCCTATGGGACTGCTATTCTGGAGTGGTGGGAAGGGGAAAAATGGGAAAAAAATTATAACTCAAAATCTGGCGGAAATGAATGATATAAACCAGAAGTTAATAAAGGATTTAAAAAAAGGAAGAATAATTAATATAACTGTAAGTGGTCTTTTAAAAAGCTGTATCAATACTTAGAATAATTTATTCAGTCATGTTTATCTTTCCTAGACTTATTGAAATTAATTAGTGAATTATAATATTATGATATGTATTGCCTTAAAAAATAGACTAACCAAAATGGCAAAAGAGGCCCAAAAAGCCAATGAGGAAAAGAATGCCTAAAAAGCCAAATTTGCCAGATGGAAAAGGAATTTCAAAAACTCACTGAAGATAATTATTTCAAAATTAGATGGGAGAAAATGGAAGCTAATGATTTTGTGAGAAATAAAGATACCCTAAAACAGATACAAACAAATGAAAAAATGGAAGGCAGTGCGAAATCTCATTGGAAAAATAACTGACCTGGAAAATAGATCCAGGATATATAATTTAAAAATTATTGGAAAACTTGAAAGCCATGATTGATAAAGCCTAAATGGTACATCAGTGTCCCAATTTTCCTACAACCTCTCCAACATTTCTCATTTTCCTTTTTTGTCATATTAGTCAATCTGATAGTCAATTTGTTTTAATTTCCATTTCTCCAATTAAAAGTGATTTAGAGAATTTTCCATGTCCTTATAGATATCTTTGATTTCTTCTTCGGAAAACTGCCTATACATATCCTTTGACCATTTATACAATGGGGAATAACTTGAATTATTATAAATTTTACTCTGTTCTCTATATTTTTGAGAAATGGGACCTTTATCAGAGACTCTTGCTGAAAAGATTATTTCCCAGCTTGCTTCTTTTCTTCGAATCTTGGTTACATTGGTTTTGTTTGTACCAAAACTTTTCAATTTAATATGAACAGAATTATCTATTCTTCATTTCATAATGCTCTCTATCTCTTATTTGGTCAGGAATTCTTCCCCTCCCTATACATCTTACAGGTAGACTACTCCTTGCTCTTCTATTATGATTGCTTTATTTTCTTTTTTTTTCTCATTTCATCTCAGTTTATTTGAGCACTTGCTGTGCCATGGGGAGCATGGAAACCATAGGACCTCCCCCTGTAGAAGACAGACAGAGAGCTCACCAAGGCACTTGACAAAAATTTGGTAAGCCTGAAAGCTGCCATTCTTCTCACTTTGTAGGTGAGGAGACCCAGGCACAGGAGAGTTAGTGATGCATCCAAGGTCACCAAGTTAAAGAGTGAGGTGGGGAGGATCTGGGGCCCCACTCAGACCCTCTCATCTGGCACAGATGGCACAGGAGAATGGTAAATGCTCAGCCCAAGTCCAGGGCCCCGAGCCTGGGGGCCTGTAAACTCAGGGAGATGATGTTGGTCAGGCCCTTCCACCAGGTGGCCATCCCACCAACACGGAGCAATGCTTTATTTTCTATGATAACTTTTAGTAAGATTTAGTTTCATTCCTTATTTCTTTTAATTAGATATATTTTTGGTTTTATCCTGAGATCAGTATTACTACCCATTCTTTTTTTTTTACTTCCTCTAAAGCATAATAGATTATGCTTCAACCTCTTACCTTTACTCTATATGTCTATCAGGTTCAAGTGTGTTTCTTATAAGCAACATATTGTAGGATTCTGCTTTTGATCCACTCTGCTATCTGCTTCTGTTTTATTGGAGACATCATCCCATTTACATTCACAGTTATGATTACTTCATATGTATTTCCATCCATCCTATTATTTTTTCTGTTTGCTCTCTCTCCTTTCACCCTTTCCCACCTCACCCATATTTAGCTTCTGCCTACCACATCCCCTGATCTTCCCTTCCTTATGTCAGTACACATCCCATTACTTGACCTCCTATCTATCAGGTGAGATAGATTTCTATGTTTGATTGACTGTGTATATTTTTCTTTCTTTGAACCAATACTGATGAGAGTAAGGTTTAAGTGATGTCAGTCATCCACCTTCCAATCTTCCCCTCCATTGTAACAGGTCATTCTCACCGCTTCAAGTGATATAATTTATCCCATTCTACCTCTCTATTCCTTTTACACCCACTGAACTCCTCTGATTCCTTAATTTTTTTGGCATTACCTCAAATTCACTTTATTTCCATGTCCTCTGTCTATGTAAATTATTTTTATCTGTGCAGTTAGTGATACAATATTTAAGAGTTACAAGTATCATCTTCCTCTGTAGGGATGTAGACAATTTAGCCTTTTTGAATATTGTATGTTTTCTTTTCCCTTTTTACCTGTTTATGCTTCTCTTTTGTCTTGATATTGAAGCTCAGATTTTTGGCTTATTACTGAACTTTTCCTTATGAAGGCTTGAAATTCTTCTATGTTATTGGATGACAATTTTTTTCTATTGATGTATTATTCTTAATTTTTCCAGGTAAGTGATTCTTGGTTTTAGCACAAGCTCCTTTGCTCTTCATGTCTTATGTTACATGATTGCTGATCCTAAACAGGGAAAAGAAATCATAATGAACTTATCAAAGTTGAAATATTTACATTCATACATGGAAAAACCATAACTGCAACTAATGAAATGTTTCTCAGTATGAAAATAGTTGAAGAAGGATATATGGGCATATGAATACATATGTGAACATGTGTATATATGTTTACAGGTATACATAGATAGAGGGCTCAGGTCGAATTTAATAGGAAGGGGTGATACTTAAAAGGTGAAATTAAGAGGTGAGAGAGAAACATAAGGAGATGAGAAGGGGAGAGACAGAATGGGGTAAACTATATCATATAGAAGAGGCAAGGGAAAATGGTTACAAGGGAGTGGAAGAACAGGAAGGCAAAAAGGCA
Source organism: Gymnobelideus leadbeateri (assembly GCA_011680675.1). Taxonomy (NCBI): domain Eukaryota; kingdom Metazoa; phylum Chordata; class Mammalia; order Diprotodontia; family Petauridae; genus Gymnobelideus; species Gymnobelideus leadbeateri. Next base: position 379,749 of record WOXC01008112.1, read on the forward strand.
AAACCTTATTCTCATTGAATTTGGATCAGGGAGAGAATGACATATATACTAAATGGGATATCTCACCCTACAGCAGAGTGGGGGGGGGGGGAAGGTGTAAGGGTTATGGGATTTAAAGATCTTCCATGACCCATTGGACTTGCTGACATAGCAGGAAGGGGTGGGGCAAGAGGAAGCAGAATAAAAGCTGGAGTTCTGGTGGGGAGTGCTGGTGGGGATGGTGGCTGCAGCAGCAGCAGTGGTAGAAGCAACAGTAGCAGCAGTAGCAGTAGTGGTCAAGGTAGAGATAGAGGCACAAACCCCTTTTTGAGCCAGCCAGAATTTCTGCTAAGGACTCTTGTTGGGGACTGCCAGGGACTGGAACTTCGGGAGGCTGGAGCTGTTGTGAGCATGCTTCCTAGACACTGAGCAGTTGCTGTGAGTGGGGAGAGAAGGACCTTTTCCTGAGGTAGCCTGTTCTGTTTTGAAGTCTTGAGAATGTGGTTGTTTACTATGTTAACTACATGTGCCAATTTCATAACTACTCTGATGGCTTTGACTTTCTGGTTTTGGGACTCAGTTATTTGGTATTTTAATAAATGTTCTTGCTTTATCCCCCATATAGAGAGCCTGGTATATTTTGTGATTAATAACCACATAAGCCTATTTATAATTGCCATAGGCATAGTGAATATTGCATTGTTAATACAGAAGGGGATGAGAGTGGGTATGATGAAAGGGAAGGCGGGAGGGAAGGGGGTGAGGGAAGTTGGAAGCACTCACTTTCCCAAAGGGATAGGATCAAAATAGAGAATAGACCAAGTCGGAGGTGGGATAAGAAGGAGGGAAATATAGTTAGTCTTTTTCAATATATCTACAATGGTAATGTTTTGCATAGCTACACCTGTACAATATATACTGAATTGCTTGTCTTCCCAGTAAGTGTGGGTGACAAGAGAGGAAGGGAATGAATCTGGAATTCAAAGTTTTAAAATCAAATGTTTAATATATACATATATATATATGTGTATACATATATATATATATATATATATATATATATATATATATAAAATACTATTACTAATACTATTTTACTTATAATTGGGAAATAAGATATATAGGCATTGGGGCACAGAGATTCACATTGCCCTACTGAAAACGTCCAAGAGGGTATGGGAGAAGATATGGGAGAGAGCAGATGGGATGAGGGGATATCCTGTGGAACTGCTATTCTGGGATGGGGGGGAGGGAAAATGGGGGGAAATTGTAACTCAAAATCTGGTAGAAATGAATGATTTAAACAAGGAGTTAATAAAGCATTTGGAAAAAAAATCAATAAAAAAGAACATTTCTTGAAAGATCCAGTTCCTCCTTTTGATTATGGTTTTTAGGAAGTCCGGGGATTCTGATATTATTGCTTGTGGATCTATTTTTAAGGTTAGTTGTTTATTCCATGAAGTGGAAACTGGAAGTTTAGAAATCGCCTGCCTGTTTTGCCAGAATGAAAAAGTAAACTCTGGAAGCTCCAATTCCTCCTTCATGAAGAAGAAAACTTAAAGATTAATTCCCACCCAGAGTGAAATCCTAAGATAGTGGAAATAGCCTCCGGCTTGGAAGTCATTGAGAAGGGGTGTAAAGGAGGAAGCAAGGAGTCTGAAGAGAAGAGGGGGAGGGGTCCCAACAAGACCCACCTCACCTGATCAGCAAATGCCTGCTGGAGCTGTAGCCCAGTTGTATAGAGGCAGAAATCTTAATTGGCCAGACTACCCCTCCTCCACAGATTACTCTGTGCACATCAGCATACCTCACTGATACTCCTTCCTTAGCCTCAAATTAGACCCCCAGAGGCTACGGCATTCAAAGTCAATGACGAGGCCCTTACCTCACAGCCAGGGACATTAGGAAATAGGAAATTACAATGGGAAAGAAGGAAGCTGAGAAGGAGAAGGGGAAGGCAAGAAAATAAATCCAATCTTATTATGTAGGTCAAGAACAACCAAATACAGAGGAGAACTTGGACTCTTTTCTCACACCTGAGACCACAGAAGGAAATATGAATTGGTCTCAAGCACAAATAGCATTCTTGGAGGATCTTAAGAAAAATTTTAAAGACCAAATCATGGAGACAGTGACCAAATTGGAAAAAAAAAAGTTTCACTGTAGAAAACAATTCCTTTAAAAGTAAAATTAGTGAAGTAATTGGAGAAAATACCTCTCTAAAAAGGACCTTCAAAAACTAACCAAAGACTATATTTTGCTAAAAATTAGAATCAGTCAAATTGAAACTCAGAACTCTATGACGCACCAAGAGCCAATCAAACAAAACATAAAGATTGAAAAATTGGAAGAAAGTATAATATATCTCACTGGAAAAACAACTGACCTAGAGAACAGATCCAGGAGAGATAACTTAAGAATCATTGGTCTACCAGAAAGCCATGATGAAAAATGCAGCCTGGACAACATACTCCAAGAGGTCGTCAAAGAAAACTGTCCTGAAGTCCTCGAATAAGAAGATAAAATAGTTATTAAAAGAATTCACCGGACCCCTCCAGAAAGAGATTCCAAATTGAAAACTACAAGAAATATAGTAGCCAAATTCCAAAATTGCAAAGATTAAGGAAAAAGTACTGCAAGCAGCCAAAATGAAACAATTCAAATATTGTGGAACTACAGACAGGATCACACAGGGCCTAGCAGCTTCTACATTAAAAGATCAGAGGGACTGGAATCTGATATTTCATAGGGTAAGAGATCTAGGACTACAACCAATGATTAACTATGTGGCAAAACTGAACATAATCTTTCAGGCAAGGAGATGGTCATTTAATGAAATAAGGTACTTCCAGTGTTTCCTGATGAAAAAGCCAGAGCTCAATGAAAAATTTGATCTCTAATTACAAGACTCAAGAAAGACATAAAAAGGTAAACAAGAAAAACACAGACTCACACATACGTTTATGTACACAAGCACACTCATGCACACATGTACATAACTTGGGATGCAACAAGAGCAAAATGTTCACATCCCTATATGAGGAGCTGATATCTGTCAATATTGAAATTTACATGATTATCATGACATTTAAAAGAGTTATACATAGATAGAGGGCATGGGAATGAATGAACTAACCTGAAGATAAAAACAAAACAAAAAACCTTATTAAGGGGATCAAAGGGAGTGTAATGGGATAAAAGGGAAGGATGAGATAGAAAAAGGTAAAGTATGCCATTTGAAGAGGCATAAAAACACACTATAGTAGAGAGGAAAGAAAGAGGGAGAGGAAGATCATTTAAACACTATTCTAACTGGTTATGGTTCAAACAGGCATCAACATAATCAGTTAAATTTAAGATTCTAATGTGAATAGACACATAAATTCATTAAACAGAAGAAAAGCATAGAGGGAGAAGAGCACTGTTTGAAATTTAGTCTCATTGGTTTGGTGTCAAATGGGGAGTAAAATACTTTGATAGTATAAAAAGCTTATTGTGTTCTATAGGTAGTAGGAGTATAATGGGGGGATAAAAAGGAGGAGAGTAAAGGGGTGGGATTAGAAGCGAGGGAAATAGGGATGGCTAGGTGCTGCAGTGAGTAAGGGCGCTGGCCTCGGAGTTGGGATGACCCGAGATCGAATCCGACCTCAGAAAATGAGCACCCACACATAAATAATGACTAGCCGTGTAACCTTGAGCAAGTTATTTAACCCCAATTGCTAAAAAAAGAAGGGAGGCAAATAGTAGTAGAGGGAGAGAGTAGGTAAAGAAAGGGGATCACTGGGTGGGAATAATGAGGGAGGGGGTGGTCAAAGGGGAAAACCTCAAGGAGGGAAAGGGAGAAGGAAGAAACAAAAACATAAGCAGGGAAGGGAATAGGATGGAGGGGAAGAGAGAGACAGTTATCATTACTGTGAATGTGAATGGGATAAACTCTTCCATAAGACAGAGGCAGATAGCAGAATGGATTAAAAACCATAATCCTACAATATGCTGTCTACAAGAAACACATTTGAAACAAAGGGATACCCACAGGCTAAAAGGTAAAAGGCTGGAGTAGGATTTATTATGCCTCAGCGAAAGTAAAAAAAAAAAAAAAAAGCAGGGGTAGCAATCCTTATCTCAGACAAAGCCAAAGCAAAAATAGATCTAATTAAAAGAGATAAGGAAGGAAACTATATCCTTCTAAAAGTCATCATCGAGAATGAAGTAATATCATTACTTAACATATATACACCAAGTGATGTAGCATCCATATTCCTAGAGGAGAAGTTAAAGGAATTAGAATAAGAAGTAAACAGCAAAACTATACTAGTGGGGGACCTTAATCTCTCCCTCTCTGAACTTGATAAATCTAACTTCAAAATAAAAAAAAAGAAGTTAAGGAGGCGAATAGAATGTTAGAGAGACTAGATTTGATAGATCTCTGGAGAAAACTGAATGAGGAAAAAAGGATTTTATTTTCTTCTCAGTGGTGCATGGTACATACTCAAAAACAGGCCATGTACTAGGGCATAAAAACCTCACAATTGGATGCAGAAAGGCAGAAATATTAAATGCATCATTCTCAGATCATGATGCAATAAAAATTATATGCAACAAAGGGCCATGGAAAGATAGATTAAAAACTCATTGGAAATGAAACAATTTAATCCTAAAGAATGAGTGGGTCAAACAAGAAATTATAAAAACATTCAGTAATTTCATTCAAGAGAATGATAATAATGAGACAAAATACCAAAGTTTGTGGAATGTGTTAAAGGCAGTTCTTAGGGGAAGTTTTATATACCTGAGTGCATACATTAATAAATTAGAGAAAAGTGAGGTCAATGAATTGGGCATGCAATGGAAAAACAGGAACAAATTGAAAATCCCCAATTTAGTACTAAATTAGAAATATTGAAAACCAAAGGAACGATTAATAAAAATGAAATTAAGAAAACTATTGAGTTAATAAATAAAACTAAGAGTTGGTTTTATGAAAAAACCAATAAAATTGATAGACCCTTTGTCAATATTATAAAAAAAAGAAAGAAGACCAAATTATGAGTATCAAAAATGAAAAGGGTGAATCTACCTCCAATAAAGAGGAAATCAAAACAATAATTAGGAATTATTTTTCCCAGTTGTATGCACATAAATTTGACAATCTTAGTGAAATGGTTGAATATTTACAAAAATAAAAGTTTCCCAGATTAACTGAAGAGGAAGGAAATCATGTAAATAACCCTATCTCAGAAAAAGAAACCAAACAAGCCATCAGTGTACTCCCTAGGAAAAAATCCCCACAGCCAGATGGGTTTACTAGTGAATTCTATCAAACATTTAAAGAACAATTGATTCCAATACTCTACAATCTATTTGGGAAAATTAGTGAAGAAGGAGTCATACTAAATTCTTTCTATAACACAAATATGGTACTGATACCTAAATCAGGAAGAGATAAAACAGAGAAAGAAAATTAAGAGCGATTTCCTTCATGAATTTAGATGCAAAAAATTTAAATAAAATATTAGCTAAAAGACTGCAACAGCTTATCACAAGAATAATACACGACTGCAACAACTTATCACAAGAATAATACACTTTGATCAGGTCGGATTAATTTCAGAAATGCAGGGATGTAGGGGCGGCTAGGTGGCGCAGTGAATAGAGCGCTGGCCCTGGAATCAGAAGGACCTGAGTTCGGAGCCGGCCTCAGACACTTAATCCACACAAACAAAAAAACCTAGCCGTGTAACCTTGGGCAAGTTACTTAACCCCAATTGCCCTAAAGGTGTGGCTAGGTGGCGCAGTGAGTAAGAGCGCCGGCCTCGGAGTTGGGATGACCCGAGATCAAATCCGGTCTCAGAAAATGAGCACCCACACATAAATAATGACTAGCCATGTAACCTTGAGCAAGTTACTTAACCCCAATTGCTTTAAAAAAAATAATAAAAAAATAAAAGAAATGCAGGGATGTTCCAATATTAGGAAAACCATCAATATAATTGATAATATTAACAATAAAACTAGCAGAAAACACATGATTATCTCAATAGATGCAGAAAAATCTTTCTACAAAGTACAACATCCATTCCTATTAAAAACACAAGAAAGTATAGGAATAAATGAAGCCTTCCTTAAAATAGAAGATAGCACCTCTTTAAAACCATCAGCAAGTATTACATGCAATGGGGATAAACTAGAAGCATTTCCAATAAGATCAAGAGTGAAACAAGGGTGTCCACTATCACCCCTCTTATTCAATCTAGTACTAAAAACATTAGAAGTAGCAATTAGAAAAGAAAAAATGAAAGGAATAAAATCAGGCAAAGAAGAGACCAAGCTATCACTCTTTGCAGATGATATGATGATATACTTAGAGAATGCTAGAGAATCAAGTATAAAAACTACTTGAGACAATAAATAAATTTGGCAAAGTTTCAGGACATAGAATAAACCCACATAAATTCTCGGCATTCCTGTATATCTCTAATGAAAATCAACAGCAAGAGATGGAAAGAGAAATCCCATTTAAAGTTATTGTAGACATTATAAAATATTTGGGAATCTACCTGCCAAAACACTCAGGACATATATGATCACAATTATAAAACACTTCTCCTACAAATAAAGTCCGATCTAACTAATTGGAAAAATATCAATTACTCATGGCTGGGTTGAGCTAATATAATAAAAATGACAATTTTACCCAAGCTATATTAGATATTTAGTGACATACCAATCAATTTACAAAAAAAAAAAAACCCTACTTTATAGAGTTAGACAAAATAGTGACAAAATTTATTTGGAAGAACAAAATGTCTAGAATATCACGGGAATTAATGAAAAGAAATGCTGGGGAAGGTAGCCTAGCTATACCAGATTTTTATCTTTATCATAAAGCAGCAGTCATCAAAGCTGCTTGGTACTGGCTGAGGAATAGAGTATTGGATCAATAGAATAGATTCGGCGCATGAGATCCAGCAGTTAATGAGTATAATAATCTATTGTTTGATAAACCCAAAGACCCCAGTTTTGGGGATAAGAATGCACTATTTGACAAAAACTGCTGGGAAAACTGGAATATAGTATGGAAAAAACTGGGCATAGAACATTATCTCACACCATATACCAAAATCAAGTCAAAATGGGTGCATGATCTAAGTATAAAGGATGATACTGTAGGCAATCTGGGAAAGCAAGAAATAGTTTACCTGTCAGATTTGTTGAGAGGGAAAAACTTTATGACCAAACAAGAATTAGAGAGCATTATAAAAAGCAAGATGGATAATTTTGATTACATTAAATTGAAAAGCTTCTGTACAAACAAAGCCAATGTAACCAAGATCAAGAGGGAGGTGGGAAATTGGGAAAGAAGTTTTACAACCAATGTTTCTGATAAAGGACTTCTTTCTAAAATATACAGAGAATTGATTCAAATCTATAATAATACAAGTCATTCCCCAATCGATAAATGGTCAAGGGATATGAACAAGCAGTTTTCAGAGAAAGAAATTAAAGATATCTATAAACATATGAATAAATGCTCTAAATCACTCTTGATTAGAGAAATGTAAATCAAAACAACTCTGAGGTACCACATCTCTCCAGTCAGATTGGCTAAGATGACAAAACAGGAAAATGACAAATGCTGGAGAGGATGTGGGAAAATTGGAATATTAATGCTTTGCTGGTGGAGTTGTGAACTTATACAACCATTCTTGACAGCAATCTGGAATTATTCTGAAAGGGCTATAAATAATTTCATAACCTTTGACCCAGCAATACCACTTCTAGGGTTACATCTCAAAGAGATCATAGAAGTGGGAGGATTACCCATATGTACAAAAACATTTATAGCAGCTCTTTTCCTGCTTGCAAAGAATTGGAAATTAATGGGGTGGCCATCAATTGTGGGATAGGTTAACAATCGTGGTATATACATGTAATGGAATACTATTGTGCTATAAGAAATGAGGAGCAGATGGACTTCATATTTACCTGGAGTGGCTTATACACACTGATGCTGAGTGAGAAGAGTAGAACCAGGAGAAATTTGTATACAATCACAGACACAACATATGTGTGATGACAAACTATTACAGACTGGACTCTCCTCAGCAATGCAGTGATATAAGTCAATCCCAAAAGACTCACGATGGTGAGATATGCCTTCATCCAGAGGAAGAACTAGAAAGAACTGAGTTTGGATCCTGATTGAAGAAAACTACTTGATCTTTTTCTTTTCATTGTTTGGTTTTATTTCCTCTTTACCAGTTTTCATTCCATGTAGTACAATATGCCTTTGTAATCTGACTAATGTCTAATGTGAAAGTATTTTCTGATCCTACAATGGACTATATGCCATCATGGGGGGTGGGAGAAGGGAGGAAGGGAAACTCAAGGAACTACGGAATTGAATCTTGTAAAGTAAAAATAAACAAACAAATTAATTAAAATAAATTAATTAATTAAAATAATCAGAAAAAAAGTAAATTTGACTGAGTTCCATACATATTTTAGAAATAGGATTTTGAACAGAGAAACTTGCAAAACAAAGTTACCTAGTTCCTTGTTTTCCTTTTGGTCTTGGCTGCATTTGTTTTGTTTGTGCAAAACATTTTTAGTTTAATATGATTTAAACATTAATTTCATGTAATCAAAATTAACCATTTTATTTCATGTGATCCTCTATAGCTTTTATTTGGTCATAAACTCTTCCCTTACTCATAGAGCAAACAGGTAAATTTTCCCATATTTTCCTATATTGTTTATGATACAACTCTCTATGCATAAATCATGCACTCATTTTGAACTTATCCTAGTATAACTAGTTGCCATATACCTAGTTTCTGCCAAACTGCATTCCAGTTTTCTCAGTAATTATTGCCAAACTGTGAGTTCTTACCTCCAATACTTGGATCTTTAGGTTCATGAAATACTAGATTACTTTTTTACTGAATACTTTTCATTGTATACCTGACCTATTCCAATGATGCTCCCACTCTGTTTCTTAACCAGGACCTAATTGTTTTCATTTATTTTTTTGTAATATTAGGAGATATGTTCTTAATCAAACATTAGATGCAGTCGATCACAAAATATTAGATAAGATAGTCTTTATTACATGAAACTTAAATGGTTCTGTACAGACACAATTAACATAACTGGGATAAGAAAATAAGCTTATTTGTTTTTATCATACAGAAGTAATCTTGATTTTTGAGGGGCTATTGTAAAGACAACTACCTTGCTGAATTTATTAATAGTATCTGTATTTTTTCTGTCTCCATAGGATTTTCCAAGCATAGGATCAAGTTTTTGGCAAATGGGATAACTTTGGCAAATGGGATAACTTGCTTTTGTCCTATATTTAGTGGAAAAGGTTTTTGTTTTCCCCATTTTATATGATGCTTGCTTTTGGTTTAAGATAGATGGATTGTATTATATTAAGTACAGTCCTTTATGGCTATAACTTGTAGTGATTTTTATCATAAATTAATATTGTGCTTTGTGAAAACTGTTTTTCTGCATCAATCAAGATATTATTATTACATATTATTGCATGTTTTGATTTTAATATTATATTGATTTCTTAATTTTGAAAGATCTTTGTATCACTGTTATTAATTTCATTTGCTCATGATGAATAATTTCTTTCATTAGTTACTGTAGTACATTTCACATAATTTTGTATAAATTTTTCAGTCAACATATATTAATGTTATTTTCTAATAGTTTTCCTCTGTTTCTTACATTTATCTGACATAGGCATTAGGAGTATATATGTCACATTAAATGATTCTTTTAGGTTGCTTTCTTTATCTATTTTTGAGGACAGTTTATCAGTTATAGGTATGACCTGTTCTTTAAATATTTGATAGAAATAACCTATACATAAACTAGGAGCCTTTCATGTCCTCCCTTTCCCTTTGTAACCCCTTTACAAGTAGTTACATTTTCTTTTCTTTAATGGGGTTGTGTATTATTTCTATCTGGTGCTGTTATAATATATATATGTGTGTGTGTGTGTGTGTGTTTAAGTATTCCATTTTTTTTATGTTTTCAGGGGTATAATATGTTCTGCTTTTTTGTGGAATTTCTGTGATTTTTCTTTGCTCATTTATTATTTTATCAATTTATTTTCTTCTTTCATCATATTAGCTAGAAGGGTTCATAACTTATATTAATCATGTCAATGAAGGACCTTATTGATCATTTCTATAATTTTATTACCAATTTATTTATTTCTCCTTTAATTTTATACATATCGTCTTTTAAGCATATTTTCACTTTGTGTATTTATTGATTTTTTTTAGTAAAAATTCACTTCACTAATGCTCTTTCAATTTTCATGACATTTATTTGTAGGAATAGCATTTTTCTCCTGAGGATGGCATAATATGTTTCCCTGAAATTCTAATGTATTATTCCACCATTATAATTTTCTATCACATAACTGTTAATTGTTTATATAATTCGTTAATTTTATATGCAAATGACTCAGAACATTGAATGAAAGTACAAATTATAAAACACTCATTAAAATGTTAATTTTAGATGTATAGATTTTTCAAATACTAAGCTACAGAAACTTAATTTTCTTTTTGATAGTTTAACTGATTAAGACATCAGCATTTTAACAAAAGTTCACAATAGCAACATCAGAGAATGCAGAATATTAATTTGTTTTCTGAGTTATTTTAAGAAATAAGCAGAAGGGGGCTGAGGCAAGATGGCAGAGTAGAAACAGCACTTCCACAACACTCCAGCCCACTCCACTTCAAAATTATGTAAAATGGGATTCTGAACAACCTCTGCAGCTCCAGAACCCAGACAACGACACAGAGAAGTTAACCTCTCACTGAGGACAGCCCCACAGCCTGGCAGGGAATGGCCATCACAGCACTCTGGGAGCTGAGCCCAGGACCAAGTGAGTTCAAGGTTTTAGTCCCAGGGTGATCAGACCAACAGCTGGCTGGAGGGACTCCAGAACAACAGAAGCTGTGGCTTTTCCAGCATTATCAACACATAGATGCCCAGGACAAAGTGAGATGTTAGTGCCTTATAGACTTTGGGCCCAGAATTTGGGAATGCATCAGCTTCTACCCCTGAAGGTGAGAAGACACTGAGGAGACGTGGCACAGCTGCCATTTTGCAGCTTCAGTTGCAGCTTCAGATCCTGACCTGCAGGCTGTAGGGGGATTCAGCAATTAATCTGGGGAGTAATCATTCTTGCTTTAACCTCCCTGGATCTTGATTGTAGTCTGGGGTGGAGGTCTTGGGGTGTCTGTCCAGCTTGCCAGAGTGTGTGGGGGCTTTAGGGAAGGCACCCAACTAATACCTCCGGCAGTTGAGAAGATCCCAGTGTTTGGGATAGAAGCTCCCCTATCTGGTGCCAGAGTCCTACAGTGGCAACAAGCCCAAAAGTGAAGTAATTAAGTGGCAACATGCCTAGGCAAAGGAAAGAAAATAAACAGAAAAATTCAACATTAGACTCCTACTTTGGGGGCAAAGAAGATCGAAGCATGGAACAGGAGGAGGACCAGGAGGTCAGAAATCCTGCACCAACAGTCCCAAATGAAAATATGAGCTGGTTACAGCCCACAGAGGACCTTAAGAAGCAGATAAGAGAAGTGGGGGGAAAATTGGGAAGAGAGATGAGAAAGATGCAAGAAAAGTATGAAATGAGAGTCAACAGCCTGACTGAGGAAAATAATACCTTAAAAGATAGACTAGGGGGTGGAGCCAAGATGGCAGAAAGGAAGCAGTAACCTTGCTGAGCTCCTTATTCACTAAGTCTCAAAGAGTGAATCTGAGTGGATTCCAGAGTGACAGAGCCCACTGGAAGACAGAGCATGAAAGAAAACTGTCCTCAGGTCCTGGAATCAGAAGATAAAATAGCTATCGATAGAATTCACCAGACACCTCCTGAAAGAGATCCCAAACTGAAAACTCCAAGAAATATAGTAGCCAAATTCCAGAATTACAAGATTAAAGAAGAAATTCTAAAAGCAGCCAAAAAGAAACAATTCAAATATCGAGGAACTACAGTTAGGATCACACAGGACCTAGCAGTTTCTACATTAAAAGAGCGGAGGGACTGGATTTTGATATTTCGTAGGGCAAGAGAGCTAGGACTACAACCAAGGATTAACTACCCGGCAAAACTGAGCATAATCTTTCAGGGAAGGAGATGGACGTTTAATGAAATAAGAGACTTCCAGACTTTCCTGATGAAAAAGCCAGAGCTCAATGGAAAATTTGATCTCCAATTACAAGACTCCAGAAAGATATAAAAAGGTAAACAAGGGAAACACAGACTCACACATGCATAAGTGCACACACCCACACCCACAAACACACGCTCATTACTTGGGATGCAACAAGAGCAAAATGTTCACATCCCTATATGTGGAGCTGATAACTGTCAATATTTGAAATATTTTGATTATCAAGACCTTCTAAACGGTTATAGATATAGATAGAGGGTGTGGGTATGAATACACTAACCTGAAGTCTAAAAAAAAGACTATTAAGGGGATCAAAGAGAGTGTAATGGGAAAAAGGAAAGGATGAGCTAGGAAAAGGTAAAATATGCCATCTGAAGAGGCATCAAAACACACTATAGAAGAGGGGAAAGAAAGTGGGAGAAGAACATGATTTAAACACTATTCTCACTGGTTCTGGTCCAAAGAGGGATCAAATTAATCAGTGAAGGTTAAGATTCTAATATGAATAGACACATAAATTCATTAAATAGAGGAAAAGAAGGGAGGGAGAGGAGCACTGTTTGAAATTTACTCTCATTGGTTTGGAATCAAACAGGGAGTAATTTACTCTGATAAGTATAAAAATTTATTGTGTCCTATAGATAGTGGAAGGGTAAGGGGGGGGTGAAAAAGAGGAGACTAAAGGGGGGATTAGAAGGGAGGGAAATAGTAGTAAGGGGAGAGGGTAGGTTAAGAAGGGGGGTCACTGGGTGGGAACACTGAGGGAGGGGGTGGTCAAAAGGGAAAACTTCAAGTAGGGGAAGGGAGAAGGAAGAAACAAAAACATAAACGGGGGGGGAATAGGATGGAGGGAAAGAGACAGATAGTCATTATTACTGTGAATGTGAATGGGATGAACTCTCCCATAAAACAGAGGCGGATAGCAGAATGGATTAAAAACCATAATCCTACAATATGCTGTCTTCAAGAAACACATTTGAAACAAAGGGATACCCACAGGGTAAAGGTAAAAGGTTGGAGTAAAATTTATTATGCCTCAGCTAAAGTAAAAAAAGCAGGGGTAGCAATACTTATCTCAGATAAAGCAAAAGCAAAAATAGATCTAATTAAAAGAGATAAGGAAGGAAACTATATCCTACTAAAAGGCACCATGGAGAATGAAGCAATATCACTACTTAATATATATGCACCAAGTGGTATAGCATCCAAATTCCTAGAGGAGAAGTTAAAGGAATTAGAGGAAGAAATAGATAGCAAAACTATACTAGTGGGGGACCTTAATCTCCCCCTCTCTGAACTCAATAAATCTAACCTCAAAATAAACAAGAAAGAAGTTAAGGAGGTGAATAGAATCTTAAAGAGACTAGATATGATGGATCTCTGGAGAAAACTGAATAGGGATAAAAACAATCCAGTGCAAAAAGGCAGAAATATTGAAATCATCATTCTCAGATCATGATGCAATTGCAATAAAGGGCCAGGGAAAGATAGACTAAAAATTAATTGGAAATTAAACAATTTAATCCTAAAGAATGGATGGGTCAAAGAAGAAATTATAGAAACAATTAATAATTTCATTCAAGGGAATGATAATAATGAGACAAAATACCAAAATTTGTGGGATGCACTAAAGGTGGTTCTCAGGGGAAGTGTTATATCCCTGAGTGCATACATGAATAAATTAGAAAAAAGGGAGGTCAATGAATTGGACATGAAATTGAAAAAGCTAGAAAAAGAACAAATTGAAAATCCCCAATTTAGTACTAAATTAGACATATTGAAAACCAAAAGAGAGATTAATAAAATTGAAATTAAGAAAACTATTGAATTAATAAATAAAACTAAGAGCTGGTTTTATGAAACAATCAAAAAATTGATAGTCCCTTAGTCAATATGATAAAAAAAAAGAAAGAAGAAAACCAGATTATGAGTATCAAAAATAAAAAGGGTGAATCTACCTCTAATGATGAGGAAATAAAAAAATAACGAGGACTTATTTTTCCCAACTGTATGCATATAAATATGACAATCTCATTGAAATGGATGAATATTTACAAAATCACTAGTTGCCCAGATTAACTGAAGAGGAAGTAAATTACCTAAATAATCCCATCTCAGAAAAGGAAATCAAACAAGCCATCAATAAACTCGTTAGGAAAAAAATCTCCAGGGCCAGATGAGTTCACTAGTGAATTCTATCAAACATTTAAAGAACAATTGATTCCAATACTCTACAAACTATTTGGTAAAATTAGTGAAGAAGAAGTCCTATAAAATTCTTTCTATGACACAAATATGGTACTGATTCCTAAATCAGGAAGAGATAAAACAGAGAAAGAAAATTATAGACCAATTTCCGTCATGAATTTAGACGCAAAAATTCTAAATAAAATATTAGCCAATAGACTCCAACAACTTATCACAAAAATAATACACTCTGATCAGGTAGGATTCATTCCAGGAAGCAAGGATGGTTTAATATTAGGAAAACCATCAGTATAATTGAGCACATCAACAATAAAACTAGCAGAAACCACATGATCATCTCAATAGATGCAGAAAAGGCTTTTGACAAAGTACAACACCCATTCCTATGAAAAACACTAGAAAGTATAGGAATAAATGGAGCCTTCCTTAAAATAGTTGATAGCATCTATTTAAAACCGTCAGCAAGTATTATATACAATGGGGATAAACTAGAAGCCTTTCCAATAAGACCAGGAGTGAAACAAGGGTGTCCACTATCACCTCTCTTATTCAATCTGGTACAAGAAACACTAGCAGTAGCAATTAGAGAAGAAAAAGTAATCAAAGGAATCAAATTAGGCAAAGAAGTGACCAAGCTATCACTCTTTGCAGATGATATGATGATATACTTAGAGAATCCTAGAGAATCAAGTAAAAAACTACTTGAAACAATAAATAAATTTGGCAAAGTTGCAGGATATGAAATAAACCCACATAAATCCTCAGCATTCCTCTACATGTCTAATGAAACTCAACAACAAGAGAAATAAAGAGAAATCCCATTGAAAGTCACTGTAGACATTATAAAATATTTGGGAATCTACTTGCCAAAACAAAGCCAGAATCTATATGATGACAACTACAAAACACTTCTCACACAAATAAAATCAGATCTAAATAGTTGGAAAAATATCAATTGTTCGTGGCTGGGTCGAGCAAATAAAATAAAAATGACAATTTTACCCAAACTAAACTATATATTTAGTGCCATACCAATCAATTTACCAAAAAAACTACTTTGTAGAGTTAGACAAAACAATAACAAAATTTATTTGGAAAAACAAACAGTCTAGAATATCAAGGGAATTAATGAAAAGAAATGCTAGGCAAGGTGGACTAGCTATGCCAGATCTTAATCTGTATTACACAGCAGCAGTCATCAAAACTGCTTGGTACTGGCAGAGGTGTAGAGTAGTGGATCAATGGAATAGATTAGGCACAGGAGACCCAGCAGTTAATGAATATAGCAATCTATTGTTCGATAAACCCAAAGACCCCAGTTTTTGGGATAAGAATGCACTGTTTGACAAAAACTGCTGGGAAAACTGGAATACAGTATGGCAGAAAGTGGGCATAGATCACTATCTAACACCATATACCAAAATCAAGTCTAAATGGGTGCATGATCTAGGTGTAAAGGATGATACTGTAAGCAATTTGGGAAAGCAAGGAATAGTTTACCTGACAGACTTGTGGAGAGGGGAAGATTTTAGGACCAAACAAGAATTAGAGAGCATTATAAAATGCAAAATGGATAATTTGATTACATTAAATTGAAAAGCTTCTGTACAAACAAAGCCAATGTAACCAAGATCAAGAGGGAGGTGGGAAATTGGGAAAGAATATTTACAACTTGTGTCTCTGATAAAGGACTCATTTCTAAAATTTATAGACAATTGAGCCAAATCTATATGAATACAAGTCATTCCCCAACTGATAAATGGTCAAAGGATATGAACAGGCAGTTTTCAGAGAAAGAAATTAAAGATATCTATAAGCATATGAAGAAATGCTCTAAATCACTATTAATTAGAGAAATGCAAATCAAAACAACTCTGAGATACCACATCCCTCCAGTCAGATTGGTTAAGATGACAAAACAAGAAAGTGACAAATGCTGGAGAGGATGTGGACAAATTGGAACACTAATACATTGCTGGTGGAGTTGAGAACTTATCCAACCATTCTGGAGAGCAATCTGGAATTATGCCCAAAGGATTATAAATAATTTCATACCCTTTGACCCAGCCATACCACTTCTAGGGTTATATCCCAAAGAGATCATAGAAGTGGGAGGAAGACCCATATGTACAAAAATATTTTAGCAGCCCTTTTAGTGGTTGCAAAGACTTAGAAACTAAAGCGGTGCCCATCAATTGGGGAATGGCTAAACAAGTTGTGGTATATGAATGTAATGAAATATTATTGTGCTATAAGAAACGAGGAGGTGATGGATTTCACAATTACCTGGAGAGATTTATACAAACTGATGCTGAGTGAGAAGAGTAGAATCAGAAGAAATTTGTATACAATCACAGACATACCATATCTGTGATGACCAACTATGACAGACTGGACTCTTTTCAGCATGCAGTGATATAAGTCAATCCTGAAAGACTCGAGAAAGTGAGAAAAGCACCATCCAGAGATATAACTAGAAAGAACTGAGCATGAATCCTGATGGAAGCAAACTAAATGATCTTTTTCTTTTCATTGTTTGGTTTTATTTCCTCCTTGCCATCCTTCATCCCACCTAGTACAATATGCCTTTGTAATTGGAATAATGTCTAATATGAATGCATTTGCAGATCTTATACTGTACTATATGCTGTGGTGGGGGGAGGGTGGAAGGAAGTAAAGAAAATTTGAAAATCAAGGAACTATGGAATTGAATCTTGTTAACTGAAACTAAACTAATAAATTAATTTTAAAAAAAGATAGACTAACTCAAATGGCAAAAGAGGCTCAAAAAGGCAACTAGGTGAAGAATGCCTTAAAAAGCTGAATTTGCCAGATGGAAAAAAAATCTCAAAAGCTCACTAAGGAGATTCATTCCTTCAGAGTTAGACTGGAGCAAATGGAAGCTAATGACTTTATGAGAAATCAAGATGCTGTTAAACAGATCCAAACAAATGAAAGAATAGAAGGCAGTTTGAAATAACTCATGGGCAAAACCACTGACCTGGAAAATAGATCCAGGAGAGATAATTTAAAAATTATTGGACTACCTGAAAGCCATGATCAAAGAAAGAACCTATAAATCATCCTTCAAGAAATTCACAAGGAAAATTGCCCTGATCATTTAGACCCAGAGGGCAAAATAGAGGTTGAAGGAATACATCAATTATCTCCTGAAAAAGATCCCCAAAAGAACACTCCTAGGAATATTACAGCCAGGTTCCAGAATTCCCAGATCAAGGAGAAAATACTACAAGCAGCCAGGAAGAAACAATTTCAATATTGTGGAAACACAATCAGAATAGCACAGGACCTGGCAGCTTCTACACTGAGGAATAGAAGGTCATGGAATATGATATTCTACAAGGCAAGTGAGCTGGAATTAAAACCATAAAACTGAGTAGCTTGTTTCAGGGGAAAATATGGTCATTCAGTGGAACAGAGGACTTTCAAGCATTCTTGAGGGGAAAAAACAGAGTTGAATAGAAAATTTGACATTCTGACACAAGATACAAGAGATGCTTGAGAAGGTAAATGGAAAAAAAATCAAAAGGAACTTATAAAAGTTGAACTATTTACATTCCTACATTGAAAAATAATAACTGTAACTGATGAAACCTTTCTCAGTATGAAAATAGTTGAAGAAGGGTATATGGGCATATGAATACATATGTGAATGTGTGTACATATGTTTACAGGTATACATAGATAGAGGGTACAGGTTAAATTTAATACGAAGGGATAATACTTAAAGCATGATATTAAGAGGCTGAGAGAAGAATATAATGAGAGGAGATGGGGACAGACGAGGTGGGGAGGAACTATATCATGTAGAAGAGGAAAGTGGAAGTGTTTGCAGGGGAGGGGAAGAACAGGAAGGCAAAAAGGCAAAACCTTATTCACGTTGAATTTGGCTCAGGGAGAGAATGACATACATACTAAATGGGATATCTCACCCTGCAGGAGAGTAGGGGGAGGGGGATGAGAGGGGGGAGGATGGAGGGGAAGTTATCTTGCGGGGAGGAGAGGTTGGAGGCACTCACTTTTGAAGAGGGACAGGATTAAAGTAGGGAATGGACCAGGTGGGGGGTGGGACGGGTTGGAGGGAAATATAGCCAGTCTTTTACAATATATCTACTATGGTAATGTTTTGCGTAGCTATACATGTATAACATATACTGAATTGCTTATCTTCCCAGTGGAATGGGTGACAAGGGAGGAAGGGAATGGATCTGGGATTTGAAGTTTTAAAATTAAATGTTTCAAATATATATATATATATATATACATATATGTATATATATGTATATATATATATATACATATATATATATATATATACTATTATTAATACTATTTTTCATGTAATTGGGAGATAAGATGTGCAGGCATTGGGGCACAGAGATTCACTTTGCCCTAATGGAATAGTCGAAGGGTGTATGTGAGAAGATATGGGAGAGAGCAGATTGGATGAGGAGATATCCTGTGGTACTGCTATTCTGGGGTGGGGGGTAGGTGAAAAATGGGGAAAAAATTGTAACTCAAAATCTGGTGGAAATGAATGATGTAAACCAGAAATTAATAAAGCATTTGGAAAAACAAACAAACAAAACATAAATTAAAAAAAAAAGAAATGAGCAGAAAGCTGTAAACACCTTTAAAAAATGTAGCCATATTTGCCTGAATCTCCTGACCCAATATTACTATTAATTTCCTAAATATCAGGTGCTAATAATTCAGTCTTCATTCAACTTGATCTCTCTGGATTTATTGGTATCATTGGTCATATCTTCCTGTTGTATATCCTTATCTCCCACTGCATCAAGACTCTTTTGGAATTCTACATCCACTGCTTCAATCTCTTTCACTGGCGTATAATGAAAGCAAAGAATGACGACAGATTTTAGAGATCCTATGGAGATGGAGAAAATACGATTGAGAAGTAATGGTTGAGGATTTTTTTTTAAAGCAATTGGGGTTAAGTAACTTGCTCAAGGTTACACGGCTAGTCATTATTTATGTGTGGGTGCTCATTTTCTGAGGCCGGATTTGTTCTCGTGTCATCCCAACTCCGAGGCCGGCGCTCTGTGCCACCTAGCCGCCCCTTTTAGGGCAATTGGGGTTAAGTAACTTGCCCAAGGTCACACGGCTAGGTTTTTGTTTGTGTGGGTTAAGTGTCTGAGGCCGGATCCGAACTCAGGTCCTTCTGACTCCAGAACCGGCACTCTACTCACTGCGCCATCTAGCCGCCCCTAAGGGTTTTTTTAATGGTTGAGATGGAAGGAGTCATTAATGAATCAAATGGAGAAGGCATTAAGTATTTTTGCATGTTGAAGGTTTTTTTAAATTCCTGCAATTTGACTTCAATCCTGTTAAGAAAAATTTTAGAGAATATTAAAAGATTATTTTGTGATCAATTAAAGAAATTACCTTAAAGAAATCATCACCTATTGAATATTCAGAATTTGAATTTTATTCAATAAGAGATAGCATATTTTATTTAACAACAGGTGATATATGACAGACTAACATTGTATCCTTTTTTTTCTGTTAAAGTTTCATAGACTGGTATCTCAGACATAGTACAGACATAGTTTATCAGAATCCTACCACCAAATCTGACAGTTTCTCATATTATATTTTTGAAGAAGATCAAAAGCCTATTTGCTAATGTACTCTGGTGAAGTTAGATCTGGCTGGATAATCTGATTCAAGTAGCACTCATTAACAAATCAATTCTTAGGGATCTCTTCATGATATTGTTCTGTTCCATAAGTTTTGTTAGTAATTTGGAAGAGAGAATAATTGTTATATTTGCCATATCTCAAGTTAATATACCAAGAGCAAGACCTAATACACTGCATAAAAGTCATATTAGGATTTTAAAAAGAATGCACAGAGTAGAACTAAAGGCTAAATCTAGTAATACATGATTCAGTAGTATTAAATTTTTTTGAAAGCATTAAAATTGAAAACCTACATAATTGCAGAATAGTGAAGGCATGTTTATAAAAGTATTATGAAAAGAGATTCAAGAGGATTGAAATTCAATATGAATCAAAAGTATCATGTGTTGTCCAAAAACTCATGTAAATTTATGACTAATTAAATAAAGCTTAATTTCCAGAATAATAGAGTATTTAGTCCTGTTATAGTCTTCTCTTGGTCTTCAATATTGTTCCCAGGTATGATGTTTTAGGAAGAATAGAAACATACATATCTAGAGAATCTGTTGGTTAGATAATTGTATCTTAGGCCATTTGAAAATAAGTAAAGTAATTATGATGCAGCATGGTGTAGTGGGAAAAAAAGTGAGACTCAAATTAAGCACTTAATTGTCCAAGATCATAAGGGTGGTAATTGGAAAAGTCGGGATTTTAACTCAGGTCTTTTAAGGATCTCACAATTTTGAGAAAATTCATAAAACTAATTTCGTCCTTGGTACTTCATTTCTTTGGAATAAATATTGCTATTTCAACTTCAAAAAGTGAAACTGAAACTCAAACAAGTGACATCCAGTATAACACATATATTAAGTTTTAGAGACAAAATACACAGTCACTCTTCTAATTCCAACTCTTTCCTTGACTGAATATCATAGAAAGCAAATGCACATTATTTCTTGGAATATTAGATCCTAATATTCATCTTTTATTCTTATTTACATGTCTCAATGTGACTCTAAGTTCTTTGTGCCACAGCAGTAAAATATTGGTATTAATTCTGACACCAATCTTCATTGGCATATCATCAGATGCTTTAGGGATTTTCCAGACTTGGTATTGGGAAATCTTCTCCACCTTCTTTGTGCTGAAGTAGATCTCTACCCTCTTCTTCATTTTCCCAGAGTGAAAGTTGTTATAAATATTATCAACACCTGTTTATGCTTCTCTCTTACTGTATTTCTTTGCCTGTGATAAATCCAGTAAAATGCTTTCTAATCATGACACATACTTTGCTATTTGAGAAATATCCTGCTATAATTCTATTCCTTAACCTACTTCATGTATCAAAATCCCAAATGAATTAATCAGTCTCTACCAGCAGTGATTTCAATTATCCTACAGACAGAAAAATGGTGCCCAGGAAGGTGTATCAAAGGACTCATTTTTTTTTGCAAAAATATTTAAAATCCCATTTTCTGTGTTATATTTGTTCATTTTTTTATTTTTCAAGAAAAATCTATTTATTCAAGAAGAAGTAGGTGTTTGATTAGATGAACTCATAAAAATCTATCTTTTTACTCCATTGTACATGCTCAGGTTCTGCACAAATAAACAAAAGCCAAAACAAAATCCTTAAAGCATTGTTTTCCTTCACTTCAAATATTGCCAGGCAAAAGGAATATATTCTCTTTGGTTCATCAAAATTAAAATGGTTAATTAAATATTATGCAGTATCTTGATAATGAATGAAAACAATGTGTCAGGGATAAAATTTATTAACTAATATTTAACATAAAATTTCTAGTCCTGACAGGTTTTCAAGAGAGCAAGTCATAATTTTCAGGGTAATACTTACTTCTAATTTGAGGATGACCCATCAGTTAATCAGTCTAGATCTATTAAATATCTCCTGTGTTCCTAGACCTCTGGTGGGGAAAAAGAAGACTTAGAAGACCTAGTTCTTCTCCTTAAGGATTTTACACTATTTAGAAGCTCACATTTGAGAAGGGTAAGGCACATTATTTACTTAGAGAATAAGTAAGATCTGTCTTCTGTATTCAGATTATAAGGAAAATAAGAAAAAGTGATAAAGTATAATAATGCTGTATTTTGATTTCCTCTGTTCCTTAATTTGTCGCTGAATAAAATGGACAGTTGCTAAGCTGTTATTCTGAACCTCAGAAGTTGCTTTGGCTTGGTATTAAATAAAGTTACTGGGAAAGCATTAAAGATGGTTGGACTTCAGATGAGACTTAAGAGATGGTAGGATATCTATAGTCAGAGTCTGAGGGAAGAGTAACCCAGGTTGAAATAATAACATGCCCAAATTTGTGAACATAAGATTAAAAGGTGTCAGGAAATGATCAGTAGGCCTTTTTACCCAAACTATGGGATTTGAGGTTATATGCTGCAGACAACAAATTACCAACAAATTACTGAATTTTGTAGACAACAAATTACCAAAAAGAATTGCACAAAAATAATAAAAAAATTAATCACCCAAGAAAGAGTTTAAAGTGTGTTATTAGAGTGATGTGTCCTTGACAAACTAAGTGAAAGTGATTAGGGAGAACATAGGATATATTGTTCTCATAGGAAGTCTTGTCCACGTACTCCTGGTATCCTGTGCAATGATAAGAGATTAAGGAAAGGCCCCTAGTAAACTAGATGCCCTTAATTGGAGGATTTAAGGGAGATTAAGGACAAATGACATCCAGAATGAGGGAGTTTCTATGAATTAGGACCTGAAGCCAAGGAGATAGCATATATGTCACTTTAGTCACAATTACTCATACATTTAATTTTAGGTCTTATGCAGGGGACAATGGGACATAAGAACATCAGAAGGCAAGAACATAAAAGTCCTTAAATGATACATTAAGGAGGTAGGGTTCTATTTCTTAGGTAAGAGAAAACCACTGGCAGTTTTTGAGGAAATGATTTAACAATGGAGTGTGACTAAAGGTAGGGAGGGTTGTTTCCTAGTTTATATAGAACTGACAGTAATTCAAAACAAGTTATTGAGGGAAACACAAAAGATCTTTGATGAGATGACCTTTGGTGATTTGTTGAAAGAAAAACTCTTAATTTATTTTGACAGTCTTCATGCAGACACTCAAGTGACAGAAATGAAGGAGAACCTTGTAACCCTAGGAAAGATAGATACTTGTGCTTTCTCTTTACCAAGATCAAGCAATCCTATTGGGATCTTGATCTTATTCCCTCCCCGTCATATAGAAGCTTTATTTTTTAATACCAATATAACATGAAAATAGAAAAATTAGTCCTGAATGTATAATGAAAAGTAAATTTTCTCTTCTAGTCCAAATCTTACCTTTTAAAAAATAGAGCTTTATTGGTGAAGAAAACAATGCAAATTTCAGGATTCAGTCCTCTCATAGACAAGTTAGAACTATCTAATCTTATACCTTTACTACTGAAGTTTTTATATTTATTTTTGCACATGCTTTGCCTCTATACTTATGTGAAATTTATTTATAGGGCTAATTTAATCCTCTTTTTACTGTCCTTCATTTATTGCTCTGGTTCTTTCAAGTTTGGAATGAGAAATACAGAGTTAGCAATACAGAGTTAGCATGTTATCTGTCAAGTTGATTATTTAAGACCCCATTTTAGAAGTTAACCTCAACCACAATAGGACATGATAATTTGCGATTTTTGATTTTGCTGGTTTTCCTGTCACCTTCAAGACAAAAAGCTTGTTCCTAAAATAAGCACAAGAAACCTTAATAATCACACAAGTAAAAAAAAAAAAGTAAAAAGAGAAAGCAAATCCCTTCATCTGAAATAGGGAAAAATTACTGAAAATAACTAACTAAAATAAAAAAAAATAAGACAATGCTCAGGGAGAAAAATTTAGCAAAATTCTAGAATGAGAAAAAAGTTTTCCAGAAAAAAGGAGATTTGATATAAAGACTGAAAATTGGAAAGGTATTTACCTCAAACTTTTAAATCTTTATTTATTAGATTTTGGAGAAAGTTGTTATTAGGGCAATGGGAAAATGTATGATTACCGATACCTAATTAGGGAATTTTGTTATACATTTCTCTTTGAAAAGAAAAAGAAACCAATTGATTCATTTGAATGGCATATTTGGGAGGCTAAAATATTATAGTTTAAATCTAAACAGTAGATAATTTTGAAATTACACAATTAAATCATTTGCAGTAATAAAATTCTATCAAGTATTCAAAATTAAGTATTTCAGTGCCTTTGGTCCATTGAGATAAGGAACTCAGAGGTAAGGAACTCTTTAATATTAAAATATCAAATGCCTATCTAATCATGTCCCTATAAGTACATAAACCCTCATGGAAAATGGAAATTAAGTGTTCTGTATATTGTAAAATGCACTTTGCTTTAATATAGATATATAGCTATATAATTGTTAATAAATATATAATAGAATAGCTTGTGAAAATATTGCATTTCTTTTCATTTGCCAAAATTAAAAGAATCTGAAGCTACAAAAACAGTTTAATGTCATTTTCTTTTCAACAAAGAGCTTGGTATTTTATGCAAAAATTACTATCTCTACCTTTTTTTTCTTTTTGCTTCAAATGATTTTATAAATTGAAAGGGCCTCCAATAAATTGCAAGCTCATTAAAGGAAGAGAGAGTATCTCCTTCATCTTTTTATCCTTCCTCACTGTCTAGCACAATGCCTTATATATAGTGTTCTGACTATGTGGGCATGCCTCATCTGCAAACACAGGGATGAATTAATTTGTGTCATATAAGAAAATGTGATCCCCAAAGAAGTTCTTATATTCCAGGCATCTTTTTAAAGCATAAAAACCACATCATTTAGCTTTGTGTATCTGGATTATAATCATTGATATGGTGATTTGCTTTTAAGTATTACATGAAATCCCCAAGAATAAGAACTCTAATAGTCAACTGTAAACCTGTAAGCATTAATCTATTCATATGATAATGTTTGCATATATTTATATAAGATTTCTAAAGGGCTATACCTAGTGCCAAAAAGGGCCACAAGCTCCCTACTTCTAGTTGATGTATCATATTAGGAACTACTTTTGAATATCCTGTTAGCCTTTAATACTCATTTTAGTGAGTGCTGAAGTTAGACAAATAGTTTTGACAATTAGTCAAGGCTTCAGTGGTATGGTTATTAAGGTTAAGACATTGCAAAGAGATGGAACTAGCTTATGATACTATAGGTCATCTGTGATTTGTACTGCCCAAGTTCAGAATTAAGATTTTGCATCTTGTATTTTGTACCTTTGTTCTAGAAACTTTTTAGAGTTTGTGGAACCAAACACATTGATATACTGACTTGAATTCATTTATTTTCCCCCAGGCATTAACATATCAAGAATACCCATGTTTTCCCAAAGTCTGGTGATGAAATATACATTAACTTATAAATTATATATATATATATTTTTTTTCTTTTGGGATACTGAGATACATAAGATCCTTGATTTAGAACTAGAAGAAACCTTAAAAGTCATATAGTATATCCATATCATTTTTTTGGAAATTGACACCCAGATAGCTTAAGTGACTGGACAAGAGTTCAAAGGTTAGTAAATGGCAGAACCAGTCTACTACCCTAAATACTATGAGTCCAGATACATCTTTCTATTTTATGATACTGAGATATACTAAGGACACCTGCTCCCATTCTCCCAAAACATTCTACACACTCGTTTTCCTTGATCATTAGCCAGAATTCAACAGAATTTGCTGTTTTTGTTCCCTTTACATTCTATAGATAACATATGTATATAATGTATATTTTATATTGTCCATATATAAGGAGATAGTAAAATTTGTCTTAGAAAACAGGTTTACATTATGAAGTAATATGTAAGAGATCTTGTTAAAGGATGAGATAGCCCTCCAAAATGTAGTAACTCCAATTTTCCCAGCCAATGAGAGATCTCAGGTGGTTCCATTCATATTCAAAGCTGCTATTAATCCCCTGAGTGTATTAATTCTCAATGACCATGACTTTGTGGAAAGGGAAGAATGCAATATCTTCCATTGCCTATACATGCTGCTCATTTCATACTAAATAGCATACCTATGTTATAAGTTAAAACAGACCTACTATTAAGTACTAAAGGGGCATATACCATTAATTAATAAACACCTATTAAGTACCTATTATGTATGTCCCAGGCACCATGCTGACTCTGTCTACACAAACACAAATGTGAGACATCTCCTGATTCAAGATGCTTACATTGTACCTCTGGCATATGTGTTCACTTATGAAATTTGTAAACAGCGTAGAACTACCCTCTACTATGATAAGTGAAATTTTCTTATCCTTCTATGAACCAGTTCTTTACAATACTTTCTAGTCATTTCTAAATTATATAACCTGAACTTCAGTCATTGTTTTCATTGTCTTCACCCCCTTACATTAGAGCCTTGGAATCTACCCCTAGCACCACCTTGAGATCTCCTTAGTGAGATTCGCCTTTTCTTGAAAAATACTAGCTCTCCATATCACTTTGCCATTTTCAAACCATGCCACAAATTATGAATATCCTTCTTTTTTTTTTTAGCTCACTGTTATGTGTCTACTTTCCCCATTATAATATAAGCTCCTTGAGAGCAAGGACTTTCTTGCTGATTTTTATTTGAATCCCAAGTACCCTGGAAAATATTCTCCGGCTCCAGTTAAGTTTTTGGCACATACGAAATAATTTCTCACTTACGCATTTATAAATTTGAGTAAATGAACTATATATCATATATACTTATACATATAAATATATAATATATGTATATGTGTGTATTATGTATACAAAAATATATATATGTTACACAGTGATCTGGGGAAGGGGAATAACAACTGAGAGCATAAAAAAGAATTGCATTAATAGATGTCAGGGGCAGCTAGGTGGCACAGTGAGAAGAGTGCTGGCCCTGGAGTCAGGAAGACCTGATTTCTGATCTGGCCTCAGACACTTAACACACGTGCGTGCGCGCACACACACACACACACACTAGCCATGTGACCTTGGGCACCTTACTTAACTCCAATTGCCCTCCAAAAAAAAAGAGGTGTCACTTGACCTGAATTATGAAGGGTGTTAGGAATTCCAAGAGGCAAAGGTATAAATGAAAACCAATGTAGTGACAGTGACAGTCTATGATAGTGACAGTCTATGAAAAGTCATAGAGATAGGAGATGGAACATTTGGGTAGGGTTGTATTATAAGGATGTGTGTGTGTGTGTGTGTGTGTGTGTGTGTGTGTGCACATGTAATATGGGATCTGACCTACTATGTCTCCAAAGAACACTGCAGTTTGCAAATTTTAGGAGAGAATGATGAGGACTATGCTGGAATAGTCAATAGGAACTGGGAATAAGTCAGTCAGGATCCAGGACCACCACAGCTAAACAGTATCACCTTTACTCTTCTATTTCCAAGAGGGGTATCAGATTAGAATTATATCTATCTACCACATGCCAAATATTTGTATTCTAGGGAATATGATAAGTGGTTCAGAATAAATAAATGCCACTTTCCCTGATCACCTTCAAGGGAAAGAAAACAGGTTACTCCTCCCAAACTAGAACCTTCCCGCTATATTCTCAGTATACAAAAATAACCACAAATAATCAGTATTAAAGTAAGGAGTAAAAGTGAATTGAATTGCTTGCCTTTTCAATGAGGGGAGTTGGGGAGGGAGGAAGGAAGAGAATTTGGAACTCAAAGTTTTAAGAAAAAATGTTAAAAGTTCTTTATATATGCAAGTATGGAAAAAATAAAATACTCAACAAATACCCAAAAAGTGAATTGAGAATTGAATTGGTATGATTTAGGTGACTCAATTTTATAAAAAAAAATAAATCCTTTTTTTGAAAATGAAGACAAAATTATGTTTCAGAAAGGCATCAAAAGACATAATTTTCAAGTCCAGATTCAAACCGGAAAGTTTTGTTCCTAGTACAATGCCACAAATTGCAAAAATAATAACCCTCTATACTAAAGAATTAAGGATACAAATTAGTGTTTCCCCATCGCAAAACTAAAAATTAAGGAGAACATTTAATTAAGACATGAGAATTTTTGTATATATTGTTCCAAGGCATCCTTTTCCTTCACTCATCATTAAAGGACACTGTCAGGGAGTATTTCACTGGAAACAATAAAGGGGGTGTGGGGGTAACTTGGGAACACTCTTTTATAATCTGCCTTTCCACAGGAAAAAGAAGATATTGAGAAGATTCAATTTGCAAAAGAGGCAGTTTTTTTTTTCTTCTTGGTAAGGCAGGGGCATAGAACACACTAAAACATTCAGGGAGAGGAAAGCAAAAGTATTAGCACATACGTTGCTATCCATAATACTAAAAAAAATAAATAAATAAACAAACAACAAAATTGTTTTCTCCCAGAACTTCATAGATTCTAATCTGATCTCTTTCATTCTCATCTTCCCTTCTTTTATAGATTCATGAATGTCTTGAAGTTTTGAAGTGCTCGCTCATCCCAATTTCCTGTTGTATAATTAAGTATTCATTCAGCACAAAAATCTACTCTCTTCGGCTGGCAGCTTTTCGTCACTTGGCACTCCTAGACAAATTGCCAAATGTCGTCTTTGTCAGTTGCCATAAACTATTTATCATCTGTGAGAAATCAGGAGTGCTAGGAAGATAGCTTTCCTGTTTATGAATCCTGGTTTACACAATTCTGTCTTTTGCCACCTCCCCAGAAGGCACAAAGGGGAAGAAAGATTTTGAAGAAAGATTAGACTTCCCCATCAACTTTAGTTGGCAAAATTAAACAGTGCTCTAAATTTTCTTTTGATTTCTGGTGTTAGATTAAAATGTCTTTTCTTCCTTTCCCCCTGCAATACTGTTTCTATCACTGTGGTTTTAATTTAGGATGGCCATCCATCTCTCTATTTCTACTGGATGCTAAGGTTACTCATTCATTGATAATAGCTGCTGAAATCATTACTGACAACTGGCAGACTGTGGATCATATTAAGCAGAAGGTCAGCAAACAAGACGTGTTTTTTCTTCCCCCTAGTTTCAGTTTCCCATGTGAAACAGATTTTTCTTGAGACTGTATTTTGTTAGGAGAGTCAATATTAAGAGAGACAAGAAAAATTTTCAAAAATATGTTTCAAAACACCTTTATTATCCTTCCCCATCTTGTGTCATTGAATAGGTCTTTCAATTTCCCATTTCCTATTTTCCCCCTCAAGTGGACTCTTATTTCTCCAATTACAATATGCTTTTACATAGAGAATAAGGTAAATGACTTTTTTAAAATAACCACTGACCTATTTCAAATGATTACTGTTTAAGACGACTATTTTACTTGTGAAAGTGTTGGGAGAATGAGGGAAGCCATGGTGTATGTGTGTATGTGCGTGTGTGTGTGCGTGTGTGTGTGTGTGTGTGTGTGTGTGTGTGCATAACTTCACCTCTGAACTTTGTTTTCCTCTGCTGATTAAATGAGGATAATTATGTTTACTGCTTACATTTCAAGACTCATTTATATGATATTTATGGAGTTATTCTTCAAAAGATATACTAATAAAAATAAAAGTAGCTAAATTCAAATAGCAATAAAATATCTAGAGCCAAGGAAAACCTATGTTTATCATCTGCAAGATTTGCCTACAGATGAGGAGTACAGCTACTTTGGGAGACAAGGAGATGATCAATAGCTTTTTTAAGAAAAACTTTTCTTTTTCCTAAAATAACTAGTATCAGATGAATGATGATAAAAATTTTTAATGGGAGACTAAGGGAAGTACAATATTTCTAGTATGCCTTGCCTTTTCATTATCTACTTCATTTCTTTACTTAAAAAAAAGAAAACTTTACTGCATTGTAAGCCTTGTTTTGATCAACCTATTTTATGTCTACCATTTAATAGATTTGGCTTAAAGTTTTTGCATTTATTAGTATCTTTAGCCTTTGTCATTCCCTTAAACATTTTCTTGTGTACATGAGAGAGAGAAATATTTCATTACCCTTAGTGTAAAGTAGTACTTTATTTAAAATTTACTGTCCTTAACTGTAAAAGTAGGCTCTAATTCCAACATTCTCACATTTTGGTAATTAAATGTGTTAACTAGTCTTTTCCTTTGTGGTTTTGTGTCTTTGAGTCTTTGTCTCTATTGAAGGAATAAACCCTATGTAGAATTTAATCTCAACCTGCTCCTCTCTGTAGTAACTTATACATCTCTGTACCCCTTAACCACTTATGGATCACTAAAGTGTCTTCAATTATGCTCACTGCTTTAAGTTTGCTCATATTACACGATGAAAATTAATTAAAATTTTGTAGCATCTACAAATATTTTTTCAAATAATTTAAATGTTTTATGTTCATAAAAACATAAAGAAATAATTAACATGCCTTTCAATGCAAGGACTCTTTTTTTTAAATAAATGCTTTATTAACTTCTGTTTTACATCATTCATCTCCACCAGATTTTGAGTTACAATCATTTCCCCCCCGTTATTCCCCTACCCAACCTCCCAGAATAGCAGTCCCACAAGATATCGCTTCCTCCAATCTGCTCTCTCCCATACCTGCTCCCATATCCCCTTCGACTATTCCATTAGAGGAAGGTGAATATTTGTGTCCCAATGCCTGCACACCTTATCTCCCAATTACAAGCAAAAGAGAATTAATAATAGTATTTATATATATTTGAAACATTTAATGTTAAGACCTCAAATTTCAGATCCATTTCCTTCCTCCCTTGTCATCCATTCCCTCTGGGGAGATAAAAAATTCAGTATATGTTGTACATGTCTAGCTATGCAAAACATTATCATAGTAGATATATTGTACAAGGCTGCTTATAATTCCCTCCCACTCATCCCACCCCCCACCTGGTCCATTCCCTACATGATCCTGTCCCTCTTCTATAGTGGGTACTTCCAACCTCCCCTCCTCCCAAGGATGCCCTCCCATCCATCATCCCTCCTCTCATCCCCCTTTCCCCTACTCTGTTGCAGGTTGAGATATCCCATTTAGTATGTATGTCATTCTCTCCCTGAACCAAATTTAATGAGAATGTGGTTTTGCGTTTTTTGCCTTCCTATTCTCCCCCTCCCTTGCAAACACTTCCCCTTGCTTCTTCTACATGAGATAGTTTACCCTACCCTGTCTCTCCCCATATCCGCTTTCCACTTTCCTCTCTCACCTCATAATTTCATTCCTTGAGTATTCTCCCTTCCCAACAAATTCAACCTATACCCTCTATCCATATATAACTGTAACCATATACACACACATTCACATATGTATTCATATGACCACACACCCTTCTTCCACTATTTTCATAGTGAGAAAGATATCATCAGTCACAGTCATTGCTTTTCCATATAGGAATGTAAATAGTTCAACTTTGATAAGTTCCTTTTGATTTCTTTTCCCTGATTACCTTCTCAGGCATCTCTTACTACTTGTGTCTGGGTGTCAAATTTTCTATTCAATTCTGGTTTTTTCCTCAAGAATGCTTGAAAATCCTCTATTCCACTGAATGACCATATTTTCCCCTGAAACAAAATACTCAGTTTTGCTGGGTAGGTGACCCTTGGGTTCAGTCCCAGTTCTTTTGCCCTCTGGAATATCATATTCCATGCCCTTCAATCCCTCAGTGTAGAAGCTGCCAGGTCCTGTGCTATTTTGATTGTGTTTCCACAATATTGAAATTGTTTCTTCCTGGCTGCTTGTAGTATTTTCTCCTTGATCTGGGGATTCTGGAACCTGGCTATAATATTCCTGGGAGTTTTCTTTTTGGGATCTTTTTCAGGAGGTGATCTGTGGATTCTTTCAACCTCTATTTTGCCTCTGGATCTAAAACATCAGGGCAATTTCCCTTGAGAATTTCTTGAAGGGTGATTTCTAGGTTCTTTCTTTGATCATGGCTTTCAGGTAGTCCAATAATTTTTAAATTGTCTCTCCTGGATCTATTTTCCAGGTCAGTGGTTTTTCCCATGAGATATTTCACATTGCCTTCTAATCTTTCATTTGTTTGGATCTGCTTAACAGCATCTTGATTTCTCATAAAGTCATTAGCTTCCATTTGCTCCAGTCTAACTCTGAAGGAATGAATCTCCTCAGTGAACTTTTGAGATTCTTTTTCCATCTGGCAAATTCGACTTTTTAAGGCATTCTTCTCCTCATTGCCCTTTTGGGCCTCCTTTGCCATTTGAGTTAGTCTATTTTTTAAGGTGTTGTTTTCCTCAGTCAGGCTGTTGACCCTCATTTCATACTTTTCTGCATCCTTCTCATTTCTCCTTCTAATTTTTCCTCCACTTCTCTTATTTGATTTCTAAAGTCCTTCTTAAGGTCCTCTATGGCCTGCAACCCGCTCATGTTTTCCCCTGGGGCTTTTGGAGCAGGACTTCTGACCTCACAGACCTTTTCCCACTCTATGCCCCCAAAATAGGAGTCTAGGGTTGCATTTTTCTGTTTCCTTTGCCTTGGCATGTTGCCACTTAATTACTTGACTTTTGGGCTTGTTGCCACACTATGGCTTTAAGGCCAGATAGAGGAATTTTCATCCCGAACGTGTGGGGGGCAACTTCCATTTCTGGCAAGCTGTAAACCCACCCACGACTTCCACCCTAGATCACAATCCAGATCCAGGGAGGTTAAAGCAAGAGCGATTAGCCTGATCAAGACTGATTGCTGGATCTCCCTACAGTTTGCAGGCAGGTAGCTGTAGCTGCCTCTGAAAACTACAAAATGGTGTGTCTCCTCAGTGGCTTCTAGCCCCCAGGGGAGGGAGCCAACGCATTCCCCAAATACTGGTCCCAAAGTCCATAGGACACTAACCTCTTACTTTGTCCTAGGCATGTCTATATTGATAATTCTGGAATCGCCTCAGCTGCTGGTGTCCTGGAGTCTCTCCAGCTGGTTACTGGCCCTTCCACCCTGGGGCTAAAACCTCGGCTCATGGGGACCTGGGCTCTGCTCGGCTCAGCTCAGCTTGGCTCCCCGAGCTCTGTGTGCTGTGTGCTGCTGGCTCCCAGAGTACTGCGCTGGTCCTTCCTGCAGGGCTGTTGGGCTGTCCTCAGCGGGAGGTTAGCTTCTCTGGGTCGTTCTGTGGGTGCTGGGACTCCAGAAGTTGTTCAGAGTCCCCTTTTACATAGTTTGGGGGGAATCTGGGGGCAGAGTGGCTTGGATGAGCTGTTTCTACTCCACCATCTTGGCTCTGCCTCCGCAAGGACTCTTTAAAGCTCTGGATAATTGGATAAAGAAAAAAGGAATCAGCTAAATGAGGTTATCTCCATCATTTAAGTCTAGATTTTTAGAAGTCTAGTATGTCTACTTTCGAATTAGATAAAAACTAGGTGAGAAATCCCACTCACTAAGGTGAACAGATAATTTTCAACTCCTCCAAGTGTTCTACAAATATTACATAGTTAAAATATATTTGTTGAATAAATTGGTAAATGAATAAAGATTTAAACATTTCAGCTATGAATGATATAGTATGTGTAAGTTCAATGTTTTATGTACTCTTGGAGATACATGATGGATGGAACCAAGAGGGCATAGTAAAAGCAGGGACTTGCATGAGATCTCCTCCAAACCACTCCAAATAACTGCAAAAAAAAATAACTCTTACCAAATTATAGAGGAGCAGAACCCAGAAAAGGACAGAGTGAAACAAATTTCCAACCCAAGAGAACCTGGAAGGTCCATAGGAAAAGTCTGTTGCACCAGTCTGAGAGAAGAGCACAGTCCAGTGTGGGTCTAGCCAGCACAGATGTGGTAGGGGTAGACGTCAGAGCACTAAATCACTGGCAGCTGTGGTGGTTTCCACTTTTCAACCCATAAATGCCAAAGACAATGTAAAAGGTGAGTAGGGAATGTGTGTTGTTCTTGGGTGAGAGAGGACCAATGTCTGGTCCCAGCCCCAGGTTGACAGTGGCAGCAGCAGCATTGCACATGTCTTGGACCACAGATAGTGGGGGGATCAAGCAGCTGATAAGAGTGTGATTTCAGTGATCTCTTTTGCAGGTGCCGAGGGAGGATTCTCTTGCTTTGCCTGTGCATGGATCCGGGTCTCAGTCCTGGGGCAGGAGGAGCACTGGTGTGGCAAAGCTCATGGTGGTGGTGGAGAGGGAATTATCTTTATATTATCAAGGCAGAAATGAGTGCTTATGGTCACTCATAGACCAGAGTACAGATTAGAAGAGGAGTAAACACCACTTCTCTCTTCATAAAATCTTGAAAGAACTGAAAATTTACAGGTCTCTAGAAATATCTCTGAAAATAGCTGCACAAAACCCCTGAAGTATGGAACAGTATACCCTCCATAAAGGAAGCAGAGATTACCTTGACAAAGAGCTAAAAAGTTAAGTAATTGGCTGGAAAAAATGAGCAAACAGCAGGAAAAAATCCAACTATAGAATCATATTTTTGTGACAAAAAAGATAAAAACATAGAAACAGAAGAAGACAACAAAGTAAAAGATCGTATATCCAAAGCCTCCAAGAAAAAATATGAATTACCCTCAGGCCGTGGAAGAGCTATGAAAAGAATTTTGAAAATGAAGTTAGAGAAGTAGAGAAAAATTGGGTAGAGAAATGAGAGTTATGCAAGAAAATCATGAAAACAAGTCAACATATTGCTAAAGGAAATCCTCCAAAAATGCTGAAAAAATAACAGCTTAAAAAATAGACAAATGCTAAAAGAGGTCCAAAAAGCCAATGGGGAGAAGAATGCCTTAAAATGTAGAATCGATCAAATGGAAAAGTAGATCCAAAAATTCAAGGAAGAAAATAATTCCTTGAAAATTAGAATGGAGGAAGTAGAATCTAGGGACTTTATGAAAAAACAAAAAAAAAATCATAACAGAATCAAAATAATGAAAGGATAGAAGACAATGTGAAATATTTCATTGGCAAAAGCAACTGACCTAGAAAATGAACTTAGGAGAGATAATTTAAAAATTATTAGATGACCTGAAAAAAACATAATAAATAAAAGAACCTACTCATCATCTTTCAAGAAATTGTCAAGGAAAATTGTTCAGATATTCTAGAACCAGAGGGTAAAATAAATATTGAAATAATTCACCAATCATCTCCTGACAGATATCCCAAAAGGAAAACTCCTCTTAATATTGTAGCCAAATTACAGAGTTCTGAGGTCAAGGAGAAAATACTTTAAGCAGACAGAAAGAAACTAGCACAAGATTTAACAGCTTCAACATTAAGGGACTGGAGGACTTGTAATATGATATTCAGGAGGTCAAAGGAACTAGGATTAAAACTAAGAATCACCTACCCAACAAAACTGAGTATAATCCTTCAGATAAAAAAAGGATATTCAATGAAATGGGAGGCTTTCAAGCATTCTTTTTTCAAACTATCAAATGTTTTATTAACTTATAGTTTATACCATTTATTTCCACAAGATTTTGAGTTACAAATTTTCTCCCCATTTTTCCCCTACCCAGAACCTCAAAATATCGATCCCACTGGATATCCCCTCCTCCAATCTGCTCCCTCACATATCTTCTCCCATACTCCCAGTGACTTTCCAATAGGGCATGGTGGATCTCTATGCTCAGTGCCTATGTATCTAATTTCCCAGTTACATGTAAAATGATATTAACAATAGTATACACACACACACACACACACACACATATATGTATATATGTATACATATACATATATATATGTTATTTTCAATGAAATAATGTTTTATTTTAAAACTTTGAATTCCATATTCATTCTCTTCCTCCCCTGTCACCCACCCTTTCTGGGAAGATAAGCAATTCAATATAGGTTGTAAATGTGTAGCTACGCAAAACATTTCCATAGTGGATATTTTGTAAAAGACTGACTATATTTCCCTCCTTCCTATTCCACTTCCCAGTTGTTCTATTCTCTACTTTCATCCTGGCCTTTTTCAAAAGTGGGTGGTTCTAACTTCCCTCCCCCCAGTCTGCTCTCCCTTCCATTATCCCCCCTCTCATCCCCTTTCCCCCTACTCTCCTGTAGGGTGAGATACCCTATCTGACTTTCAAATACATGAATCAAGAGAAGTATGAAAGGTAAACAGGAAAGAGAAGTCATAAGGGCATTATTAATGTTGAACTGTTTATATTCCTACATGTAAAGATGATATTTGTAACTCATGACACCTTTCTCAGTATTAGAGTAGTTGGAGGGAATATATACCTAATATATACCTATACCTATGCTCATATGTATACCTATGTGTGTGTGTGTGTATGTGTGTATGATTGTGTGTATGTGTGTGTGAGTGTGTGTACTCAGAAGGCACAGGGTGAGTTGAATGTGAAGGGATAATATCTAAAAAATAAAATTAAATGTTGAGAGAGGAATGTACTGGGAAAAAGAAGGCAGAAGTACTATGGGGTAAATTATCTCACATTAAAAAGGCAAGAAAAAGCTTTTACAGGGGAGAGAAAGTAGAAGGAGGTGAGAGGGAATGAATGAACCTTACTCTCATCATATTTGACTTATGGACAGAATAACATACTTGTACAGTTTGGTATGGAAATATATCTTATCCTACAGGAAAGTGGGGGAATGGGGTAAGAGGGGGAGAATGATAAAGGGGAGGACAGTTTGGGGGACAGGGTAATCAGAGCAACACTTTTGAGGAGGAAATGAATCAAAGGAGAGAAAAGAGTAAATGTAGGGAGGGATATGATAGAGGGACACGTAGTTAGCCTTTCACAACATTACTGTTATAGAAGTGTTATGCATGACTATAAATGTACAACATATTAAATTTTTGTCTTCCCAGTGGGGGAGTGGGTGAGGAGGGAAGAAGGGAAAAAATCTGGAAATCAAAGTTTTAAAAACAAATACTAAAAATGTTTTTTACATGCAACTGGTAAATAAGATATATAGGCATTTAGGTACAGAAATCCATCTTGCCCTACTAGAAAATTAGGGGAGGTATGGGGGAGGATATAAGAGAGAAAGAGTCTGGGAAGGAGTATTAAGTAGGCTTGCTATCTTGGGGTGGGGTATAGGGGAGAGTCAGGGAGAAAATTTATAACTCAAAATCTTGTGAAAAAGAATATTTAAAACTAAAAATACATAAATTAAAAAGTAAATAATGACAGAGGAAAAAAAAAGAATTAGTGCTTCCTTTAAGTCACTGGATCATATATAGTGCCTGAGGAAGAATTCACAAGACACCAACAGGAATCTTTGATTAATGGCCAACTACAAATAATAGTGCAGTTACAATTTTGAAATGTGGTTCTTAATAAAGTGTATTTGGCCTTTCAATGGTTATTTCAGTTCTGAATCAAAATAAAAATAAAGAACCTATTTAATGTCTAATGAATATATATTATACCTTGCTTTAAAAAAAAACAAAATTATGTTTGAGTGGTCTATTTTCTACAAATATATTATCTATACTTTAATTTTTCTTACTTTTTTTAGTCTGGTCTTTCCTTATATTACATATTGTCTGATGATTTGGCTGTCTTGTGAGGGGCGGTGGCACTTGGACCTAATGTGCAACTTATCCATAACATAAGAATCTTAATTGTCTTTCAGGACTTGGATATGGCTCCATGAGCTCTGTTTTCCACTATTTTTCTAATTGGACAATGAGACAGGTGTGAAAGGATTCATTTTTAGGACAGGTTTTCTATGTATTTGTAAGTTTTATTTTTGATATTAGTTGTCTTTTTAAACTGAATCCACTTACTCAAATCTTAAATATTTAGGATTTGCATTCTATCTGTGTTTATTGAAGAATTTTCACAGAGGTAGAAATGGTAGATATAGACTCAAGTGATGTTTTTAAATTAAAGTTGTATGGATACATTGTGACCTTGGGCAATAACCTCTGGCCTCAGTATCTTCATCTGAAGGGAAAAAGGAGGATACCCATTTATTAATTGCCTTCTACATGCCAGGAACTGTTCTAAGCACTGTACAAATATTTCATTTGATTTTCAAAATGACATAATAAAACTATGCAGTTTCTAATACCCCTGGTAACTCTAAAACACTATAATTCCAATGAATTCTGATCATAATCATTTAGATTCAAATGACTTCCTTTCAGTAACCATTCATCAAACATTTAATGTCTGCAAAGAACTGTACTATTTGCTAAGATAAATATAAAGTTTATACAAAATAATATATGTTCTCCTGGAGTTCATAGTCTAAAAGGGCAGTATGATAAATCTACAAATAACTACAATCCACAATAATACAAAATAAGAGCACAAGAGAGGTATGACCAAAGTGTTGTCTGGGGTCTGCAAAGGAGGAGTCATTAACAGTTAGGGTTATGACGGATGCATCTTCTTGGAGGAACACAGTGGATATTGTATTAGATGTGGGATTTAAAAGAAGGGTAGGAATTCAACAGATCTAATAGTAAGTAAAGAGAAATGTTATTTCTTGCTTAGGGAACAGGATCAGAAAGGACATAGAGGTTAATTAGCACACAGCAGGTACTCAAATACCAAACAGGTTTCATTGATTTAGAAATTCTGGCCAATTCAGTTTGAAATGCTTCTGTTCTCAAGGATAGCATGTAACTCCTAACTATGCTTTCTACAAATTAAGCATTTGATTTCCACCCAGGGTCCTAAAGGCACATTATTTTTCCCCTGATATGAAGAGAGTAAAAGGG
Source organism: Gymnobelideus leadbeateri (assembly GCA_011680675.1). Classification (NCBI taxonomy): domain Eukaryota; kingdom Metazoa; phylum Chordata; class Mammalia; order Diprotodontia; family Petauridae; genus Gymnobelideus; species Gymnobelideus leadbeateri. The sequence goes on from WOXC01008112.1 coordinate 418,465, forward strand.
GGAACATTCTGGCTGATCTCAAAATTCTCTTGCCCTTACCATTTAAGCAGTCTATCATTTCTTTCAGGTATCTGATTCCTTGGTGATATTTTTACTCCTATTATTCATAGTTAATAATAGTTAATGATAGTTGGATTACAGTATGGAGTATGCAAAGGAGGAGCTTGAAAACGACATCAATAATATGCTGCTACATTGTTGAGAGACCTGAATGCAAGTCTAAAATGTTCAATTTTTAATCATTGTGTAGCAGGCATCATTGAAGGATTTTGACCAGAGGAGTAAACAGATCTATACCTAAGGAAGAAGTATGGCAGTTTTTGATGGATATAGGGCTGAAGAGGGAGAGAGAGTGAAAGTGGGACAATTTCGTAGGAGGCTATTGGAATAGTGCCGGGAGGTCATGTGGGCCTATGCAAGGTTTGTATCAGGAACATAAAAAAGAGACAAATGAAAGAAATAATGTGGAGATTGCATGAAAATTAATTGTTTACTGACTAGATATGGGAGGAAATGGAGAAGGAAGAGTCAAAGATTAACATTAATATTTTAAATATAAGAGACAATGAATGTTGCCTGGGGGCACTAAAGAAATAGTGAAGTCAAAATGAATAGGTTTGGGGGAAAGATCTCATTTTGGATAAAAAGAATTTTAGGCACCTTTGGAACATAGAATAGATATGTATTTTTAAGTGTTTTGGAGATATGAGTCTAGAGCTTGGAAGACAAATAAGTACTATAGAAAAATATGTAGTGGTAACTGCTAAAGCCAAGGGGAGTTGGATGAGATTGTCCAGGGAGACAGTTTAGATAGAAGAAGAAAGAAAAGACACTATTTCTCTTTCTCAATGGCTAGGATAACTTTCCTTTAAAGTCAATTACTTTTAGATATTCCTCAAGATATTGTTCTTAGTCTATTATTCTGTCTATATATCTTTCTGCATAGAGTTAATTGGACAAGATGGGGTGGAGCCAAGATGGTGGAGTAGAAAGAGCACTTCCAAGGTGTTCTGCCCCACACAACTTCCAAACAATGTAAAAGGGGAATCTAAACAACTTCTGGAGCCCCAGCACCCACAGAATGACACAGAGAAGCTAACCTCCCACTGAGGACAACCCAGCAGCCCTGCAGGGAGCGGTGAGCACAGCATAGCACACTGGGAACCGACAGCGCAGCACTCTGGGAGCTGAGCACAGGCCTGCGTGAGCCGCAGTTTTAGCATCCGGGGCGGCCAGGCCAGCAGTGGGCTGGAGGGATCGCAGAACACCAGCAGCTTTGGTGATTCTAGAATTATCAGCATAGATATGCCTAGGACAAAGTGAGAGGTTAGTGCCCTGTGGACTTTGGGACCAGTATTTGGGGAACAAGTTGGCTTCCTCCCCTGGGGGTGAAAAACTGCTGAAGAAATATGGCACAGAAGCCATTTTGCAGAGTCAGTGGTGGCTCTACCTCCTGGTCTGTGAACTGTAGGGACATCCAGCAATAGGTCTGGGGGTTAATCACTCTTGCTTTAAACTGCCTGGATCTGGATTGTGGTCTCGGGGGGAGGTTTAGGGTAGGTATCCAATTTGTCAGAGCAGGTGGAGGCTTTACAGAGGCCATCCAATCTGCAGAAGTTGTGAAGACCCCACGTTTGGGATGGAAGCTCTCCTGTCTGGTAGCAGAGTCCAACTGTTGCAACAAGCCCCCAAATCAAGTAATTAAGTGGCAACATGCCTAGGCAAAAGAAACAAAATAAACACAAAAATTCAACATTGGACACCTATTTTAGGGGCAAAGAGGATCAAAGCATAGAGGAGGACTGTGAGGTCAGAACTCCTGCACCAAAAGCCCCAAATGAAAATACAAGCTGGCTATAGGCCATAGAGGACCTTAAGAAGCAGATAAGTGAAATGGGGGAAAATCTGGGAAGAGAAATGAGAAAGATGCAAGAAAAGTATGAAATGAGGGTCAACAGCCTGACAGGAAAATAACACCTTAAAAAAATAGACTAACTCAAATGGCAAAAGAGGCCCAGAAAGGCAATGAGGAGAAGATTGCCTTAAAAAGCAGAAATTGCCAGATGGAAAAGGAATCTCAACAGCTCATGGAGGAGATTCATTGCTTCAGAGTTATACTGGAGCAGATGGAAGCTAGTGACTTTATGAGAAATCACGATGCTGTTCAACAGATCCAAATAAATGAAAGAATAGAAGGCAATGTGAAATATCTCATGGGAAAATCCACTGACCTGGAAAATAGATCCAGGAGAGAAAATTTAAAAGTTATTGGACTACCTGAAAACCATGATCAAAGAAAGAACCTAGAAATCATCCTTCAAGAAATTCACAAGGAAAATTGCCCTGAATTTTAGACCCAGAGGGGAAAATAGAGGTTGAAAGAATCCACCGATCACCTCCTGAAAAAGATCCCAAAAAGAAAACTCCAAGGAATATTATAGCCACGTTCCAGAACTCCCAGATCAAGGAGAAAATACTACAAGCAGCCAGGAAGAAACAATTTCAATATTGTGGAAACACAATCAGAATAGCACAGGACCTGGCAGCTTCTACACTGAGGGATAGAAGGGCATGGAATATGATATTTCAGAGGGTGAAAGAGCTGGGAATGAACCCAAGGGTCACCTACCCAGCAAAACTGAGTATCTTGTTCCAGGGGAAAATATGGTCATTCAGTGGAATAGAGGACTTTCAAGCATTCTTGTGGAAAAATCCAGAGATGAATAGAAAATTTGACATTCAGACAGAAGAAGCAAGAGATGCTTGAGAAGGTAATCAAGGAAAAGAAATCAAAAGGAACTTATCAAAGTTGAACTATTTACATTCCTACATGGAAAAACAATAACTGTGTTTGATGAAACCTTTCTCATTATGAAAATAATTGAAGAAGGTTATATGGGCATATGTTTATAGGTATACATCGATAGAGAGCACAAGTTGAATTTGATGGGAAGGGATAATACTTAAGGGGTGAGGTTAAGAGGTGAGAGAGGAAAGTGGCAAGAGGAGATGGGGAGAGACAGGGTAGGGTAAATTGTCTCATGTAGAAGAGGCAAGGGGAAGTGGTTGCAGAGGAGGGGAAGAACAGAAAGACAAAAAGGCAAAACCATATTCTCACTGAAGTTGGCTCAAGGAGAGAATCACATACATACTAAATGGGATATCTCACCCCGCAGGAGAGTAGGGGAAAGGGGGATGAGAGGGGGGATGATGGAAGGGAGGGCACTCTAAGGAGAGGGGAGTTTGGAAGTATCCATTGTTGAAGAGGGACAGGATCAAAGTAGGGAATGCACCAGGTGGGAGGTAAGATGGATGGGAGGAAAATATAAGCAGTCTTTTACAATATATCTACTATGGTAATGTTTTGCATAGCTATACATGTACGACACATACTGAATTGCTTATCTTCTCAGAGGGAGTGGGTGACAAGGGAGGAAGGGAATGGATCTGAAAATTGAAGTTTTAAAATTAAATGTTTCATAAGATGTCCAGGCATTGGGGCTCAGAGATTCACCTTGCCCTTATGGCAAAGTTGAAGGGGGTATGGGAGAAGATATGGGAGAGAGCAGATTGGATGAGGGGATTCGTAGTGGGACTGCTATTCTGGGGTGGTGGGCAGGGAAAAATGGGGGAAAAATTGTAACTCAAAATCTGGTGGAAATGAATGATGTAAACCAGAAGTTAATAAAGCATTTGTTTAATGCATAGAGTTAGTTTTGTGACACAGTGGCCAGAGTGCTGGGCCTGGAGTAAGGAAGACTTGAACTCAAACTTCCATTATATATTATTAGATGTGTGATCCTGAACAACTCATTTACTCTCTATTTGCTTCACTTTCCTCATCTGTAAAATGGGGATAATTATTGAACCTACCACCCAGGGTTTTTGTGGAGAGCAAATGTAATAATAATTTAAAGCACTTAGCAAATGCCTAGAATATAAGGATTATATAAATGTTACCTATTCATATTATTTATTATTATTAGTGTACTTTCCTGTTTTATACCTTCAACATTAAATATGGTCAAATGTGTAGGAAGTCCACTAAATTTGGAGATAAAAGACATGACATTGAGTCCTACCTCAAACATATATCACATATATTATTTGAAAATAAGAGATTTATCTCTTTGGGTCCCTACATATTCTTCCATAACATGAGAATAATCCAATATTCAATAGGAATCCAAAAATGGTAATATTTTAAAATGCTTTATAAATTATAAAATCTGATATAATGTAGCAATATTTTCTACCCCTAACTTTTCACCCCCAAGTTGATGCCCTCTACTTCCAATTACCTATAATAATTCTTCGATCTATTCAAAGAGTGCAGCTCAGGGGCAGAGCCAAGATGGCAGAATGGAAACAGCTCATCCAAGCCTCTCTGCCCCAGATTCCCCCCAAACTATGTAAAAGGGGACTCTGAACAACTTCTCGAGCCCGAGCACCCTCAGCACGACACAGAGAAGCTAACCTCCCGTGAGGACAGCCCAGCAGCCCTGCAGGAAGGACCAGCACAGTGCTCTGGGAGCATGCAGCACGCAGTGCGCAGAGCACGGGGAGCCAAGCCAAGAGGGGAGCCGAGCACAGGCAAGCGCCTGTGTCACAGTTTTAGCCCCAGGGTGGCAGGGCCAGCAACCAGCTGGAGAGACCCCAAAACACCAGCAGCTGTGGTGATTTCAGAATTATCAACATAGACATGCCTAGGACAAAGTGAGAGGTTAGTGCCCTATGGACTTTGGGACCAGTATTTGGGGAATGCATCGGCTTCCTCCCCTGGGGGCTAGAAGCCACTGAGGAGACATGCCATTTTGTAGTTTTCAGAGGCAGCTCCAGCTCCTGGCCTGCGAACTGTAGGGAGATCCAGCAATCAGTCTTGGGGGGTAATCGCGCTTGCTTTAACCTCCCTGGATCTGGATTGTGATCTGGGGGGGGGAGGTCGTGGGTGGGTTTCCAGCTTCCAGAAATGGAAGTTGTCCCCCACACATTCGGGATGAAAATTCCTGTCTGGCAGCAGAGCCATAGTTTGGCAACAAGCCCAAAAGTCAAGTAATTAAGTGGCAACATGCCAAGGCAAAGGAAACAGAAAAATTCAAACCTAGAGTCCTATTTTGGGGGCATAGAGCGGGAAAAGGACTGTGAAGTCAGAATTCCTGTTCCAAAAGCCCCAGGGGAAAACATGAGTGGGTTGCAGGCCATAGAGGACCTCAAGAAGGACTTTAAAAATCAAATAAGAGAAGTGGAGGAAAAATTGGAAAGAGAAATGAGAAGGATGCAGGAAAAGTATGAAATGAGGGTCAACAGCTTGACTGAGGAAAACAACACCTTAAAAAATAGACTAACTCAAATGGCAAAGGAGGCCCAAAAGGGCAATGAGGAGAAGAATGCCTTTAAAAGTCGAATTTTCCAGATGGAAAATGAATCTCAAAAGTTCACTGAGGAGATTCATTCCTTCAGAGTTAGCCTGGAGCAAATGGAAGCTAATGACTTTATGAGAAATCAAGATGCTGTTAAGCAGATCCAAACAAATGAAAGATTAGAAGGCAATGTGAAATATCTCATGGGAAAAACCACTGACCTGAAAATAGATCCAGGAGAGATAATTTAAAAATTATTGTACTACCTGAAAGCCATGATGAAAGAAAGCACCTAGAAATCACCCTTCAAGAAATTCTCAAGGGAAATTGCCCTGATGTTTTAGATCCAGAGGGCAAAATAGAGGTTGAAAGAATCCAGAGATCACCTCCTGAAAAAGATCCCAAAAAGAAAACTCCCAGGAATATTACAGCCAGGTTCCAGAATCCCCAGATCAAGGAGAAAATACTACAATACTACAGCCAGGAAGAAACAATTTCAATATTGTGGAAACAAAATCAGAATAGCACAGGACCTGGCAGCTTATGCACTGAGGGATTGAAGGGCATGGAATATGATATTCCAGAGGGCAAAAGTTCTCGGAATGAACCCAAGGGTCACCTACCCAGCAAAACTGAGTATTTTGTTTCAGGGGAAAATATGGTCATTCAGTGGAATAGAGGACTTTCAAGCATTCTTGAGGAAAAAACCAGAATTGAATAGAAATTTTGACTTCCAGACACAAGAAGTAAGAGATGCCTGACAAGGTAATTAGGGAAAAGAAATCAAAAAGATCTTATCAAAGTTGGACTATTTACATTTCTATATGGATAATCAATAACTGTGACTAATGAAATCCTTCTCACTATGTAAATAATGGAAGAAGGGTGTGTGGTCATATGAATATATATGTGAATGTGTGTGTATATGGTTACAGTTATATATGGATAGAGGGCATAGGTCGAATTTGTTGGGAAGGGAGGATACTCAACGGGTGAAATTATGAGGTGAGAAGGGAAAGTGGCAAGAGGAGATGGGGAGAGACAGGATTGGGTAAACTATCTCAGGTAGAAGAAGCAAGGGGAAGTGGTTGCAAGGGAGGGGAAAATAGGAAGGCTAAAAGGCAAAACCACATTCTCGTTGAATTTGGTGCAGGGAGAGAATGACATACATACTAAATGGGATATCTCAACCTACAGCAGAATAGGAGGAAGGGGGATGAGAGTAGGGATGATGGATGGGAGGGCATCCTTGGGGGGAGGGGAGGTTGGAAGTACCCACTATAGAAGTGGGACAGGATCATGTAGGGAATGGACCAGGTGGGGCTGGGATGAGTGGGAGGGAATTATAAGCAGCCTTGTACAATATATCTATTATGATAATGTTTTGCATAGCTAGACATGTACAACATATACTGTATTACTTATCTCCCCAGAGGGAATGGGTGACAAGGGAGGAATGAAATGGATCTGAAATTCAAGGTCTTAAGATTAAATGTTTCAAATATATATAAATACTATTATTAATACTCTTATGCTTGTAATTGGGAGATAAGGTGTGCAGGCATTGGGGCACAAAGATTCACCTTCTTCTAATGGAAAAGTTGAAGGGGGTATTGGAGAAGATAGGGGAGAGAGCAGATTGGAGGAAGCGATATCTTGTGGGACTGCTATTCTGGGAGGTTGGGTAGGGGAAAAACAGGGGGAGAAAATGATTGTAACTCAAAATCTGGTCGAAATGAATGATGTAAAACAGAAGTTAATAAAGCATTTGTTTAAAAAAAAAAGAATTCTTCAGTTGAATGAACTCTTACTTCAGACTCAATGATCTAATATCTATCTCATCACCTACGCCAAAATCAGTTTGACATTCTACTTTCCTAGTTGTCTGCCAATGTTCATAGTCACATACTTTCCAATTCTAATTTGTTTTTGGCTTTTCACCTTTTCATGTATTATATCAAATTTGTCTTTAAACCCTGTCATTTTTTCCTGTGAAATGAATGGCTCCCATACCTATAAAATATAACATAAATATATATATATATATATACATACAGACATATACATCCAGTGTGTATATGCATATTGTATGTATACCCACACTTGTATAGATATATAGTTATGCCTCCATATATTATATGTCTATACATATAGAAATGGATGTGTGAATATATGGATATCTGTGGATTGTATCTATATATGTATGTGTATATATATATATATATATATATATATATATATATATACACATACACACAGAAATTAATAGATAGCTGAATATAATATGTGTCTGACTCCTAACTGCTCTTCAGTATGTCCATCTCTCTAATCTCATATCTAAAGCAGACTGACGAATCTTCATAAAACATCAGTCCCATCATATCATTTCCCATTGTTTACACAATAAGAAAAAAAACCTCTCTAGTCTGTCATGTAAGACACTCCTTTTTATTGATACTTACCCCCCCCATTTCTAATTTTCTATGACTCCCTGACATTGTCCTCTCTTTCAATCCCAATTAGTAATTTCATGGTTCCACAAATAAACCAATATAAATCAGGAATGGAAATTTTATGTATACTATTGGTATTCCTGGGATATAAAGTCTTATCTGCTCAAAGAGGGTTTCCCAACCTACCTTTTTTATTTCTCTCATTTCTTTTAAATTTTCTTACACACATTAACCTTACTACTCAAATATATATCATTATCTAATTTTTCTACAGTTGCATACCCTATCTCCCAAGGTATTTTATACACTTTTAAAGAAAACATCCTTAGAAATATTTGGGAAATTATTGCCATCTTTCTTCAGAACACCCATTCTAGTATGTTCTCATGTACATCATAAATTATCAATAAATAATGTTGGTGATTCAATGATGGTGGGTTTGTGAGACAAGGAAGGAATTACAGATTTGTTAAAATGTTATGACAATACAGAGGAAAAATTTTACCTCTTAAATGTATCCTGTTTAAAACCCTGGTAGGACAAATGTGAAGAAGTCATAGAATAGATGAAATCATAGGGGAACGCACATTTATCCATTCTAATGGCCTATAAGGATATAAAAACATTTTAAAGTGTCACTTACATATCAATCATATAGCTAAGGGCCTATCTACAAAATGGCTCACTGCTCAGATCTTTGAACTGTTTAATGGAAAGGCCAAGGGTCACCATGTGTCTTTTAGAAATTGATAAGATTATATTCGGATCTTAATATGAGAATCTTGTCTACATCAATATCTGCCGATAGGATGTAATACTGGCTCATGATTCAAATTGTGGATTTGGACAGCAGAAGAGAGGCCACAGGAAATGCTTGTTTTCAAAAAAGAGCACAAGTTCTAAATAGTAGGTATGATAAGTTAAGGATTGAAGCCTAATGAGGCATTGAGAAATCAGTGACATATTGTTTTGAGTTTTACAATGTTACATGCCTATGTCAGGCCTAGTCATTTCAGGGTTGAGTTTCTAAGTGTTCTTCTTAACATTCACCTTTTTGAACTTGGAAAATAGTACTGAATCTTACTAAAAATGCCAGGATAGTTCTCTGGATTTTTTTCTAACATAATCAGATAAGGATATTCAGATACTCAGATTTTGCAATACAATATAGAAATAGTGCTTTGAGCTTTATTTGCAGGATTTGTCATCTTGGACAACACAGCAATCTAATCAAATGATAAGAGGAAATAATACAAAACAAGAAAGAAAAGTCAAATTTAAACATGGAAAAGAGGAGTTGAAAGTATACATAATTTGTATAATATTGATCAATCCAACTGTAGCAAGAAGCCGAGGTACAATATGTGGGTACCAAAAATAGCCATGGATTCAAAACTCCAATTGCAAGTACTGTTGAATCAGCAGAGAACACAGAGAGGCCAAGGAAATCTAATAACAAGAACATTTTATTGAAGCATAAGTCACAGGTTGATCTGTTTTTAAATCTACTTGAGTTAAATGACATAGTTGCTAAAATTATGGCACATAGCAAGTCAAAGGTCCTTGCAAAGTTCCTAGATATAACTAATGCCAGAAAGATAGTTATCACAAGAGGACCATGTAACATTTCATTTTTAAATGACATAACTTCTTAGATAATATGGAACCTCAAATTGAGTACTTTGCAATTACTAGAAGACAGATGCATAACTACAAACATACAAATATAGATTTCATATTAAGAATGATTTTAATAGAGTGCTAGAATTTGAGTTACTCCAGGCTTCAGATTATATTTCTGAGATATTCTAGCTGTATTACATGGGCATGTCATTTGATCCTAATCATTCTTAGTTTACCAGATGGAAAATGGGAATAATAATAGAATCAACTTCACTGGTAAGTTGTGAGTGCCAATCAGTTGATAATGTTACTTATTTCAAAGGAATATAGTCCTTAGAGTTTACATAGTATTTTTCTCATAACAAACCAATCAGGTGGCGATAATGAACAATTTCCTCTCTTCCCCCCCAAAAGGGCTTCTTTTGATCCTTCAAGAATTCATGTTTTCATCAACTGGGGTATCCTCACTATCTTAGCAGCTCCTGATCATTTCCATGCCTTAAGTAAAATTACTTTAGTGAGGTCATGTGGCTGTCTCTCACTGATAGATTAAATTGTCTTCTTATGATTCTGTGACACCCCCCCCCACAAAATAAGACAATGGAGGAAGTCTCGTGAAATGAAAAAGTTTGAGAAAATGGAAAATTAAATGGTCCAGGTGATAAAGAACTATCCTCCATTACCCTTAAACTAAGATGTTTGTTATTTGCAATGCTACTTTTGTTGACTTTATCAAGGTTTCAAGGGAGTTTACTGTAAATGGAGTAAATTTACAAAACTTTCCCTAAAATCAGTACAAAACAGAAAAATATTGACAAAATCATGGTTATTTATCTTCTTCAAACAGTGAAGTTTTATTTCATATTGGTGCTGTTTTAAGTAGAGTCTGGGTTGTCTTGCCAGTTTTCCAATAAGCTCTTAATTTGAATTTTTGTGGGGAAATGATTTTTCAAAACAAATCCAGATTTCCTTTTCCTTAGTAAATCACTCTTCCATTTTTACCTGATGCATTAAGCTTATCCTGGTGGGTCTCAGGAGAGGTCATGCCAGATATTTAATTGTTAATTTGATTCAAAATCATGCTTTAAATGGTCATTTTTCCTTCGTAATTCTTCAGTCAAGAAATCATAGGACTTGAAGACTAGATGGTATTTTATGGACCAACCTGCCCAGCTCCATTATTATACAGATGAAGAAACAGGAACAGAGTCATGTTCTGACTTAGACAATGAGACTGAGGCTAAAAGAAGAGAAGCCAGATTACTGGGTACACCATTTCCTATTCTTTTTGTGTTTGCCTGACATGTTCCTGGTTTAACTATTTTAGTAAATAAGCATCATATAAGAAGAAAGATTCAAATTCTGAATATATTTACTCACTATGCTCTATTGTCATTATTTTTCCACACTGGACTTTCCTGAGCTTTTATTTACTTATAAATTAAAACTTGAGGTATCAGATGTAGCTTTCTGTTTTGTGAGCTTTTCTTAAAATAAATGTATATATTTATTTATTTTCAGTTTTAGGAGTATATTTTGCTATAGGAAATATGGAAAGTATAGCATTAAACGTTTTTATGTCTAAAATGCAGAAATCACTTTTTTTTGTATTTTGTTTTTGAGAACACGGCCAACATGAGCATATGTGTACAATTTCTTTTAAGAAGGATGAAGGGGGCTAGAGTGTAATATGTTGCCAAAAATTTTAAGAGGTACCATTTTCTCTTCACTAGAGAATGAACAGCTAAAGAAAATCACCAAGGCATTAAAAATAAAGAATTTTTAGACTAACAGACATTACCACAAACAAAATCTCCTATTATCCTGACAATTGAGTAATTAGCATGGTATGAGGAATGTGGGCTGCATTTCCTGACGTTCAGACTCTTTTTTCATGATTGAAAATTCAGCAGCTATAAAACAGGTGTATCCATTTAGCCATTTGTGGACAGATGGCGCTAGCCAGACAAAACTGCATGCTTGGCAAGGAAGAAATGGCAGGAAACAAGGGGATTACAGAAATTACAGGAAGCTCAGAAACTCCAAAGTTACAGGAACCTCTGAAGCCATTCAGTTCAAACTACATGCAAATAGAACTGCCTCAGAAACATATTCATTGGAGAACTCTAGTGAGAGAAAACTCCCTACCTTCTCAGACAAAGCTTTTGCCTTTTGTCTACCTCTAATTATTAGGATCATGTTCCATACATTCAGTCTAAATATGTTTGTCTGCAATGTCTATCTTTACTGCTAATTTAGCCCACTGGGATGAGCTCACATTGCTCTGATAAGTCACAATTAGACACACTGTAACTTGACCCAACATAGTGATGCCATTTTGGTCCTCTTCCAGAACAAAGGACAAAAACCAGAATAAACCCTATTCCTCATCTACATGACAGTCCCCCTTTGCCTCAAACATTTGAACATAGTTATACTGTGGTCCCTGAGTCTTCTCTTCTCCAGGCTAAACATTCTCAATTTCCTCAACTGATCTTTCATCATTATCATGAGGCCCTGCACCATGTTGGTTACTCTCCCGATGCACTCTAGCATAGCAACATCCTTCCAAATATAAGATGTCAAGAACGAAACACATTAATTCATATATGCTTTGAGCAAAGATGATCACTTAATCTTAAAGATTATTTCTCTCTTAATGTTTTCTAAAATGTCATTGATATAAAACACAGTAGAGCTTTGTTTGGTAACCAAGGGATATTTATTTCAAAAGTTACAAGAAAGTACTCCTCCCCCATCAAATAAGTGACATAATCCTCCTCCTCTGTACCAACGAAGTCCCTGAAGAGGGGAAGGAGGATTATGCCTCCCACATAATGGGGGAGTATGTTTAGATACTTGTGATTATAATTTCTCCTCCCTAAACCACCTCAATCTCTGGGCAATGAAAGAGTATTAGGTTCAAAATTTAGCTCGATTCCCATAAAGCACAATCCTATTTCCAATTTCAAAACACTACTGGGGCTTGTACCCCAAGCACCTCAACTTTTCAAGGCTTCCATTTTCAGGTGACTGTATAGACCCAACCTACATGCAATCTTGGCTTCAGAGTCTCCATGGCTCACATTCCTGTAGGGGGATCACTTCCAACACCTGACAATGAGGACAAACAACACTGGACAAACACCCTTAGACCATTTCTCAGAGCTGGAGGAGAAGACAGAGAGAAGAGGGAAGTGAAAGTCCATTGCCCCTCTCAGCAGTTCATCCACACTGAGCATAGTAGCTAAGAGCACAGCAAGAGGATGGCTCAAAAAGAACAAACAACTAAGGACTGCTACTTTTAAAGATTCAGGAAGACAATCAATTCCGTAACCCCCACCAACATGCTAGGAAATGGAGCAGGTTCCGTGTCAAGCAAAACTGAGCATGTGAATAACCAGGTTATAAATGTTTTCTTGTTGTTTTGTTGTTGATGTGCTATACTACTTACACTATTAAATTGTCTGTTCTGATCCTTTTTTTCTTTTAGCAAAAGGTTTTCTAGCCATGTGTCTTCCTTCTACTTCTAAAATGGATTTGTTGAATGCAAGAATAATATATCATATTATCCCTATTTAATTTCATATTTTTAGATATGAGAAAATTTTCTAGGCAGTCAAGATTTTTATAATCCTAACCGTAATCCAGGGTGTTAGCACTATATCACATCTCTTTGTTATCTACAAATTCAGCAAGCATGCTCTCCTGGCCTTTATCAAAATCATTAATAAAAATATAAAACAAAAAATGTAGTATTCATCCCAAATCCCCAGTGATTTCTGATGGAGACCTCAATCCAAATTTATACTAACATTAAAAACAAATCTTCAGGTTCAGTCTTTTAATCAGTTCTAAATTCAATTCACTGAAATATTGTCTAACACATATCCTTCCATTTTGTCCACAAAAATAGCACAAATATCAAATGCTTAAAGGTAGTTAGGTGGCATAGTGGATAGAGTGCCAAGCAGGCAGTCAAGAAGATTTGTGTTCAAATCTGACCTCATTTACTTAATAACTGTATAACCCTAGGTAAAACACATAAATCTATTTTCCTCAATTTCCTCATCTGTAAAATGAGTTGGAGAAGGAAAAGCCAAACCACTTCAGTACATTTGCCAAGAAAACTCCAAATCAGGTCACAAAGAGTTGTACAAAACTAGAACAAATGAACAGCAAAAATTAAATACTTTGCTAAAATAGAGGTAAACTCTACCTTGAAAATTCCTCTGATTTACCAGTCTAGCAACCCTGTTAAATAAATGAGGGGAGGACAGTAGTTGGATTTTATTTATACTTAATATACTCGTGTTGGTATTCAAATATTCATTTAAAAATATCTTTTTAAGATTTTGTCAGTAATCAAAGGAAAATACACCTATTATTGCTTATATACTACAAGTCTTTTCCCTCTTCTGAAAATCAGGACCTATTCTCTTTCAAAATTCTGCCATCTCATTAGTATGATCTTTCAAACATCATTGAATATACATGGCTCAGCAGCAATAACTACTAGCTTTTTTTTCAAGGATGTGGTACATCTGGACCAGTTTCCTCATTTATACAATGGGGAGAGGGAGTGGGTTTCAGGGCATCTAAGGTCCCTTTTAGCATTAAATCTTTGATCCTATAAATTGCTTCTTAGTCATTTTTGTTTGGTCCTTTTTAGTTAAGAGATTCTTCTTCTTGACAGAGAAAATAAAAGGAAAACATAATTTGAGTGTGTGTGTGTGTGTGTGAGAGAGAGAGAGAGAGAGAGAGAGAGAGACAGAGAGAGACAGAGAGACAGAGACAGAGAGAGAGAGAGACAGAGAGAGACAGAGAGAGAGAGAGAACAGAGAGAGACAGAGAGACAGAGACAGAGAGAGAGAGAGACAGAGAGAGACAGAGAGAGAGAGAGAAAGAGAGAGAGAGAGAGAGAGAGAGAGAGAGAGAGAGAGAGAGAGAGAGAGAGAGAGAGAGTATTTCCTGGAATGTTATTCACATAGAGGTGGGTTTTTTTGTTGTTGTTCTAGTAACATATTAATATAATTTGTGAAATTCCTTTGTATAATCTTGTAAAGCCAAGCATGATCAGCTTTCCAGAGGACTGATGCTGTGAACATCTTTTTTTTTCTTTTTGGAGGGCAATTTCGGTTAAGTAACTTGCCCAAGGTCACATGGCTCGGTTTTTGTTTGTGTGTGCGTTAAGTGTCTGAGGCAGATCCGAACTCAGGTCCTTCTGACTCCAGGGCTGAAGCTCTACTCACTGCACCAGCTAGCTGCCCCAGTGTCCCCTGTGAACATCTTTAAGGTTCTGATGATATAGTATAGTAAAATCTCTATTTATTCAGCATCAAATTAAAGTAAAACATTCACAGAAACAAAAGTACATCATTCACAATGTTATAACATAACAAATTATCACTAAAGTGGTTATATTGTTTTCACCAAAGTGGCCACATAATTTTAAACAAAAGATATCATTCAGTAAATCCTTAACTCAATTTCCTTAAGGGACAATGATTCAGTAAGTCTTTAACACAATCATCCTTATGAAAAAAGCCTCCTTAAGGGACACAAAGTATAAAGGTCAAAATTCTCCACCCCTAGGTCACATTGTTTTAATGTCTCAGTCAAAAAGTCTTCCTTCTCCTTGACTGGAGATTAGTTTCCAATCATCCTTAACTCAATCATCCTTAAGGAGTAAGTTTCCTTAAGGAACACAAAGTACAAATGCAAAAGTTCTCTACCCCTAGGCCACAGTAAATCATGATCTTCTCAATCAGCATTAACTACCCAAGAAGAGGTCTTTTCATCTTGACTTGAGGCTGGTTCTCAGATTCCATGGTTCCTCTTCCATGGTCCCAGTTCCTGCCTTAATCTACCCAACTGTCACCTGAATTCAAATGTAGGCAGCTCTGAGATCCTCATCCAGCTCCTCATCCAGCTCCCCATCCAGTTCCTCCTCCAGTGCCCAGTCCATATTGAATCTCATGATGCCCAGTCTACCTCAAGTCCTTCACAGTTTCTATTTCTGGGAAGACAAAGCTTAACAGAGCCAATACAACATTAACATACATTGTGGTCACCATCATCAATTCACTATATGCCTGTGAAATCAACACCAACTGACAAACAAGGTCTGAGAACTCAATGCAAATAGTCAGTGCATTCCCAAGACCTTTGAATCCCTTCTCCAAGACTTCTGTAAACAGACAACAAGAACTTCCTCTTTCAGGGCTTCCAGAAAGGTCCCAGGGCTTCTGTACAAAGTATCACAAACAAAAATCAACACAAATTGAAAATGCAAACAGAGTTCCTGGCCACCACAAAGTTCCCCTTCTCAATTCTGCCACCACAAATGCTCTCTTCTCAGTTCTGCTCTCTTCCAGCTTAGGCCTCTGCGTATATGTGGTCATTAGCTCCTCCCCTTCCTGTTGCATCAGCAACAGGAGTTCACAAGTTCTAGGGATCACAAGTTGCGGGGTTCACAAATTCTGTTTCTTAACAAAGACTTGATATAATCATGGGAAAAGCTTAAAAGAAACTTGAACTGAAACAAGGTGCTAAATAATTAAATAGCTGAAACAAGGTGTTAAGTACTTCTTTGCTTGTGATTACAAATCTCTACTGTTCTTTTGAGTGAACATGAAAATTCTTGAGTAAATTTGGGATTATTAAAGTTGTAATACATTTTCCTAAGAAAGATATAAAAAATAAAAAAGATATAAAAATATCCTAATCAAACCCCTATTCCCTTCATCCTACCGAAATGTTTGTGGTAGGTGTGAAACATTTATCATGCTGACAAAGATTGGGTTATCGATTATCACTAAAACTACTTGGTGGCTTAATCCAATTGAATTTGTATGGGAGGAACAATAATCTAAGGATTTAACCATGCAGGTTATTGTAGTTTTTCCTTTAAAAAGTATCAACAAGTTTTATGTCTTCCTTGAAGATTATTCTCAGTGGAGTTTTAAGAAAAGTTATCATTGTAGTTGCATCATAATAATGTATTTTTTTAATATTATGAGAGTGACACTTTAGTGAAGACGAAAAAATCACATTTCCCTTGTATAAAATAAAATATTAGTTTATAATCAATAGGCAATAAAAATTGGAGATTTTATGTTCATCATAACTATCAGGCATTTGTGTGACTGTAATGATGTAGTCTATTATATAAAATGTATGAAAGCCTGTTTTGTTAATTCATTGATATAAATGAACATTTTTAGGTGCCTACTATATGTCTAGCATGATGGTAGAGACTAGATGTGAAGATACAAAATTAGATAATCACTGGCCTTCAGAAGACTGTAAGGGGAAGCTAGATGGTGTAGTGGATAGAGCACAATCCATGTAACCAGTCAGGAAGGAAAGAAGGAAGGAAGGAAAGGAAGGAAAAAGAGGACGAGCAGAAAGAGGAGGCAGAGGAGGAGGAGTATGTATTCTCTTGGAGTGTATAAAATATAAATAAATATAAAATATATACAAAATAAATTGAGGAGGCTATGGTTACTAGATGCTGGGGAAAATCTCTTGTAGGTTGGACCTCTGGTGTTAAGCCTTGAAGGGAGCTATGGATTCTGAGAGGTGAGGAGAGAAAACATTCTAGATTGAACTTTAGAAGGAGATGTGGATTCTAAAAGTTGGATGTTAGTAAGGAGAATATTCTATGAAAGGGATCAAGCTGAACAAAGTCTGAACAAAAACTTACAAAAAGTAAGTGAGCCAGTCTGACTGGAAAGTAGAATGGATGCAGTAATTTGCTATATGATTATATTGGTGTGTTAGAGACAGATCATTAAGGATATTACATGTTAAAGAGAGGAGTTTGTATTTTATCCTAAGATCAGGATATATTTAAGAAGACAAATGACATGTTCATACTTGTACATTCAGAATATCACCTTGGCAGCTCTGTGTGGGATAGACTAGATAGAACAAAAACTTGAAGGAGGAAGATCAATCAGCAAACCATTAGAATGTTCCAGGTGACAGATGATGAGAGACTGAACTAAGTTGTTTGGGGGATCAGTGGAGAACAAGCAATGGTAGAAGTAAAATTAAGGAAACTTGGAGATTAATTAAGCATGAAGAATTGAGAATTGAGAATGATCCCAAGGTTTGAAATCTAGGCAACTAGAATGAAGAAAGATAACTTGAAAGCAACTGGAAAAGAGAATAGTCATTTGGTAATGGTATTAATGGTATAATGAATGGCTTTTTAGACAGGTTAGATCTAATATTTACAGGCTATCTAGCTGAATATATCCAATATAGAGTTGATGATGTCATACTGGATCTCTGAAGAAAGAACATGAAAGGATGTATAAGTTGTAGGCATAGAATCAATCATAGTATATGATTGTATAAAACTGTTAATAGTACCCATGAAATCTGATGAAATCAATGACAATGAATATATAAAGAGAGAACAGAAGAACCATAATAGATTATTGGCATCAGGACATGGTGATATTTTAGCAAGATGACAAAGAAGAAGGATTCATAAACAGAATAATAATCAAGAAAACAAAGTCCTGAAAACCAAGATTAGAGCAAGTATCTAAGAGAACAAGGCAGTTAAATAGTAAAATATTACAGAGTGGTCAAGAAGGGTAAAAGACAGTATTAAAGATACCCCTTAAATACAGACCATTTTCATAAGGCAACTACTAGGTGGGGCAGTGGAAATAGCCACCGGACCTGGACTCAGGCAAAATCTAAGTTTGAATTTGACCTCAGTTATTAGCTGTGTGATTTTGAGAAAATTGCTTTGCTTTCGTTTGCCTCAGTATTCTCAATTTACAAAATGAAAACAATAACATCTACAAACCAATGTTATTGTGAGGATAAAATGAGGTATTTGTAAAGTGTTTTGCAAAATCTTAAATTGTTCTGTGAATGCTATCTGTTGTTGTTATTGTTGTTATTGAATACAAGTACATCTTAAGATTTTCTAGAGATAAGAAACTTGGAATACATGGCTACTGTCTTCTTGGCAATAGTCTTCATTTTTGGAATTTTTTCCTTTTAAGAGATAGCTCAAAATTTTGTCACCTGAGTGCCTTTAAAAGTGTGTTTCTTGGGGAGGCTAGGTGGCGCAGTGAGTAGAGCGGCGGCCCTGGAGTCAGAAGGACCTGAGTTCGGATCCGGCCTCAGACACTTAACACACAAACAAAAACCTAGCCATGTGACCTTGGGCAAGTTACTTAACCCCAATTGCCCTCCAAAAAAAAAAAAGCAAAAGAAAAAAAAGTGTGTTTCTCCTAAGCAAAGTTTTCTCCAGAGTGGTTAGATTACATCTGTTTTATCTGCCATCACAATTAGTTATCATTTCTTCTCTTTTTTTATAGGATATAGTTTTTACAGTGGTAAACATCTGAGGTAGTTCCTCTCTTACTGAAGATTTAAATACATGATATATAAATATTGACTGAGGAATTTCATTTCATATTTATTTATTTTCTCTTTCCACTTTTTCCATCAGTGATCTCAGAATAATCAGATTGACTGGGTCTTACATTGAGTTTTCTTTAATTGTATAACAATATCCATCATTATTTGTTATTTCATAGCTCACAAGCTTCTGAAATTCTATGTTTTAATATATGATAAATAATAGTACTTTTAGGCAGTACTAACTGGCTACTATATGTCCCCATCTGGCAAGAGGAACAAGGATTTCCTGGCATAGGGAGTTTCTGGGCACTTTGGGATACTCCATTACATTATTTTTATGTGTGTTATGAACATTTCTTCATAACATTTTACTAGAGAGAATATCTCTATATACTGCTTACTTTTAAATTACCTAACTAGAACAGAAGATCATTACTTTTTTATCTAAAAGGTATCTTAGAGACTATCTAGCCCAACACTCCTATTTTTCAGGGAAGGAAATCATGTGTATAGAAGTTAAATGTTGTCTCCAAGATCATCCATTTAGATAGTGACATAGTTGAAATTTGAAAGCCAGGTCTCTGATTTGAATGGCATGGTTATGATTATGCATTTCCTGGATAACTTTTTATTTTCTGTGATATTGACTGGTGCTGGTCATATCCAATAACTACAATATTAAGCCTCTAAGCATCAGTTCACTAATCAACCAGCCTTTTGTGTTTTTGTTTTTTATTTCAAACCTAAATATGAAAAGAGAAAAGAAAAAAGAAACATTGCAATGTACACATCAGACCCTAAGAGAGAATTCATGTAAAACAATAAATTTCAGTTTGAAGAAAACTTACATTACAAATACTATGCATTGTTCTTAAAGCTACCTGTTTTTTCTTTTCTTGCTTGTTGGTTTTCTTTGGTTCTCTGCTTCACACATCATAACAATATTTTCCCTCCCTCTTCCAACCATCCTAAAAAAGGCTACAATTAAATATACATACATACATATATATATATATATGTGTGTGTGTGTGTGTGTGTCTGTGTCTGTGTATACTTACATACACCCATGTATGTATGTATGTGTGTATGTATACACATATCCATAAACCTTCATATATGCACATATACATTGATGCATATATACAAAAGCCTATATATGTATATGTACATGTAAGACCATATTAAGCTCATTTCCTCTTATTATTGGTTTCTTTGAAGGTGGCCACCATCTTCCTTTCATAAGTCCAAGCCTTCCACGTTTTTTCTATATTAACCAGGTCATCATTTCCTATATCACACCAATATTCCAAAGCATTCAAATCCTATCTGAGAGATTATCAAAGTTCCCTACTTCCCCCACCCCAAATTTTCTGCATTCCTTCTATTCTTGGCTACATAACTTTTAATTATACAAGAAATAAATTAATCTAAAATAATCAAAACTGGAGCCAGAGTCAAGATGGCAGAGAGAAACCAGGAAGTCACCTAAGCTGTCCCCAGATTCCTTGAGAAACAATGTTAAATCAAGCTTCTGGGGTGACAAAACCTACAAAGAGACAAAGTGAAACAATCTTGCAGCTTAAGATAACTTGGAAGAACTTCAGAAAAGTGTGTCTCACTTGGGTAAAACAGGGATGCAGTACAGCTCAGATGGTGTCTGGGTAAACAAGCAAGAAGCTCTTAACCTCAGTACATATCAGCAACTGAGGTCTCTCAGTCCTGGCTAGGCAGGCCCAAGGCACAGCAGACCACCTGTGAATTCTTCAGCCTAAGAACAGAAGGCAAGCTGATAGTCCCAGAAAAGAGACAACAACAGGCATGACTAAGCCAGGTCACCCAAGAACCAGAGGCTCCAGTCCACAAAGAAAATAACCAGGCCCCTAGCTACCAGCACAAGAAATTTGGGACAGTGCCCACTGTGCCCTAAGGGAATAGTTCAACTTTAAGAGCCATGTAATGTTTTTCCAATAATATCAAGATTGAAGCAAGGATGCCGATTATCACAACTATTATTCAATATTGTATTAGAAGTGTTAGTTTTAGCAATTTGAGAAGAAAAATCAATTAAAGGAATTTGAATAAAACAAATGTATCTCTCTTTGCAGATGATATGATTGTATACTTAGAGAATCCTAGAGAATTAATTAAAAAACTACTTGAAAAAATAAACAACTTTTAAAAAGTTGCAGGATATAAAATAAGCCCACACAAATCATCAATATTTCTACATGTTACTATCACAACCCAGCAGCAAGAGATAAAAAAAGAAATTCTATCTTAAATAACAATGGAGAATATAAAATATTTGGGAGTCTACCCTCAAAGAAAAATCTAGGAACTGTATAAGCAAAATTATAAAATATTTTTCACACAAATAAAGACAGATCTAAATAATTAGAAAAATATCAGTTGGGGAGGACCCAAGATGGTGGAGTAGAAAGAGGACTTCTGTGGTGCTCCCACCTCCTCCAATTCATGTAAAAGGTGACTCTGAAGAAACTTTGGAGCTATAGAACCCACAAAATGACACAGAGAAGGTAATATCCTGCTGTGTATAGCCCAGTAGTCTGGCAGGAAGGGGCCAGCACATCACTCTGGGAGTTGACCCCAGCCCCAAGCAAGTCCAGGGTTTTAGCCTTAGGGTGGCTACAACCAGGCCCTGGCTGGAGGGACTCCAGATCACCAGCAGCCATGGTGGTTTCCAGAATTATCAACACATACATGGTAAGGACAAAGTGAGAGGTCAGTGCAGTGTGAACTTTGGGATCCAGTAGTTTGGGAGTGTGTAGGCCTATGCCCCCAGATGAAAATTGGCTGAGGCGCAGTGGCCAGGCAGGTACCACCATGTGTCAGTTTCAGCTCCTGACCAGAAGATTGTAGGGGGACCAAGAAACCAGTCTGAGTGGTAATAGCCCAAAAGTCAAGTAATTGAGTGGCAACATGATTAGGCAAAGGAAGCAAAGCAAACAGAGCAACTCAACTTTACACTCCTATTTTGGGGACAAAAAGGATCAAAGCATAGAAAAGGAGGAAGGCAGTGAAGTGAGAACTCCTGTACCAAAATCTTCTAAGAAAAATACGAGTTGGTTACACACCATAGAGGGCATTAAGAAGGATTTTGAAAACCAAATAAGAGAAGTGGAGGAAAAATTGGGAAGCAAAATGAGAACAATGCAAGAAAACTATGAAATAAGAGTCAACAACCTGACTGAAGAAAATAACACCTTAAAAAATAGACTCAGTTGTTCAAGATTGGGGCTGAGCTAATATAATAAAAATAATAATTCTATCTAAATTAATTTACTTATTAAGTTTCATACCAATCAAACTGCCAAAATATTAAATTTGGCTAGAAAAAATAATAACAAAATTCACCTGAAAGAACAAAAGGCCAAGACGATCAAGGTAAATAATGAAAAAAAAATTGCATAAGAATGTTGCCTAGCTGTACCAGATCTAAAACTGTATTATGAAATGGCAAGAAAGAGTGTTGGATCAGTGTAATAGGTCAGGTACACAAGACACAGTATTCAATGATTATAGAAATCTACTGTTTAATAAGCCCAAAGACTCCAGGTTCTGGGGTAAGAGCTCACTATTTTATACAAACTACTGGAAAACTGGAAAATAGAATGGAAGAAACTAGACCTAAACCAACATCTTACATGCTATACCAAGTTAAGATCAAAATGCTTATAGGTTTTAGAGATAAAAGGTGACACCATAAACAAATTAAGTGAACAAGGAATAGTTTATCTGTCAAATAGAGGGGAAACAGAATAATTTATAACAACAAAAGAGATAGAGAACATTATGAAATTCAAAAAGGATAATTTTCATTACATTAAATTAAAAAGTATTTCCACAAACAGAACCAATGCACCCAAGATTAAAAGGGAAGCATAAAGCTCAGAAAGATTTTTTTGACAATGTCTGTGACATTAGCATTGTTTCTCAAACATACAAAGAACTGAGTCAAATTTTTAAGAATACAAGTTATTCCCTAATAGATAAATGGTTAAAGGAAAGGAACAGATTACAGTCTGAAGGAAACTTTTAGAGCCTGAGGAGAAATTACCACAGGAAAAAAATAAATTTGGATTAATTTGATTCTTGGATACCTTTTTGCCAAGTCTTTGGTTTTCTTCTCCTCTGCTTATCCCTCCATCCCTCCTTCTTTTCTGCTCTTTCCTCTCTCTCACCTCCTCTCCCTTGCTCTTCTCTCTCTTTTTCCTCTCTCCTTTTTCATCTCTCTTCCACTCTCTTCTCTCCTCCTTTCTCCTATTTCCTTTTCCTCTCCCAACTCTCCCATCCTCTCTCTTCTTTTTCCCCTTCTCTTTTTTTTCTTCTTCTTTCCTTTCTCTCTTCCCCTTCTCTTCATTCCTCTCACTTCTCCTTTTTCTCCTCCCCTTTCCTTTCTCTTCCTCTCCCTTCCTTTCTTTCCCTTCTTTTTTTCCCCTCTCCTCTCTCCTCACTGGCTTCCCTTTCTCCCTCCTTCTCCCCTAGGGATAGGAGAATCCCTTGCCTCTCTTCCTAGAGTGTTTATCAGTTTTAACTGGAGCCACGAGCTGTTCTCAGGAGATTCACTCCAATTTGTTCTCCATTTGTTCTTTAGGGAAGGAGGGGAAATCATTTCAAGTTTTAATCATGTAAAGGGATCAGAGCTTTTCAACCTGCTTCAAATTGACTCTTGGCTGAGTTGTTTTATTCCCTATGTTTAAAAAAGCAAAGTGCACAAGGAAGCTTTGAACCCCTGGGTGCTATGAGGTAGCTGCCCTCAGAAGCAGTAATCTTCCTTGTACCAGAATTAGTTGTTGATCACACCCTAGTCTAGACACCTTCCATGTGGCTTCCTTCCCTCAGAGACAAACTCGATTTGGGGTTGTAATCATTTCTTGCTGTTTGAGTTTTATTGCCATATTCACTTTAGTTTTCTAATAAATGTTTTGCAGAAAATAAAAAGGAAAGGAACAGGCAGTTTTCAGATAAAGATATTGAAGCTATCTCTAGACATATGAAAAAGTGCTCTAAATAAATGCTGATCAGTGAAATGAAAATGAAAACAACTCTGAGATACTACCTCATACCTATCAGAATGGCTAATATGACAAAAAAATAAAATGATAAATGTTGGAGGTGTGGGAAAATTGGGAAACTAATGCATTGTTGGTGGAGTTGTGAAATGGTCTAACTATTCTGGAGAACAATTTGGAACTATGCCCAAAGGGCTATAAAACTGTACATAACACTACCATGTCAATATCTCAAAGAGTTAAAATAAAAAAGGCAAGGGGACTCAATGCAGAAACATATTTATAACAGCTTTTTGGGGGGGATGGGAAAGAATTGGAAATTGAGAGGATGTCAATAATTGCAGAATGACTGAACAAAATGTCGCATATGAATATAATGGATTACTATTGTGCTTGAAGAAATGATAACCAGGCTCATATTAAAAAAAAAACAAAAAACAAAACCTAGAAAGACTTACATGAAATGCTGCTGCATGAAGTGAGCCAAACCAGAATATTGTACACAGTAACAGCAACACTATTTGATGACCAACTTTGATAGACTTGACTCTTCTCAGAGATACAATAATCTAAGACAATTCCAAAAGACTCATGATGGAAAATGCTATCCACATCCAGAGAAAGAACTATGGAGTCTGAATGCAGAAGAAAACATATATTTATATATATTTTTTTCTTTTTTCGTTTTCTTTTCCTATTTGGCTTTTTCCCTTTTGCTCTGATTCTTACTTCACAACATGATTGATGCAGAAATATGTTTTAAAATAAACAAAATGAAATCACTAGGGTTATTCTTTTACACTTCAACAAAGTTCTAACCTCATAAAATAGTTTAAGGACTGCTAGTGCTGAATTTACATATTTTAATGGTGTCTTTGAAGTTCCTGATCTTTTGTTCTTCCAAATGAAATTTATTATATTTTTCTAACTCTGCAAAATATTTTAGTAATTTAAATGGGATGACAGTGATAAAATATATTATGTAAAAGTGTTAGTTTCAAAATTGTATTGGCTTTTTCTACACATGAACAATAAATATTATTTCAATTATTTAGTTCTGAGTTTGTTTGTTTGTTTTTTGTCTTTATTAATCTGCTTGTTTACTTTTAGTTTAAAGGTTCAGTTCCACAATCCCTTGAATTTCAAATTTTCTCCCCCTCCCTCCCCTCTGCCCCATGGTGGCATACAATCAAGTATAGGATCTGCAAATACTTTCACATTAGACATTAGTCAGGTTATGAAGAATGATTTATCAAATGGAATGAACAATGGAAAAGAGGAAACACAACCAAACAAGAAAAAGAAAGAGAGCAGGTACTTTGCTTCAATATGCACTCAGTTCATTCTATTTCTTCCTCTTAATGTCGACATCTCTCTCCATCATGAGTCTTTTGGAGTTGACTTATAACACTGTATTGCTGAGAAGAGTCCAGTCTATCTAAGTTGGTCATCACAAATATGTTGTGTCTGTAATTGTATACAAAATTCTCCTGGTTTTTGCCCTTCTCAGTCAGCATCAGTTTGTATAAGCCTCTCCAGGTAAATATGAAGTCCATCTGCTCCTCATTTCTTATCTCACAATAGTGTTCCATTACATTCTTATACCACAACTTGTTGAAGGGCATCCCTTTAATTGATGGGCATCTCCTTAATTTATAATCCTTTGCCACCAAAAAAAGAGCTGCACTGTGCTTTCTGAGCTGTGGGGGTCACAGTCTGGTGAATTCTATGTCTTCATCTCTGACTCTTCCTCTCATCTTCTCCTTCTCTCTTTCTAGGGAGATATGGATCTACTTTATCAATCTTTCTTTGTTAAGAGTCAGTGGTGTGCAAGTGATGTGGGGGAGAGCGCCTTGGAAGTGCTGTTTCTACTCCATTTTGGCTCCGCCCCCTATATTTACCATGGCCGCCCTAGCATTTCTTTTCTTTAACTCCCTTGATATTCTGGAACTTTGGTTCTTCAAAATGCATTTTGTTACTATGTTTTCTAGCTCTATAAAGTAATTTTTTGGGAAATTGATTGATATGAGACAAAATATGTAATATAATTTAGATAAAATTTTCGTTGTTATTATATTAGTTCAACCCAACCATGAGCAAATGATGTTTTTCAATTAGTTACACATGACTTTATTTGTGTGTAACACATTTTATAGTTGTGTTCATATAGGTCCTGGGTTTGTTTTGGCAGGTAGATTCCCAAATATTTTATAATGTCTACAGTAACTTCAAATGGCATTTCTCTTTCTATCTCTTGCTGTTGAATTTCATTAGAAATAAACAGGATTTATTTGCCAAGCATTTATGTGGGTTTATTTTATATCTTGCAACCTTGTAAAATTTATTTATTCTCTCAAGTAGTTTTTTACTTGATTCTCTAGGATTCTCTAAGTATATCATCAAATCATCTGCAAAGAGTGACAGCTTGGTCTCTTTACCAAATTTGATTCCTTTGATTTCTTTTTCTTCTTTAATTTATACTGCTAACATTTCTAGTACCAGATTGAATAGTGGACATCCTTGTTTCAGCCCTGATCTTATTGGAAATGCTTCTTCTTATCCCCATTATATACAATGCTTCTGATGGCTTTAAATAAATGCTACCTATTATTTTAAGGAAGACTCCATTTAATCCTATATTTTCTAGTGTTTCCAATAGGAATGGATGTTGTATTTTGTCAAAAGCCTTTTCTGTATCTATTGAGATAATCTTGTGGTTTCTGCCAGATTTATTGTTGATAAGATCAATTCTGTTGATAGTTTTTCTAATATTAAACCATCATTGAGTTTATTTGTTAAAAAAAAGACATAGTTATATAGTTCCTGTGTTTGTTTTGGCAGGTATACACTGAGGTATTTAATATATTCTGTGTATTTTAAATAGTCTAAAACAATATTGAACAATATTGCTGACCTAGGGTTTAGTTTCTCAATTTTCACTTTTGGGTAAATCTATTTTAACTTTAAATTCATCTAAGATCATGATTATTATAATATTAACATAATAACATTATAATATTATATTAATATTATAATAATTAATATAATATTAATATTAAAAAAATCATCTAAGATCATGATTATTATACCCTGTTTTTTTGTTTTTTGTTTTTACATAACAAATTCTACTCCTAGCTTTTATTTTATCTTTTTGTGTATCTCTCAATTTTATAATGTTTCCTGAAAGCAACATATTGTTGAATTTAAATTTTTCATCTGCTATCCGTTTCTGTTTTATGGATAAAATTTTCCCATTTACATTCTTAGCTATAATTACTTGTTGTGTACTTTCCTGCTCATTATTTTTCCTCACTATCCATCTCACCCTATTTATACAACTCTCCTCACACCTCTGCTTTATTTCTATCTTCTATCATGCCTTATTATTCCTTAACCTATTCTACTCCTGCAAAGATCCCTCCATTATAATCCCCACCCCACTCTATGCCCTTGTCCCTCATATTTTTTTTCTGAATTTAGAAGACTTTTCTTGGGTGTGTATCTATGCATACATAGATACATACATACATATTTCCCTCTTTAATACATTCCTGATGAGAGAAAGGTACAAGAACTACCTATACCCCCTTACTAGCTTCTTCTCTATAAATTTTTCCATTTGTATTTTTATTCCTTTTATATATCATCCTTTGTATGGGAAAATTGCCCCTTTTTTCTCTCCCTAAACGTTTTTTTTTTTTTTAGTATCATTCCCATCATAGTTACCTTGGCTAAAACCTTTCTTTCAAATTATTCAAATAATGTTGACAATCATAATAGTACTGCTAATATTTTCACATATACAAAGTAAACAATTTGATCTTATTATGTCCCTTATATTTGATATTTAATATTTACATCATATTCCTCCTGGATTGGATATGTCAAATTTTTCCTTAAATTCTAGGTTTTTAGTCACACAATCCTGAAAGGCTTTGAGTTCATTACAATGTCCATTTTTTTTACTCAAGATTAAAATTAACTTTTTTTTTGAAAAAATATTTGTAATTTTTCAACATTCATTTATATAAGATTTGGGGTTGCATTGTTTTCTCCCTTCCTCTTCCCCTCCCCACTCCCCATGATGGCATGTAATCTGATGTAGCCTATATATGTGCAATTATATTAAACATATTTCCACTTTAGTCATATTGTAAAAGAAGAATCAAAACAAAAGAGGAAAACCTCAAGAAAGAAAGAAAAAAACAAAAAAAAATGAAAATAGTATCTTTTGATCTGCACTGAGTACCCATAATTCTTTCTCTGGATGGGGATAGCATTTTCCATCATGAGTATTTTGGAATTGTCAGGTCATAATATTTCTGAGAATATCCAAGTCTATCAAACTTGATCATGAAACAATATTGCTATTACTATGTACAATGCTCTCCTGCTCCTGCTCACTGTGGCAGCAAGCACCCCAACATTCCCAGGGTGGCTGCCAACACAGGTTCTTAGATCTGCTTTTCTAAAGGAAAGCAACTCAAAATGAGGGTAACAAGCTTACTTTAATCAATCAAACCTATATCATTTACCTAGTTCAGGGCAAAAAGATCAGCACCCCAAACTTCAAAGTATACAGACAGAACTTACAAGACACAGAAACAAACAGATCAAGCAGACAGGCTTCCAAACTGCCCAACAATTACACATCAATACCAAATCACAGCTACCAGAAAGGGAAGCATCAACATCTGGGTTTTCAAAGCTGGGGGGCTCTCAACAGCTGCCCAGAGTCTCATCTGGTCAAATCACACAACACTTCTCAAAGTGAGCCCCAAAGCAAAGTCTCACATCCGGGATTACATAGCCTTCTCCTGGGTCAGAGAATGGAACCACCCTCTTGACCCACTCCCCAATCACACAGCATCAAGGTGTAGGAATTCCTGATAACCAAGCCTCCTGCCACACACTCCATGTGACCACATTCAGCCTATTAGGGGGGCAGAGTATATTTTCAAATCAAGGAAGGTGCTCAGAGTCTCTTAAGCCTATCAAAGGACCTAGGGGCAGGGAAGATCTTTAAATTTGCATTTCCATTACACTCACTTCACTCAGGAATGGTTCTTGTTAGTCTTCCTAGCTTGTTTTTTTTTTCCTGAACTCTGCCTGCTTATCTTTTCCTAAGGAGTAATAGTATTCCATTATATCCATTACTTTACAGCCATTATCCAACTACTGGAAATCCCCTCAATTTCTAATATTTTGTCACCACGGAAAAAGAGCTGCTATGAATATTTTTATGCATGTCTCTTTTTCCCTTGTTTATGATTTGTCTGGGAAACAGACCTAGTAGTGGTATTACTGGATCAAATAGTATGCACAATTTTATAGCCCTTTGGGTAAAGTTCCAGATTGCTCTCCAGAATGGTTACATCAGTTCACAACTCCACCAACCATGTAATTAAAACTACCCATTTTGCTTTTCATAATGTTTCTATCTCTTGTTTTGTCATAAACTTCTCCCTTTTCCATAGATATGACAGGAAAATTATTCTTGCACTTCTAATTTTCTTATGGTATCACCCTTTATATTTAAATTGTGTACCCATTTTGACCTTATCTTGGTACAAGGTGTAAGGTGTTGGTGTATATTGATGATTACTGTGAATTTATAATTTATATTCTACAATTTTCTAATGTTAATTGTTTTAGCTAGTTTTAAAAATTTAGGAATATCTATCTATCTATACATAAATACCATCATATCATCTACACTAACTGATTATTTTATCACCTATTAGAATACCTTCAATTTCTTTTTCTTCTCTAATTGCCATAACTAATATTTCTAGTAGAATATTGAATAATACTGGTGAAAACAGACATTCTTGCTTCACCCATTATCTTATTAGGAAGTTTTTTTCCCATTACTGAAAATGCTTCCTCTTGGTTTTAGATAGATCCTACTTATTATCTTAAGAAAGGTTCTCTTTATTCCTGTGCTTTTTAGAGTTTTTCTAATTAGGAAAGGGTGCTGTATTTTGTCCAAAACTTTTGCTGCATCTATTGTTATAATCATATGGTTTTAGTTGTTTTTGTTATAAATATGGTCACAGTTTTATTTATGACCATTAATATGGTCATAACTCATAGTTTTCCTAATATTGAACCAGTCCTACACTCCTAGTATAAATCTCATCTGGTCATATTTTATGATCTTTGTGACATATCACTGTAATTTCCTTGATAGTGTGGTCACTGCAGAAATAAGGAAACTTCAGAGTGTCAAACTTGTCTTCAGGTTTATTAAGTTCCCCATCACAGGCACCCCACTCACAATTTCTCATTGGAGATTTTTGCATGATCATTTATAATGAAAACTGACTCTTGGTTAGTATTGTGTAGAACTAAGTCTCTTCCACTTTGAAATTCTATGATTCAACACTACAAATAGTAAAATTAATATTTTAACACAGCCTAAAACTGCCATATTTTTCATATATAAAATACTAATTAAAGTGCCTAACACATAGTGGGTACTTAATAAATGCATGTTCCTCTCCTTTGACCACCACTCCCCTATTATCACAAAAGAAACAGGGAACTATACAGAGCTAAGGCATGTTCATTCCTTTTTCTTCCCTACCTTAATTTTTTCTTTTCTCTTCTTTCATCTCTTCTGTTCAGAAAATAAATGGCATGAGAGAGGAAAAGAGAATCCATAACAGATTGTAGCAGGATGTGATGATAATAATTCAACACAGCTCACTGAGAAGGAGCATTTGTACCAATAGGCAAATGACCAAGAGATAGTCAAACCATGAATATTCTATTCCCTTCTCTCTGTGAATCATATTATTAAGTATTTGACCATGTTGAGAAATGAAACATTTATTTTAAAAAGTTCTAATGGCAAGAAAAAAATCCTGAGGTAGCCTATTAAACTTTGAAACAACTTTAATTATTCAGAAGTTTCCCTTTGCTTTAAATTTAAATTTTCTCTTTAAAACCTTCACTGCTTTCCTCTTAGTTATTTATTTCAGACCCAAGCTTTTTTTTATTTTTCCTTTCACATAAGTTCCATAAAATATACTTAGAGACACCTACTTTGTTTCCCCTAAATCTTTTCTTCATTATGTTAACCACAAAATGTTTCTTCAGCCAAATCTTTTGTGGTATATCATGTTTTCTAATTCTTTCACATCTCTGGTCACTCTTCTGGATAGTCTTTGATTTATCACTGCTCTCAATAGAAGTCAATGATGTGTGTTTGAGGAAATCCATTTTACTTTTGCTTAGAATAGGACTGACCATGCTACTTCTGATGAGACCTGCTAAGATAGATAGCAATGAGTACGCTACTTGTGCATTATATGATTCTCTTATAAAAGCACTTTATATTTTACTGGCTGGTCACCACTACAATGCAATAGGACTTTTGGGGAGGTTGACCTAAGACACTGAATCCTTTTTATTAGTAGCATGTCTGATCCTAACACCTCATTACATCAAGGATGTGTGATTTCTTCCATCCATAGAGTACTTTTCAGTGGCACTAATTGCAATGCCCTTCATACTTTATAGGATAGTTTCATAAATTTCTTTGTATAACATATTTATAAAAAGACTAAACATTCCTAATTTCCTAGTCATAATTCTTTAACTTCTATTCACATATTTTCAGGTTTTTTTTTAAATAAAGACTATTAATCCCTTGCTTAAATAATTCTAGAATTTATGGTCACTGATTTGGCCCTTTTCTGATATAGTGTAGTAAAATGGAACAAAATATGAGAGAATCACATTGTTGACTTCAACACAAAAATCTATCATGACTGTACTAGCAGAAAGTCATTTTAAAAATGATACAACTTTAATAGGAGAAACTGAAGGATTTTGAAGTGATAATTCTGAAACTGAATTTGGATGTCAAGGGGAAAATTTTTTTCTTTCCACAATATCTATTAGTTATGATACTGGAGTCAGAAGATAAGATTGGATTATCCATAGATCTGATGGAACATAGCATTCATTATTATATAACATAAGCATGATCAGAAGATCTAGAATATCAAGAGAATTAAAGAAAAGAAATGCTAGGGAAGGTGCCCTAGTCTTACTAGGTAAAAAAAATTGTATTATAAAGCAGCCATCATCAAACCACTTGGTACTGACTGAGAAATCGAGTGATTGAACAGTGGGATAGTTTAGGTACACAAGACACAGCAGTCAGTGACTATAGAAATTACTGTTTAGTAAACACAGAGACTCAAGTTTCTGATATAAGAACTCACTATTTGACAAAAACTACTAGGAACACTGAAAGACAGTATGGCAAAAACTAGGCACAGGCCAACATCTTACACCATATACAAAAATAAAGTCAAAATGGGTAAACAATTTAGATATAAAAGCTGATATTATAAGTAATCAGGGAGAGCAAGGAATAGTTTACCTGTCAAATTTATGGGGAACAGAAGAATTTATGACCAAATGAGAAACAGAGAACATTATGAAATGCAAAATGAATAATTTTGATTACATTAAATTGAGAAGATTTTCCACAAAGATAATACAACTAAGTTTAGGAGGGAAGCAGAAAACTGGGAAAGAGTTGTTAATAATAACTAATAACAACCACTGTCTCTGATAGAGGCCTCATTTCTAAAATATAGAGAGAACTGTGTTACATGTATAAGAAACTAACTCATTCATCAATTGATAAATGGTCAAAAGATATAAAGTCAGTTTTCAGAGGAAGAATTAAAGCTATCTATCGTTATATGAAAAAATGCTCTAAATCAGTATCAAATAGAGAAATGAAATCAAACACCTCTGAGGTACATCACACCTATCAGATTGGCTAAAATAATAAAACGGGGAAATGATAAATATTGGAGATGTGGGGAAATTGGAACACATGCATAGTTGGTGGAGGTGTCCACTGATCCAACCATTTTGGAGATCAATTTAGAACTATGCCCAAAGGGCTATATGACTATGCATACCCTTTGACTCAGCAATACCACTTGTAGGGTTGTATCCCAAAGAGATCATACAAATGTGAAAAAAAAACCACATGTACAAAAATATTTATAGTAGCTCTTTTTTGTGGTGGCCCAAAACTGGAAATTGAAGGAATGCCCACCAGTTAGGGAATAGCTGCACAAGTTGTTGTATATGAATGTAAAGGAATACTATTATTCTAAAATTGATGAGCAGGTGGAATTTAGAATAAAATCCTGTAAAGGCTTATATGTACTGGTGCTAAGTGACATGACCATAACCAGGAAAATATTCATTGTACATGATAACAGCCACACTGTGCAATGGCTAACTTTGAAAGACTTAGCAATGCAAGGATCTAAGACAACTCCAAAGGACTCATGATGGAAAATGCTGTCCACATTCAGAAGAAGAAATATCAAATCTGAATGCAGCACCTTATTTGCTATCTTTCTCTTTTCTTTTGTTTGTTTCTTCTTTGGTGGTTTCTCCCAATGGTTCTAATTCTCCTTTACAATTGACTGAATTATAAATAGGTTTAATATTAATGTATACATGGAGCCTATATCAAATTGCATGCTGTCCTGGGTTGGGGGAGTGGAGAGATGGGGTGAAAATTTGGAACTCAAAATCTTATGGAAGTGAATGTTGAAAATTAAAAATAAATAAATAAGTGTGTGTGTGTGTGTGTGTGTGTGTGTGAGTGAGTGTGTGTGTGTGTGTGTGTGTGTGTGTGTGAGAGACACAGGATCAGAAAAAGAATACTTAAACAAATTGAAGCCGTTTTTCCCTAAGAGTTCCAACTTCTTAAGTTCTCTCACATGACTTTGACATCTTTCCCCATGATTTCTTTCTTCATTTTAGTCTCTGATGATGATTTGTTCCAACCTTTGCTAAAGCCAAACCCTTTTTTATGCACCCTTAATGCCTTCTCATTCTCATTCAACAGTTGCCCTCAATTACTATACCTTCCCTCTTAAACATGCAAGCTGGTTTCTTTAAATGTGCCAGTAATCTTTTGGCTTTGCTCAATATCATTCTCCTTGACATCGCGGCAACATATGATATTATTTATCACCTTCTCCTTTTAGATTCTCTCTTCTCTTTGGATTTTCATGACACTGCTCTGTCTTTAATCTCTTTACTAGATCCAAGGTACACCCATGGTATACTGAGTGAATGTCCCTCAAGATCTATCTATCTTCTCTTTTCTTTACATACTATCAGGGAACTGAGAAGCACCCATAAGTTAACTCACTATATCTATGCACATGATTTCTAGCTATATATAGCTAGCTCTCATTTCTCCCTTGAACTTGAGTGCTGTATCATTGATTGACTATTAGATTTCTTTCAGTCATCTTAAGCTATATGTGCCCACAAAAGAACATATTATATTTCTCCAAAAGCTCTCTTGATTTTTGAAAATGTCTATTGCTCTTAAAGGCACCACTATCCTTTCATTTACGCAGCTTTATAACCCTAGTTTCATCCTCAACTCATGATTCTTACTCACCTCATGTATCCAATCAATTGATGCATCTTATTGTTTTTACTTTTACAATGTCTCATTTTTATTCCTCTCTCTCTATTCACATGTCTATCACTCCAATTCAAATACTTGTCAAATCCAAACTGGACTAATGCAATAGTCTTCTAATTTGTTTCTCTGCCTCAAGACTTTATTCATTCTAATCCATGTTCCACACATCTGCAAAACTTATTTTTCTCAAATACTAGTCTGACCATATTCACTTTCCTTTTCAACAGACTCTAGTAATTCCCATACTCCAGGATCAAATATAAAGTCAATTAGATGGTCTAACATCTACAGTACTAGGCATGGAATCAGGGGTACCACGGACATTTAATAACTGTATGAACTTGGGCAAATCACTTAACTTATCTCAGTTTCCTCAACTGTAAAAATGAGATTATGAATGACATCTACTTCACAGGCTTGTACTGAAATCCCAAATGAGATAATATTTCTAGAGTACTTAGCATAATGTCTGTCTCATAGTAGATATTAAAAACAAAAACTTGTTCCTGTTAACTCTTTATTCGATATTTAAAAACCTTCATAACTCAGCCTCTTCTAACATCCCCAGTCTTCCAACTATTTATTCCATATCATATATTTTATAATTCAGTCATATTGAACTCATTGCTGTTCCTTTTTCATGATGTTCCATCTCTGAAAACCTGTGTCTTTGTACAACTTCTCCCTCTTATCTGAAATGATCTAACTCCTTATCTCTGCCCTCTTAGAATATGTCATTTCCATCAAGGCTCAACTCAAAACTCCATCTTCTACAAAAGGCTTTTAATACACCTTATTCTAAATACTAGAGCCTTCAATTTACTCTGTATCTTGTGTATATCAAATTATTTACGTGTTTTTTCGCAAGGATTATTTTTTGTTTGTTTTGTCCTTTTTCATTCATAATGCTTTGAATTTGACATATAATAAATATTTAATAAATGTTTGTTGACTTACTGCTTTAATGTCCTCTGACTCTTTCCTGAAATGAAGTCCTATTTTGTTAGTACCAGTATTCTTTAAGTTTTGATGAATAGTGATGAGTCAAGCACTATCACTGTCCCCAAAGTATTGTAGCTGAAGATACCCCAAGGGCAACAACAGGGCACATGGAGGGAATGAGAAGGCTATATGTAATCTGTATAATTAGAATGACCAAAAAAAAGTGAAATAAGAGTAAAAGATAGCTGATGGATGGCTTTTTGTGACCCCTTAGCACAATGTTAAGAGCATTATAAGAAAGTCTCTAGAATGTTGGGTAGACCTTTTGTGGAGTACTTATAGAAGAACACAGAAAATGTTTGCACAGAATAAAGAGGCCTAGATAGGTTATTAAAAATCAACCTGTAGTGTCTTACATTGGAGGTATTGGTAAAATCAATCAGATCACAAACGTATTAAAGCATAGTTGGAAACTAGAAGGGATTAATAAATACTCTCTACATCATAAGAAAAACCACACTCCAAAAGTATTCTAGAGTTTACTGATTATAAATGCAAATATCTGTTGTATTCCATGTAGATATCAAAAGCAAAAAAAAGTTTGTTTTTGCTCTTAATAAGATTACAGAAATAGTTTGGAAGTAAACACAAACAAGAATTGGATAGTTGGGAGGTGTTGTTTCTGACTTTGTCAGTCACTTTCCCCATGTTTAACTGATTAGAAAGTGACACATTTTAGGATTTTGAGGATTTTTTGTCCTCCAATGTGTGTGTGGGCAGTATAAGTTTGTGAAAGGGTTAGAAAAAATATTTGAAAGTTATGTGCAATTATATTTAATTTATTTGCTGCAGACTATAGTTCATATTCTGATTAGATAATAATTACTTGATTGGGATCATATAGTTGTAAAATTATTTTATTTGTGTGCTGAATACAGAATCTCAGAGATGAAAAGGACCTTAGCAGGCCAACTCATACTTGGAAGAGTAATAACAATTATTCCCTCTATGTGACAGGTTTTCATCTTACCTTTGTATAAGGATCTATAGTGAAGAACTCATTAACTCATGAGGGTAGTACGTTAAACTTTTAAGCAGATCCAATTATGAGGAATTTGTATTTTGGGTGATGGAGGTTGTTATTGTTGTTTATTGCTTGTTTGTTTGACATTAAGTTTAAATCTATTACTTTACAAATTCTGCCCATTGACTTTAATTCAACTCTCTGTGGTCAGATAGAATAAATCTATCATACCACAATGGATTCAGAAAGGCAAAAATCTTCTGACAGACCTACAGAAGGCAGGGGCCATATCTCTTGAAGCTCTTCTACAGATTGGTATAATTATAATAACAGGAGCAAAATAGGAGAGAATTCGAGGGGGAAGGATAAGTGATCCTTACTCTCATCAGAATTGGCTCAAATAGGGAATAATACACTCACTCATTTGGTTATAAAAATCTATCTTTCCCTAGAGGAAAGTAGGAGGGTAAGGGTATAAGAAAATGGTGTGTGTGTGTGTGTGTGTGTGTGTGTGTGTGTGTGTGTGTGATAGAATGGAGGGCTGATTGAGGTATGATAATAATACTCTCACTTCCTTCAACAGAACTTTATAAAAACTGGTAAGTAGGTTTTCCCATCTGATTATTTTTCAGATTATCAGTGTACTTCCTGAAATGTGGTATCCAGAACAGAATAAAATATTTCAGCTGTGGTCTGATGAGTGTGTAATAGAGTAAGATAATCAGTGTCCTAGTCATAGACAGCATATCTGTCAATAATAATTATGCTAAAGCTTTTTTTGCTAAAAAAACTTTTTTTGTTTTTAGTCTTATTTTATGTTTATTTTTCCTAGTTGTATGTAAAAACAAATTTTAACATTCATTTTTTTTAACTCTGAGTTATAAAGTCTCTCACTTCATTCCTCCTCCCCCAGCTAGAAGGCAAGCAATTTGATACTGGTTATACATGTATAGTCATGCAAAACATGTCCATATAGTCATACTGTGAAAGAAAATATAGACTAGGTAAAAATTAAGAAAAATAAAGAAAAATGCATTTCAATTTTAGACATCATCAGTTCTTCTTCTGGAGATGGATAGCATTTTTCATCCTAAGTCTTTTAGAATGGTCTTTGGATCCTGGTCTTCCAGATAACAGTTAAGTCATAGATAGCTGATCATGTTACAATAATGCTGTTACTTTACATTTACTTTACATTTCATTTTGTATCAGCCCATGCAAATCTTTCCAGGCTTTTTTTTCTGGGAGAATATTGCTCATAATTTCTCCTAATGCAATAGTATTCTAACAAAAGCACATACCACAAATTATTTAGCCATTCCCCAATTGATGGCTATCCCTTAGATTTCTAATTCCTTGCCCTCAGAAATAAGCTGCTATAAATGTTTTGGTATGTATATGGCCTTTCATTTTTTTATCTCTTCTGAGATACAGACCTAGTAGAGGTATTACTACGTCAAAAGGTATGCATGATTTTAGAGCCCTTTGGACATAGTTCCAAACTGTTCTCCAGAATCAGTTCACAATTCCACCAACAGTGCATTAAAGCCTCATTTTTCCCACATACCCTCCAACATTTGTCATTTACCTTCTGTTCTATTAGCCAATCCAATAGGTATAAGGTAGTACCTCAGAATTATTTTCATTTGCATTTCTCCAATCAATAGTGTGTCAGAGTAATTTTTCATATGGTATAAAAAGCTTTGATTACATCATCTGAATATTGATCATGTCTTTTGATCATTTATCAATTGGGGAATGGCTTTTATTTTTATAAATTTGACTCACTTATCTATGTTTAAAAATAAGGCCTTTATTGTTTCAATTTTTTTTTTTTTAGTTACTATCGCTAACTGGATGTCCCTGCATGATAACCGCCTCCATTGTATTCTCTCTCTCCCTTCACACTGTCCCCCCTAAAAAGTATTTTGCTTTTCATTACCCCTTCCCTCAATCAGCCCTCCATTCTATCACACATACACACACATACACACACACACACACACACACACACACACACATTTTCTTATAACCTTACCCTCCTACTTTCCTGTAGGGAAAGATAGATTTTTATAACCAAATGAGTGAGTATATTATTCCCTCTTTGAGCCAATTATGATGAGAGTAAGGTTCACTTATCCTCCCCTCCAAACTCTCTCCTATTTTGCTCCAGTGTAAAAGCTTTTCTGGCGCATTTTATGAGATAAATGACACCATTCTACCACTCCCCTTCTTCTCTTCCTCCCAGTGTATCCCTCTTTCACATCTTAATTTTATGTTTTAGATATCATCCTTTCATATTCAACTCAAACCTGTGTCATTTGTTTACATATATATATATTGCTAACTACCATAATAATGAGAAAGGTGAGTTACAAATATCATCTTCCCATGTAGGAATGTAAATGGTTTAACCTTATTTAAATTCTTATGATTTCCCTTATCTGTTCACCTTTTTGTGCTCCTCTTGAGTCTTATATTTGAAAGTCAGATTTTCTATTTACCTCTGATATTTTCATTAAAAGTGCTTGAAAATATTCTATATCTCACTGAATGTCCATTTCCCCCCCTGAAGGATTATATTCAGTTTTGTTGGCAAGTGATTCTTGATTGTAATCCTATTTCCTTTGCCCTCCAGTATATCATATTCCAAGTCCTCTGATATTTTAATGTAAAATCTGCTAAATCATGTGTTACCTTGACTATGGTTCTACCATACTTGAATTGTTTCTTTCTGCCTACTTGCAATACTTTGTCCTTGAACTTGGAATACTAGAATTTGGCTATCCATGGCGGTTTTCATTTTAGGATCTCTTTCAGGAGGTATTTGGTAGATTCTCTCAATTTTTATTTTACCCCTAGTTCTAAAATACTGATACAGTTTTCCTTGATAATTTCTTGAAAGATGGTGTCTAAGATCTTTTTTTTATCATGGCTTTTAGTGAGTCCAATAGTTTTTTTGTTTTAATTTTATCTCCCAGATCTATTTTCCAGTTCAGTTCTTTTTCCAATGAGACAGTTTAAATTGTCATCTATTTTTCCATTCATGTGATTTTGTTTTATTGTTTCTTGATTTCTCACAAAGTCATTAGCTTCCTTTTCTCCATTCTAATTTTTAAGGAATTATTCCCTTCAGTGACCTTTTGGATCTCCTTTTCAATTTGACCTATTATGCTTTAAAAAGTCATTTTATTCTCATTGGCTTTGTAAACTTCATGTGTCATTTGGTCTAGTCTGTTTTTCAAGGTGTTACTTTATTCAATATTTTATTTGTGTCTCTTTTACTGAGATGTTGATTAGTTATTCATGATTTTCTTGTAATACTCTCATTTATCTTCCCAATTTTTCCCCTACCTCTATCATTTGATTTTCAAAATATTTCTTGAGCCCTTAAATGGCCTGAGACCAATTCATATTTTTCTTGGATGCTTTGGATGTAGGAGCTTTGATTTTGTTGTTTTCTTCTGGGTATTTTGATCTTCCTTGTCACCACAGAAACTTTTAGTCAGCTTTTGTTTTTTGCAATGTTTGCTTATTTCCCCAGACTATTACTTTACTTTTAACCCCTTATTGAAGTAGGGCTATGCTTCCATGGTAGAGGGTGTACTATCCTAAGCTTCAGGTGTTTGTGCAGCTGTTTTCAATGATACTTCTAAGTTTTCATTTCTTCAAAGGTGGTATTATCTAAGAAGAGGTGTTGACTACTTTCCTGGCTATGCATTAGACAGTATACCTGTCACCACAACATTCTTTTCTTTCCTAGAACTGTGGAGATGGGCCCACCTCTACTGTGTCCACAAGCTCTATTGTGCTAGTGCTCCTCCTTTCCCTAAGACTGCAACCCAGAATTGCAAACCTGATCTAAGTATGGGCAAAGCAACAGAGTCCTGCACTAGTGCTAGTGAAAAGACCTATATGATTTCCTTCTTTTTGTTAGACCCCCTT
This sequence comes from Gymnobelideus leadbeateri, assembly GCA_011680675.1. NCBI lineage: Eukaryota > Metazoa > Chordata > Mammalia > Diprotodontia > Petauridae > Gymnobelideus > Gymnobelideus leadbeateri. Next base: position 458,733 of record WOXC01008112.1, read on the forward strand.
AGCATCTGTGGGCTGAGAGATCCAGAAGTAGTTGCTGCTACCACTGCTGAGTCAGTCACTACCAAGGCCTGTTCCTTGCAGCTGTAGGCTGAAAGGTCTGGAAACTGCCACTGCTTTCAATGATTCAATCATCCCTACACCTGCTCTGGGTTTGCTGGGGCCAGGGTTATACAGGCATGGCCTGAGCTGGACTATGCATCTCCACTCTTACCCTGGTGCAAACAGACCTTTCCTGGCAATCTTCCAAGTTGCCTTGAGCTAAAAAAATTGTTTCCCTCCATCTTTTGTAGGTTCTGCTGCTCTCAAAAATTTTTTGTCATTTTTGAAGTCTATTTGGGGGATAGGTCAGGGGAGAATAGTCCCTACTTTTACTCCACTATCTTGCTTCCACCTCCAAAGCCATACAGTTGAATTATTAGCAATACTACCTGATCATACTTCAGAGACTGGAAGACAATGTTTCCCATAAGTCTTTTCTTCACCAGGTCTTAGGTTGTCATTTCCTTCAAATGATCTATATATTGTATCATTTAAAGTCAAGCAGAGGTTCCCAAAGTGGTTGATACTTCCCCCTGGAGAAACACTGGAACAATTAAGGGGGTGGTAATAGTTTCAGGTGCAATTGAAGTACATTGAATAAAAATAAGGGGAGGGTAGAAGCATAAGGAAAGAAAAATAGAGAAGAAAATTTTGAAAAAATCATTTTAACATATTTCATTTGTTGTGAAACAGAGTTAAGGTCATAGTGATTACATTATTTTCCCAATAAACACACAAAACATAAGCCATAAATGACCAAAGTTCAAGTACACCAACAGGTCTTAACAAATGAGTACTGGCAGGTGAGCATGTTTTGCAATGTTGTGAAATCCAGCATGCATTGACAGGAATGTGTGCATGTATGACATTTATAATATGAAACTATATGGTTAAAGGATGTAATACTCCATCATCAAAATTTCAATGCAGAAAAAAAAACATTAACTTACATAGTTATTAAATTTAAGATACATCATTTTTTAAAAGTCATGTATTTCTTAAATTACTCAAATTAAAAAAAAAGATTAAAGGAGAAAGAAAGTAGCTTTCCAGGGGGTGCTGAGCATTTTTTTAAAAGGGGGGTGGTAGGTCAAATAAATATGGGAACTTCTGATTTAAAGATTCTTCTCAAATCCATTCTCTATCCTTTGCATGTCCTCAAAGCTAGTCATGTACATCCCACAAATATAGCACTCAGAACTGAACACATTATTCCAAATTTAGTTTGATCATGGAAATGTATGATAGGACTATTACTACCTATACTCTCCTAAAGTCTACATTTAAGATCTCATTTCATATTTGACTGTCTTATCAAATTAATGACTCCTATTGAAAGTATGGTCCATTAAATCTTCCAGTCTTTTTAGATAAACTGATATGTCTCTATAAATCTGCATCTTGTACATTTGAAGGTGATTCTTTGTACCTAATTTTATGATATATTTATTTCTATCACTTTTCATTTTCAGCTAGCTTCCTGGTCTATTCAAATATATTTGGACACTGACTTCATCATTTGGTGGATAGCTATACTTCCTAACTAAATATGCAATCCTTCCTAAATATGCAATATATAGCTTAAACTAAACTAAATATATATCCCTAGACCATTTGACTAGAAACCATCTTCAAAGAGGACACTGAAACTTTTATGGCTACTCTTTGCATCTGGACATTTAATCAGTTCCAAATCAGTTAAAAAAGCACATCATTTTACTATGCCATCCATTTTTGCTCATCCAAAAAAAAAAAAAAGAAAACCGTAAGATATATGACTTCCTTAAATGCCTTATTAACAATTGGATATGGTGTGTGTGTATGTGTGTATACACACACACATATACACACATACATACTTTCCCTGATGATTGTTTAATATCATTTTATAAACAGGAAATGAGTTTAGTTTGCCATAACCTACATCTTGATCAAGCCATGATAATTCTTTTTTTTAACAAATGCTTTATTAACTTCTGTTTATATCATTCATTTTCACCAGATTTTGAGTTACAATTTTTCCCCATTTTTCCCCTACCCACCACCCCAGAATAGCAGTCGCACAAGATATCCCCTCATCCAATCTGCTCTCTCCTATATCTTCTCCCATACCCCCTTTGACTTTACCATTAGGGCAAGGTGAATCTCTGTGCCCCAATGTCTGCACATATAACCTCCAAATTACATGCAAAATAGTGTTAATAATATTATTTTTATATATTTGAAACATTTAATTTTAAAACTTCGAATTTCAGATCCATTCCCTTCCTCCCTTGTCACCCACTCCCTCTGGGAAGATAAGCAATTCAGTATGTATTGTACATGTATAGCTATGCAAAACATTACCATAATAGATATATTGTAAAATACTGCTTATATTTCCCTCCCACCCATCCCACCCCCCACCTGGTTCATTCCCTACTTTGATCCTGTCCTTCTTCAAAAGTGGGTACTTCCAACCTCCCCTCCCCCCAGAATGCCCTCCCCTCCATCACCCCGCTCTCATCCCCCTTCCCCCTACTCTCCTGCAGGGTGAGATATCCCATTTAGTATTATGTCATTCTCTCCCTGAGACAAATTCAATGAGAATATGGTTTTGCCTTTTTGCCTTCCTCTTCTTCCCCTCCCCTGCAACCACTTCCCCTTGCTTCTTCTACATGATATAAATGATAATTCTTTGTGACTGCCATATCCTTTTGTATATATTAACTAATCACAAATTTCATAAGTTATTCTAGAATGTTCCTAGGAATTAAAATCAAACAACCTGATCTCTCATTTGTATTGTCCACTCTATTCATTTTTTTAAATCAGGATAATGTTTGCCCTTCTCTATCCCCATTACTTGCCTCTCATTCTGCGCAACATTTCAAAGATCACAACAGAAGTCACACTGTCAAGTTCTTTCCGTAGCACAGGATGTAATTCATGTGTGAATATGGAGCATCTACTCTATTTATTCCTTTGCATTTATTTTTTTTCTGTGCAAAGATGATTCTTCCCAAATTAAAAGAACACAGAGAGCAAACAAATCCAAAGTAAGAGTTAAATAGACCTACCTTATCATCTTCCAATCCATTGAGTAGTTACCAAACCAGGCCTATTACACCAACATATAATTGTTTTTACAACCATCTCAAACAAAATATTTGAGTGCCTCTACTGGGATTTTTAGTTACAAGACACAGATTCAAACACCCTTTCAAATATTTGCTCTCCAATCAGATCTTGTGTAATAGCTAACTTGAGTCTTCTAAATAAAGGTTTTTTAACCTTTTATTGCATATTATTAACTCCTCTGAAAGTATGGTGAAGCTGATGGACTACTCAGAATAATATCTTTAGTGAATAGCATATAAAGTATTAAAAAGGGAACTAGTTATATTGAAATACAGTTATCGGGGAGGAGCCAAGATGGCGGAAAGGAAGCAGTAACCTCGCTGAGCTCCTCGGTCACTAAGTCTCAAAGGGTGAATCTGAGCAGATTCCAGAGTGACAGAGCCCACTGGATGACAGAGAGTGGCAGAATCCAGCGCAGGAGGTTGCCCAGTGTGTCCAGACAGGTTGAGCGCAGAGTGCGTGGGGTCTGCACAGCTCAGACCTAAAAGCAGACAAGCAGACTACACCAGAGAGAGCAAAAGCCCCAGCCTGCAGACTTACCAAGGACTAATCTCAGTCATCTCCTGGAGGGAAAGTATCATTGGAGCCAGGTAGGAGAGTCGGGCCCCCAGTGGAGAGAGTGGCTTCTCAGGCTGCATTCAGCCCCCAGCCTGGAAATTTAGAAACTGCCTGCCTGTATAATACAGGGGCTGGAATGGCAAAGTAAATTCTAGCTGCTCAGATCCTCCCATCCCTCCTTCATGAAGCAGAAAACCCAAAGATAAGTCTCCCACCCAGATTGAAATCCCAAGTTAATGGAAATAGCCTCAGGCTTGAGAATCTCCAAGAAGGGGTATAACTGAGACAGCCAGGAGTCTGAAGAGAAGAGAGGGAGGGGACCCAACAAGCCTTACCTCACCTCACCAACAAAAGCCTACTTATAGCCCAGGGGTATAGAGGCAGAAATCTGAAGTAGTCAGACTCACCCCTACCTACACATCTACATTCCTCACTGACTTCCCTGACTTAACCATAAACTAGCCACCCAGAGGTATTCAAAGTCAAGGATCAGGCCCTAAACTCATAGCCTGAGAAACTAAGAAACAGGAAGTCACAATGGGAAAAAAAGAAGCTGAGAAGGAGAAGGGGAAGGCAAGAAAGTCTATTCAAGCATACTATGCAGGGCAAGAACAACAAAATACACAGGACAATATAGACTCTCTACCCACACCTGAGACCACAGAAGGAAACATGATCTGGTCTCAAGCCCAAATAGCATTCCTGGAGGAGCTTAAGAAAAATTTTAAAGACTAAATCAGGGAGGCAGTGACCAACTTGGAAAAAGAAAATACCTCCCTAAAAAAGGAACTTCAAAAACTAACTGAAGACCATAATTCACTAAAAATTAGATACAATCAAACTGAAACTCAGAACTCTATGATGCAGCAGGAGTCAATCAAAAAAAAAAACGATCAAAAAATTGGAAGAAAATGTAAAATATCTCACTGGAAAAATAACTGACCTAGAGAACAGATCCAGGAGAGACAACTTAAGAATTATTGGTCTACCAGAAAGTCATGATGAAAAAAGCAGTCTAGACAACATCCTCCAAGAGATTGTCAAAAAAAACTGTCCTGAGGTCCTGGAATCAGAAGATAAAATTGCTATCGATAGAATTCACCAGACTCCTCCTGAAAGAGATCCCAAACTGAAAACTCCAAGAAATATAGTAGCCAAATTCCAGAATTACAAGATTAAAGAAAAATTCTACAAGCAGCCAAAAAGAAACAATTCAAATATCAAGGAACTACAGTTAGGATCACACAGGACCTAGCAGCTTCTACATTAAAAGAGAGGAGGGACTGGAATTTGATATTTTGTAGGGCAAGAGAGCTAGGACTACAACCAAGGATTAACTACCCGGCAAAACTGAGCATAATCTTTCAGGCAAGGAGATGGACGTTTAATGAAATAAGGGACTTCCAGATGTTCCTGATGAAAAAGCCAGAGCTCAATGGAAAATTTGATCTCCAATTACAAGACCCCAGAAGGACATAAAAAGGTAAACAAGGGTAACACAGACTCACACATGCAGAAGTGCACACACCCACACCCACAAACACATGCTCATTACTTGGGATGCAACAAGAGCAAAATGTTCACATCCCTATATGTGGAGCTGATAACTGTCAATATTCGAAATCTTTATGATTATCATTACCTTGAAAAGGGTTATACTTAGATAGAGGGTGTGGGTATGAATGCACTAACATGAAGTCTAAAAAAAAGACTATTAAGGGGATCAAAGGTACTGTAATGGGAAAAAGGAAAGGATGAGCAAGGAAAAGGTAAAATATGCCATCTGAAGAGGCATCAAAACACACTATAGAAGAGGGGAAAGAAAGAGGGAGAAGAACATCATTTAAGCACTATTCTCACTGGTTCTGGTTCAAAGACTGATCAAATTAATCAGTGAAGTTTAAGATTCTAAGTTGAATAGACACATAAATTCATTAAATAGAGGAAAAGGAGGGAGGGAGAGGAGCACTGTTTGAAATTTACTCTCATTGGTTTGGAATCAAACGGGGAGTAATTTACTCTGATAAGTATGAAAATTTATTGTGTCCTATAGATAGTGGGAGGGTAAAGGGGGAGTGAAAAGGAGGAGACTAAAGGGAGGGAAATAATAGTAAGGGGAGACAGTAGGTTAAGAAGTGGGGTCACTGGGTGGGAACACTGAGGGAGGGGGCAGTCAAAAAGGAAAACTTCAAGGAGGGGAAGGGAGAAGGAAGAAACAAAAACATAAACAGGGGAGGGAATAGGATGGAGGGGAAGAGACAGATAGTCATCATTACTGTGAATGTGAATGGGATGAACTCTCCCATAAAACAGAGGCGGATAGCAGAATGGATTAAAAACTATAATCCTACAATATGCTGTCTTCAAGAAACACATTTGAAACAAAGGGATACCCACAGGGTAAAGGTAAAAGGTTGGAGTAAAATTTATTATGCCTCAGCTAAAGTAAAAAAAGCAGGGCTAGCAATACTTATCTCAGATAAAGCAAAAGCAAAAATAGATCTAATTAAAAGAGATAAGGAAGGAAACTATATCCTACTAAAAGGCACCATCGAGAATGAAGCAATATCACTACTTAATATATATGCACCAAGTGGTATAGCATCCAGATTCCTAGAGGAGAAGTTAAAGGAATTAGAGGAAGAAATAGATAGCAAAACTATACTATTGGGGGACCTTAATCTCCCCCTCTCTGAACTCGATAAATCTAACCTCAAAATAAACAAGAAAGAAGCTAAGGAGGTGAATAGAATCTTAGAGAGACTAGATATGATGGACCTGACAGATTTGTGGAGAGGGGAAGATTTTAGGACCAAACAAGAATTGGAGAGCATTATAAAAGGCAAAATGGATAATTTTGATTACATTAAATTGAAAAGCTTCTGCACAAACAAAGCCAATGTAACCAAGATCAAGAGGGAGGTGGGAAATTGGGAAAGAATTTTTACAACTTGTGTCCCTGATAAAGGACTCATTTCTAAAATTTATAGAGAATTGAGCCAAATCTATATGAATACAAGTCATTCCCTAATTGATAAATGGTCAAAGGATAGGAACAGGCAGTTTTCAGAGAAAGAAATTAAAGATATCTATAAGCATATGAAGAAATGCTCTAAATCACTATTAATTAGAGAAATGCAAATCAAAACAACTCTGAGATACCACATCTCTCCAGTCAGATTGGCTAAGATGACAAAACAAGAAAGTGACAAATGCTGGAGAGGATGTGGACAAATTGGAACACTAATACATTGCTGGTGGAGTTGTGAACTTATCCAACCATTCTGGAGAGCAATCTGGAATTATGCCCAAAGGATTATAAACAATTTCATACCCTTTGA